>VZSZ01003331.1:73030-86836 GCA_013398815.1 Ibidorhyncha struthersii | reverse complement strand
CTCCGCCCCGCTCCGCACCGCACCGCCCCGCAGCGCGGCGCGCAGGCACTGCTCGGGGAACGGCGCGGCAGTCCCGGTAAGGCGCGTTTCGGTCTCGCTAAATCTGAACCGCAGCCGCGATATACAGCGGTATTTAAGTGGCGTGCGGGGACCGGAATATAAATATGCAGGGTAAGGCTTCCACAGCAGAGATTTAAGTCCCTGATTGTCCTTGTTTTTACCCTGCGTGGGCTCGTCTGAATGCAAATGTGAGGCAGAGCCGGGAGATCTGTTGTTGAAAATGCTTTACGATTCTCAGCTTCTCTGATTGCATTTAAATACGCGGTGGCTACTCGGGGCACATCGGCTTTGTGCGGCGGGGGCTCGGGGACAGGGACCGTGGGGTCTGTGTGCCGCTGTGGCCACTGCGGTGATTGCCGACGCATATGGTAAATATTGGAAATTCAGGGAGGCAACTTCAGGAGGTGCTCTGCCCGATGTCTGGGGGTCGCGGCGGTAGCGCTGGCTCTGCGCGGCCCCCCTGGCAGGGCTGCGAGCTGCCACGGCCCTGCCTCCGCACCCCACCTCCTTTGCTGAGGAGCCCCAGGTTTTTTGCGTTTGACAGAAACAGGGTGCAGGAGATTGTTCCGAGTGCCCCGTTTGCTGGGGTGACCCTCCTCCCCGCTGTCTTTGAGCAAGATTGCAGCTTGGCTCTGCCGGAGAAGCAGCGCAATGTCTGCTTACGAGGCAGAGGGAGAGCCTTTCTTTTTATCCTGCTCATCTCTGTGGGCAGAGCACCGGTGGGACCCGGTGTGCGAGCTCCGCGGAGCTGCTAAGGGCTGCGCGAGCATGTCGCCTGCATCCCTGGTGTATGCAGGACGTGAGATGGATCCTGCCAGGTACTGCCTATTTCCTCATCTTCTGCACGCTCCAGGCTCCGCTGTTTTATTGAAGACCGCTTGTTGTTTTAGTAGCACAAGGGACATAATATCTGTCCACGCGGCACGATTTATTGAGGGTTGGAAGCACGCCAAGGAGTCTAAATTCAGATTCAACAAGAAGCGTGATCCCAGCCAGCAGGCTCGCTTGCTGCATGCACCAGGTTTAACAGATATTTCGTTCTCCCTCTGCTGCTGGTTCCTCCCAAGGGGCAGCTCACCATTACCATAGCGGCAAAACTGCCTTTTTTTTTTTTTTCTTTGCTGAGGTTTGTTTTATCATCCTTCCTTCCTCTTCATCCCTAAGCGTATCCGTATGGTAGCAGGGTCCAGGGGGCTGCTCGGACAGTCCCTCTGCTGCTGTTGCCTGTCGTGTACCTGAAGTCAGGTGCTCTGGTTGTCGTTAGTGGCTGCTGTGGAAACAGGAACAGGACTTCAGCAGCAACAATAGGAAGAGGCATTTTTTCCAGGAGCTAAAAACAGCTCATTCTCCCCAGACTTCTTTCCAATTTTGTGGGGGTAGATGAATCCCTGCTTAGAGTTAACATCTGCCTCCAAGTTGGATGCCAAACCAGAAAGAGCTGTTTCTTGACTGATTTGAATTTAGCCCAGCTCGTGCAAAACCCACCCAAAATGGTGGAAAAATACAGGTGATATTGGCAAGATATAGCAGGGGTTTGAAAAGCTTGAGTCCAAACGCTGCGTGTCTTGTTTGCAGTATTCAGATGGAACCATGTACGAGTTTGGCCTTGAATCCGAGCCCTGATTGCTGCCTAAATCTAATCCTGCGCCAGCGCATCTCGGCTTCAGGCGGTCGCTGCTTAACCATCTGCTGTTGGAGGGCTGGGGAGCAGGGCAGCGTCTGGGCTGCGAGGAGAAGCCCCGGTGAGAGGAGGGTGCGAGGGCACAGGCTGGTTCACCGAACCCGGCTCCCAGCTGCTGCAGGCACTGTCTTGTGGAACGTCTTCCTAAACGCGCTGAGCGTCACTTAGGCTTTCCCTTCATTTGCTTCCGTTATTAGGAAACTGTTCCAGAGACTATTTGTATTAAAGGTTAGAAACCTAATTTCCAGCCAAAGCATGTTCAGGTCTCTCTCATACCCGTGCTTCCCTCCCACTCCCACGTTTTGCCAGCCCCGCTTTTTAGTTTAAGCAGTTCTTTTTCTGTCTTCCCACAATTTCTTCATAGTCTGCCGTCGCATCCCTTCCCCGTGTTTGCCGTGTGATCTGGGCCAAACTCTCTCCAGTTCCTCTGGTCTGGCTGCGTGCCAGCGCCAGCCTGTCCCCCACTGGCAGGACCCTCCGGCCCCTGGGGCGGGTGTGTGGCAGGCGCCCTCCGCGGGTGAAAACCAGCAGGAATACGATTTCATCATTTTTTGCCCTAACGCACCCTCCCTCCACCAGCCCCTGCAGTGCCCGGGCAAAGAGGCGATGAGCTCCTGCTCCTCCGGGCAGCAGTAGCAGGGGACCAGGGGACGGCGGTGTGGATGCACGGTGGATGTTCAGGTGGCCGTGGTGCCGGTGCCCAGGGAGTGGCACTGGGCATGGCCGGTTGGCCATGGGAGGGGACGCGCTGGGGGCAGCGGTGCTGGCCCTGCCCAGGGCTGGGCTGTCTCTGGAGCATCCCGAGCAAGGCACGCCATGTGTGTATTGCAGCACACCCCGAGAAACCTTCGTGCTGGATCCTCGGAGGAGGCACAGTGTGTGGACACGGGTGTCTGCTGCTCGTCTGAAGCATCCTCTCATGCGGAACCTGCATGGGAAGGGAAACCAGACACACAAAAAATCTGTGTGCTTGAGCAGGTTCTTCCCAAAGAGAGAGCCTGTCTCAGGAACATCGTCCCCTCGCTGGCAAGACAGAGCTCTAAAATGGGTGGACCTGAGAAAACGAGCAACTCTGTACGTTAAATTCATAGCGGGCTGAGAAGAATGTAATGAGCCTGGAAGTCTGTGTGGTGACTTTCTTTTCATAACGCTGTGATCAGACAAGATCTGTGTCGCTCTGCAGTGAAGAGCTGGGTTGTGTGATGCTGGGAGAAACCAGTTGCTAACGAGCGTCAGGCTGGGTAAACAGAGAGTGTGTGTGCGCCCAAAATGGGAATGCTGGGGATGGTCTCAGTGCCGCAGGGTGCTCAGCCCTCAGCAAACCCCATTACCCCTCAGGGGGGCCTGAGGGCAGCAGCTGGGCACCCGGAGGGTTGTATCCAACTCCCCGGATGCTGTGTGCAGAGTGAGCTTTGGGGGGATGGGGAGTCCCTTGATCCGCCTGGCAGGAGAGCGGGATTTGCTCCTGAACGTGCAGCCTGGACCGGGCTTTCCTTGCCTCCCCTCTGCACTGCCTTGAAGCAACGAGATCAATACTGCAAAGAAAAGACAAATTAGCATCGATGGACTTCGGACCCAGAAACGGTTAAACACATTGATTGCTGCTGCTGCCACCGCCGTTGTCCTGAACCAACCCAGGCTTTGCAGAGTTTGGCCTTGTCTTCCTCTCCGGTGGTCCCGCAGAAGCGTTTGTGTCCCTGCCAGGCTGAGCACAGCCCTTGCTGGCTCGTCCCAGAGCCCCGCTCCCACCCACCGCCAATGTTTACTCCGACGTGTGTGACGGGGCACTCGGGGATGGCCCTTTCTGTGATCCCCAACTTGGCTGCTCAGTTTGCCCGTTTCTGCTGGGTGTCGAGCTGCCTCATTTAGGGAACGGCTCCGGCCCCCGTGGTGCCTGGCTGCAGCCCCTCTGGGGTTTAGAAGTGACGTTACTGCGAGCAGCGGTGCTACCTCGTTCCTGCTGCCCAAAGGCGTTTGGACATCTCGGTACACGTGGCCTGGGGGTGCCTCCAGAGATGCCCGGGGAGGAACAGCCCCTCTGCCCTGTGATGGCCAGTGGGTTTATCCTGCCGGGGCGGTGGGTTCCCCAGGTCCAAAGCGTGGGGGACAGGACTCCCCCTGTGCTGGGCTCAGTCGGTTGCTGCAGCCTGCGGGTTCCTGCACCTCTCGTGGTGTCCCTGGAGCAGCCTGGGGCTGTCGGTGCCTGCCTCGGGGTCTCGGTAGGGTGAGAAGCTGTGGTGCCGGCCGTGCCATTGCCGGTGCCTTCTGTCACGCCAACCCCTCCCTTTCACGGCGTGCAAAGAGCCACCCGGGGAGTGCGAGAGCTGCTCGCGGGGTGGAGAGGAGCCGGGGGTGCTCAGGGCTGGCTGTGTCCCTGCGCGGCTGAGTCATCCGACCTTTCTGTCTCTGACATCCCCCGTTGCAGCTCGGGGAAGCAGCGCAAGAGCTCGTTACAAACCTGAACGCTGCGGCTGAGCTGGGGCTGCTGTGCTGTGGCCGAGGGGGCTGTCGGGGGCACGGGCGCTTGGCCAGTGCTCAGGGGGGACTCAGCCTGCGCCTGTTGCTTTCCCGGGGTCCCCTCCTCTGCTGCGGTCCCCACGGTGTAGCCAGGCGCCCCCCAGGCCACGGGAGCACTGGTGGTGCAGCATCTGGCTGTGGGGTCTGGGCTGGGCACGCGTACCCCTCCGTCACCACTGTCTGAGAAGTGACGTGTCGCAGGTTGAGCGGTGGCTTCCTCCGAGATCCGTTTTTTAGCTCTTTTCGCAGAACTGAGCAGGAGGGGGTCAGATCACTTTGGCTGTAGGGACGAGTCCATCAGCCGTTAGCAGTGGCGAATGGCCTCGAGAGCGTGGAAGAGGAGCCGGAGCATGGCGTGCAGCGTGGGCTGCGCGTAACCGTGGTCTCCAGAAGGGAGAGACTCTCGGGCCTTATCCAGCTCTGAGTCTGCCCCTGACACGTAAATGCTGTGGGTGGGAAATGAGCTCTCCGGTGCCCTGACCCCAGCGTTCTCCCTTGCCACTGCTGTGTTCTGGATGTCCCCAGGTGGGCTCTGCAGACCCCCGGCAGGGGCAGGAGCTGGCCCACCTCCCCCGACGCCCCCGCTGCCCCGAGCCCCCACCTCACTCTCCAGCCGCTCGCAGCCAACGCTGAGTGGAGCGTGCGGGGGTGAGCGCAGTGACGGGGCTTTCCGTGGGCGCCTAACCCAGCCTCCCCTCCGCATCCCCGGGGTGGGGACCACAGCCTCGTGCGTGGCTGGCACCTGTGGAACTGGCGCTCCCGTGGAAACCCCGGTGCTTGCGGGAACCAGAGTCGTTAGCCGCAGGCTCGCTGCAGCTGCTGGCTCCTTCCAGGGGATGAAGGGGATGTGTCCTGGCACTGGGGCCGCAGAGCATGACCTCTCCTGCGCTGCCGGCGCGTGGACCAGCAAGGCTGGTCATCAGCCTGGTGAAACCTCGCTGCCCGGGACGGAGGCACAGTCTGCCCTTCTCCCCAGGCACGTCCAGCGCGCTTTTCCTCCCTGTTTTCTGTTCCTCGGGTTAGGAGCACCTGGAGCAGGACTGCCTTTCTTAGGGAGGCTGCTAATAATTTACATGCTGAACTTACTTTCTTTTTCTGACCAGCTGAGCGTTTTGCTGGGAATTAGCTCTTCATTTCTGAATGGGTGTGTTTGCAATTCTTGCTCTGTTCTGCAGGCTGATCCTCCCTGGTAAAGCTCAGATGTTTTGGGCCCTCCCTAATGAGTTTAACAGCGGGCTGCCGTCCCTCTCTAAAGGACAAAGCGGCGGATCGGGCCGTGGGAAGGATGAGCTCACAGAGTCCCCTGCAATGAGCAGCCCTGAGACTGACAGAGGTGCGGTACGGTCTCTGGAAGCTCTCCTGGGCTTTAGTGTCCTTCAGCTGGTGCTCGCCTCTTGGGTGATGGTGTTCCCCCTCCCCAGTGCCGTGGCCGGGGCCGAGGAAGCCCCATGGCAGCGGGGGGTGCTGCAGACCTGTTGACTATTGAGCAGTAAATAGCCACCTTTGAGGGGAAGCTGGGTTTGGGGGGAAGCTGCTGGGTAAGGCGCTGATTTTCTCACTTTGTTTCACTTCAGCAGCACCATAAAGGGGAGAGAATACTGTTAAAAATATTCCATGCTCTGAGTCAGAATTAATTCGGACACTGTTTTCCTTTGCTTTGTACATTGAGGCTGATGATATGCACAGCGTGTTCTTCCTGCCAGGACAAAATCTAATATTTCTGGGTGCCCACAACCTTCCTTAGGATCATAATAGAAAGATGAATACCCTCAGCGCGCTGCATGCAATATTAAAGCGCTAATGATGCAATCAGTCTCCCTTAGCCCCAGTAACAAAGGAAAGAATTATGCTGCCCTTCCTGGGCCTAATTCTGCTCTGCGGTGTGGGCTCTGACTGCCGAGGAGACGGCCGGGTGCCCGCGCCAGCCCCCTCCTCTGCGCCCGCTGCTCGTCCCTGCGCAGGGCTCGTGCCGTCCGTGCCGAGGGCTCACGCGGGCAGAGGGTCAGCCCTGCTCTGCCGCCCGCACCGGAGCCCCTCACGAAGCGGTTTGCCTTTCTATTCCTGCCCAAATGGCCGGGATGCCACGGGGTCCCGGCGCAGCCCCCGGGATGTGAGGAGTGGGTACTATCTGCGCTGGCTCTGCCGCGGAGGGCCCAGTGCTGCGGGGAGCCGGGGGCTGGTGGGCTGGCTACCCCGTCTGCAGGAGACCAGGAGGAAGGTGCCTTTGGACCCTCCTTTCTTCTGCGCCGTCAGTCCACACGTTTGCCCGCGCTGTGTTGCACGGATCTTTGAACGCCGTGGTTCCGGTGGTCTCGCTGGCAGCAGCAGATGCCACGTCAGGGGTAGTTTGAGCCCTGTGGTCCCCCGTTAGGTGACGGGAGAGCTGAGCCGGGGCCGTGCATAATTATCCTGTGTTTCTTTTCGTAAACAGAATCGCAGCCCAGCGGTTTGTGCTCATTAAGCTTTAATGCGGTGCAGTTGTCAGCACACGGCTCCGGACGCAGCCTCGTGCTCCCTCCCTTGCTGTGCCCGCTTGTGGGGTGCGATGGGGCTGCCAACACCTGGGCGCTGCTCCCCCCGTGAGCCGCTCTGGGGGCTCCAGGACCAGGATTGTGCTCCAGGGAGCCGCAAGCGCCCGGTGCTCCAGCAGTTTGGTTTTATTAATTGGCTTGTTAACGATGTGGCTCGCTGCCCCAGTGGTGCAGCCCCCCATCCCCGGCGTTACCGGTGGGCTGGGGCTGCTCCCTGGCGTGGGGAGCGCAGCCAGGGGGGGTCAGGGCAACGGGTGCTCCTGGCTCTGGCAGAGATCCCATGGAAATGTTAATTTTGTCTGGTGCAGATGGTACCAAGGAGGCATCCTCCCCCAGGCCTTTGTTTCTTAATTTTGGCTGATCGGTTATGATTTGACTGTGCTTGCNAGAGAGAAAATGTAATTGCAGACAAACTATTTCTGGATGCACTCCCGTGCAGGCGAGGTGGCGCTGGGCGGGCGCTGATGTGACACACTGGAGCTGAGGGAGGCTGGTGGCCTCTGGGGAGTCAGAGTTGGGTCCCTGGTGTGTTTTTAACCTTTGCCTGGTTCAAATGCTGTTTGTCACCTGTATCTGTGGTGGCCGACGTGTCCCCGGGGGCTGCTGGGCACGTGGGGATGGCGGGGCAGGGAGAGCTCTGCTTGCACCCGCGCTGCCGCGGGCATCCTCGGGCACTGGTGCTGCTGGTGCCACTGGCGCGGGGCGCGGTGGGCTTCGTGCGGGGCTGCCTCGCGCCTCTCCTGGGCAGTGGGAAATGGAGGCAGTTTCCCCTATGGCCATATCGAAGTCCTGCCCTCCCAGGCTCCAAAATGCCGGGGGAGGTATGTGAGTCACTCTTCGTGCGTTAGCAGAACTGTCATGCCAACGAGGCGTTAACGAAGACCTGCCGGAGTAATTTTGACCTGCTGGCTGCAATGACATCCAGTTGAAGGGGAGCCTGGCCCTGCCCTGCTGCGCGTCGCCCCGCCGCCCCCTCTGCTTCCACCGTGCCTCCGACAGCTCCGAGCCCACGAGTTCACATAAGGACCAAAGTGGCAGAACAAGATGCAGTAATTGGTGCTTACAGCGCTGCGAGAGTAAATGTTTAAATGAAGAGCTGGCTGTTTTCCTGGGACTCTCCAAGTCGTTTTTGGTGGGATGCCAGCTATAGATTGATGCTTCCCGCGGCTGATGTTGCTACCTGCCACCCCACCGCGGCACATGGGGCTGCGCGGGAGCTGTGGCAGCGAGGTGTTGTTCTGATGCACTGCAGAGCTCGGCCGTGTGGGGAAGCTCCCTGCTTTTATTTTCAGGCATGTAAATCGTGAGCGGCTCAGTAGAGCTGGGCAGAAATCAACTGGTATGAGTGTAAGGAAGACGTGACCCGGGGGAAGATGAAGTGAGAGGATAACGTCACACTGCTATTGATGCAGAGCTGTAACATGGAGCACGCAGGCCAGAACAAATGTGCTCCAAGCAAATGTCTGCTCCAAATATTTCCTGGTACCTGAATTATGGCCTTCAAGCCTGCATCGTGTTTGTTTTGGGTTTTGTTTTGTTTTTTTTTTTAATAACGTACTTAAGAGCTCTAAAATGCAACGGATTTCCATCATTTCATCCCTTTAAGGAGAGATGGCTGTGGGCAGAAAAGTAGGAGTTGAAATAGCTGGATTTCAGTCCAAGCTTCTCCCTTGGAGTTGAGCGATTTCTCTCTCCAACTCCCTATTCCCCCCCGCCCCGCCTCTTTCACACATCAAACAGAATCCAAATGTCTCTCAATTTAAAGCTTTTGGGTGCTTGGATGGGAGTCCGACTCCTGCAAGTGCTGAGCGCTGGGCTAAGAGCTGCCTCAAATCTCCTGGGAGCCGTGTGAGCCCGGCACTGCCCAGGAGCACTGAGTCAAGGGGATGGTTTCCGTGAGCGCTGGGTGTTATTTTAAATCACGGGAGTAGGAGGTGAGTGTTCAAGTAGCCGAACCAGTAGGACCTCAGCAGTCGGAGGCTTTACACTGGTCTTTGAACTGCCGGGACCTTGGGAAGCGAGCTTGGGTTCCTGTGTCTTGTGAACGTGGTCGGTGATGTGCGGCCGAGCAGCTCGTCCCCTCCTGGCTGCGGTGCGAGGTGAGGCTCCGGCAGCACCCATGCTGAGTGCCACAGCCACGCTGTGCTGGCCACGGCCCCGGGGCAGCGCAGCGTCCCCAGCTGCCGAGGGATGCTCGGGGTTCCCACCCTTCCTCCTGACCCTGACTCGCAGAGGCTGAGCCCCTCTTGCAGCCCCGATGGGTGCTGGTGGCTGGTTTGGGGAGGGGGAGGGTGTGAGGAGAGGGTGGTCAGCCCCCCTGGGCACCATGCACAGCCCCCCGGGCACCACGCGCAGCCCCTGGCACCGGGCTCGCCTCCCACGGGCTCTGCTACGACGGCTGGCGTGGGGACGATAGCCGGTTTTCTTGGGACTGTGTCGTCGATGGAAGCTCACACCCAGCTAGAGGTCAGCATTTCCATTTAGATGGGATTTCTGAAGCCGGGCTATTAAATGACCCCGGGGGTTTCGGTGGTGGTCAGGCTGCAGCCGCACACTTCAGCGTTATGGAGCTGCTGAGGAACCAGCGGAGAGAAGCGTGCCGCAGCTGCGTGGGGGCCGTGTGGGAGACGCCTCGCCAGGCTCTGGGGCAGCCGGGGATCTGCCTGCCGTGAGAGATGAGGTGATGGGATTTTGCTTGTTGAGATTTAAAGTGGGATGTGCCCTGAAGCGCACTGGAGGGTCAGTTGGAGGATCCCCTACCAGGGAGCCAGCCTGGGGCAGTGAATGCAGCCCTGCCCCTTCGGGGGCAGCCAGGGGAAAGCCACCCTGGGACGGGGACCTCTGCATTGCCACCAGTGGCCCTCTGCACCCGGTGGCCGGCACGATGCTTGTGGGTGACGCCGTGCCGGCAGCTTGTCCCCGACACCCACGCGGCACTGCCCGCAGCTCCATTAGGAGAAATACGATATTTGCAGCGTAAGGTTGTGNTGGAGAAAAAAGCGAGAAGAAAAAAAAAAAAAAAAAAAAAAAAAAAGGAAATGACTTTTCTTCTGCTGTTGGTATGTGCACGTGTGTGTGAATGCGCTTCTGCGCTGGGGGCAGCTGAGCGGGAGGCGCCGGGGTCCCCCCGCCCCGGCACAGCACCGTGCACGCCGGCAGGAAGCGCCCGCAGTGGCTGTCCTGCACGCGGGTGCTGCCGTCCCCGTCCCCGCTTCCCCCCATGGCCGGAGCGCTCCGGCAGCGCCAAGCTGCCACCATGTTCCAGAGAAAGCGCAGCGTCTCCTTCGGCGGCTACGGCTGGTGGGTGCCTTTCCTTTCTATCCCCCCTTTGCTACCAGGAGCACCGTGCCGCACAAGGAGCTTCTCTTCCCTTTGTGGCGTCAAAGGAGGAAGCACCATGGTGCTGCGGCGCGGTGGCCTTGCGACAGAGCCCCTCCTGCTGCCCCACGCCAGCAGGAGCCCATGGAGGTTGGGAGGGACCTTCTTCGCGCCATTCCGGCGGGGAAGCCTGGCACAGCTTCAGCGCGCGGGTGCTGCTGGGCTCCAGCGAAGCCCCTTGTGAGCCCTCTGGGTGCCACGCAGTGAGAGGACCTCCCGGGGGCACATCACCTGCAAGAGCATCCCATGGCTCTCCCCTGACTCCTTTTCTCTCTCTCCCAGGGACCCACTGTCCATTCTTCCTCCACCCAGGCAGCGATGCTTACAGCCGCCTTCGGCACCTTGCGGCGCATGCGGCGAGGTCCCACCTGGTCCATGGCAGGTTCCCGCAGCCGTAGGTGCCTCCCCAGGTCCTCCCTGCACTGTCTGTCCTTGGCAGAGCGCCATGGCTGCCGCCTGCACCCCGGGGTTCAGCAGGGCTCTTTGCTTCTTGCGTCCCTGCCCTCCAAGACGCGTTGATCTGTTGGGAAATAGTTTAAGGAAACGGCACTGTTCTCCCTCTGCCCTTCCTCCAGTTCACCCTTCTCTGCGGTATTTTATGCCCGTGCCAAGTCTGTGCTGTGACTGTGATCAGGCCGTGGGAGCTATGGCCGAATTGGCCGTTCTGTAGTGATTTTGGCTGTTTGGCACTGGGGCAGAGGGTCGCTCTGCCTTCCCCTCCCTATGCAGTGAGGGCTGGGGCTGGGCAGCCGGGGGCCACGGGGGCTTTGGGAGGAGCGCTGGTGCCGATGGGCTTGGAGCTGCTTGAAACCTGCTGGGGGAAATGCTGAGTAACAGACGGTTGTGGGAGGGTGGTGGACTTGTCAAGAGTTTCGGCAAAGTCTCCTGGGAATAGAAGCGCACACCTTACTGATGCCAAGCTGTTTTTTTTTCAGTTGGATTTTTGGTTTTCTTTCTGTAAAAATGGGAAGGAAGCACTCTGATAAACTGCTGTACAAATAAGTTTTGTGAAATGTGGGCTCATTTTGTGGCAGAGAGAAGTTGCAGCTCTTGGGCAGCTTTGCCCCACAGCTGCCGTTGGGAGCGATGGCTCTGGGACCCCGACTGTGCCAGGCGCATCCCGGGTGCCGCCGCTGTTGCCAGCTCAGGCTGCGATGGAGCGGAGCCGTTATCCCCCTTTGCAGGGACGTTGGAGGCCAACTGGGCTTTGCTGGGTTGTTTTCCTTCTGCGCTTCGGTGGTTGCAGGGAAAAGATAACCACGAGCCAGAGAGTCACGCAGGAAAATGTGGTCTGACGGCTGTTAGAGGGCTGTGCTGCCGTGGCAGTCGGGCTGGGGGGAAGCAGGGTGCGGGGCTTTCCCTTAAATATCACCATCGCCGTCTGCACAGTGAGAAGGGCAGACAGGGGGTACTGGGGGAGCTCCTAAGTGGGGTCGGTGCCCAGTGCCCCGGGGGTCCTGGGGAAGATGCCCCTGGCAGTCGAGTGTCACCCAGAGCACAGCCGGGAAAACGCTTCCCCGGGTGTTTACGGGAAAGGAAGGCATCTGCCGCAGCCCCGTACCTGCATCCGCATCTTCCCACGGCCGCCAGGGCCCGCGGCCGACCCACCCTTCCTGTGGGACCGCGTGGGGTGGCCGGGCACACCCAGCTGCCGCGCTCTGCACCCGCAGTCGCTATTTCCAGCCCTGCGCTGGAGCGTAAGTCGGGTTTTTGTTCTGTCCGCGGGGTGCATCTGCTGCCAGCGAGGGCCCGGGAGGAGCGTGATGGCCCCGGGCGGCACACGCGGTGCCATCGCTCGTGAACGTGGGGACGCACATCGTGGGCGACGCGCAGCTGTGGGTGTGCAGCCCCAGGAGCTGCCACCCCAGCCCTACCCACGACCCCAGTGACCGGTGCGGGTGCCCCAGTGACCGGTGCCCCAGTGACCGGTGCGGGTGCCCGCCTGTCCCCTCTGGGAGGGCACCCACCATCTGCATCTTCTGGCTGCTCCCTCGCTGCCCGGGGTGGCAGTGGGGCAGACACCCCGTTGCGGTGCTGCCGGGGCTCGGGGAGCCCCAGGGCCGTGCCGGGGTGCGCAGGGAGGGGTTGCACTGGGGTGTGGGGTGTTTCACTTCACCCCCCGCGGCAGGGCAGGGCCTGACAAAGCGGCTTCTGAACTTAGTCATAGTGCAACTGCGGTTTCCCTCGCAGAGGGGTTTCTTGTGAGTGTGTGGTTTGGGTACTTTTTTTTTTTCCCCTCTCTCTAAGAGGCAAAATAACAGCAACTGATTTTTCTTCCCGTGGTTCCGGCTGAAGCCGCTCGGTGCAGCTCCCCGCTCCGGAGCGGGTCCTGCAGGAGCTGCCCCAGCCACCCCACTGTCCCCGTGGCTCGTTTGCATCTGTCACTGAGTTTGGCAACAGCTATTTACGCCAGCTTTAATGTGCAACTTGATTTAATGATCAACAAGGTCTGTGGACAGGCGTGCTAAGTATTAAGTGACAATAGCATGTGCCCTGGGTCTACTTGTCAGAGCAGTAGTGTGTTGGCTCCCCGGGAGCGGAGCACGGGAGCTGATGTTTGGGGAAATGCTGGGAACGAAGCTCCCGTGGCCTTGGGGTTTTGCATGTGAGATGTTGGTCCGAGAGGGGGGCCCAGGGATGGTGTGTGCAGGCAGGGTGGGCAGGAGGGGCCAGGGTTGAGCTGGGGTGGCTTTGCCCTCGTCTGTGGGGAGTGGGGGCACCCCACGTGGGGTTCCTGCTGCGTCTGCCCCGGTGTCTGCCCGGCTCAGCCAGTGGCACGGCGTGCCGGGGATCCGGCCCCGCTGCGTCACCCGTGGGCGCAGCCTCCTCGTGATGGAGAAGTTCAGCCTGGGAGCGGAGGGAGGTAAAGCTGCGAGTAGAGGGGAAACTGCATTTCCGCAGCCTTGCCGTGTCCTCTGTGATCACAGGGCAAAATGAGTGGGGTTTGGGCGGAGTGGTCTTTGGGGTTTGGCTTTTTTTTTTTTTTTTTAAGATGTGGAATTAATTCCATGTGGCAGATAACAGAGCATTTGCAATGGCTGCCAAAAGACATCATTTTGCATTTTGAGACATTACTATGATTTGCATTAATTAATATTAATATGGCTTTAACCACAGTGTTTCTGTGGAGGTAGGTGCTTATTAATGGTGCCAAATACATCACTGAAGCAACGGGGGCTGCCAGCCCCACACGAGCCGGCCGGGGCTGGGAGCGATGGGGCTGCTGTGTGTCCCCTCCGTCCGGGGCTCTCGGCGCGGGTGCGGGGGGTTGCGGTGGCTGCGGGCAGGTGGGGGGTCAGTCAGCGGCTGGTACCCGGGAGGGGATGTGCAGCCCCGCAGGGGTGAGGCTGAGCTCACCCAGCGAGGCAGCGACTGGCCAGGTGTGAAAATCCCGCACGTCGCTGCATCCTTATTCCCTCCCTCTTGGACCGGGCTTCTGGGTCGAGTTTTGGGGTTTGGGGTGATCTTCCCAGTGTGACAGGTCCTTCTCGGGTCTGTCGTCTTTAAATATGTGTTTTGTGGGAGGTGGGGACTGCGCTTTGGAGAGAGCATGGGCATGGGCAATGCCCTCCTCTGCTGCCCAGTTCACCTCTGGCATTTCAGATGAGGTGTCAGCAGTTCTCAACTGGTCACCACCAG
>VZSZ01003331.1:48951-59299 GCA_013398815.1 Ibidorhyncha struthersii | reverse complement strand
CGTCTTGTTAGGCTTTGCCGCCCCGGTCACCAGGGAGGGGTGACTGGAGCATCCCTGCCCGCGGTGGGAGCCGGGGTGCTAAGGGCTAAGGCTCGGGAGGGCTGGTCGGCTTTCCCGGCGCGTGCCTCGCAGTGCCCGTGCGCGGTCCAGCCCTGCCCATGCGCTGCGGGGAGCGGGGCCACCGGAGGAAATGAGAGAGTGGTTAATTTGCAGCTCATCTAATTAAAAGGCTGTGATTCCGAAGGCCGGTCGGGGAAGATGAGAAGGCCGTGGCGCTGAATGAGCTGCCCACCACTTTGGGGGGGCCGGCGGGGGCTGAGGGACCGGTGCCCACGGGCATGGGGGGCACGGTGGGAGGGGGGGCACATTGCTGGCTGCCGCCAGCAGAGCGGACACAGGTAAGACCTGTGCTCTGCGGTGCAAATCCCGGCAGCTCTAGCGCTTGAGCAAACAGCCATTCGTTTGACCTCCCGCCAGCCTGCTAAGTAGGCAAATATTTGCTGCCTCCTCCTCCGGGCTGCTCAGCGGAAGGGGAAGGGAAAGGGCACCGCGCCGATCGCGCGGAGGGCAGGTCCGGCGGCCTGGCTGCACCGCCACCGGTGATCTGGTGCGGGTCGCCTGTCTGGGGTGCAGATAGCCCCGTTGTGACATCCACTTTCAGTCTTTTGTGCTCAAAGTTTAACTGCGCTGTGATAGTGCAAGTTCATTTTTTATCACTGTACTATCGCAGAGATACCTTAGTTTGTACCCTGCATGCTATTGCGATGTACAGCGGCATCAAAGGGCTATAGTAACACCCTGGGCAGAAGTGTTCAGCTGGATTTCATGGCAAAACCCCTCCGGCCTGCTCCGTGCTGGCCCTCGGACCCTATCCCATATACAGCCACGCCGGATCCCTAGTTTTCCACCAGTTCTTATTATCTCAGTTTGAGTGCTCTAAAAAACATCAGCCCGTTTCAGGTGTATTTTAAAGTCTGATGAACAACACGAACGTGGCAGCAGTGACATGGTGCTTGGCATCATCTGTGCGCTCTGCAGTGATTAACCGTTTCATCATGATGCTCTGGGTACTGTACGACCCTAAGCAGGGATGGTCCAGGGTGCGCATCGGGCAGCGTATGCAATGAGGGACTTGTCTTGCTCTTCTCTGCAGAGCAGAAAGGGAGAGCAGAAGGGTTCCAGAAGGGCTGAGCCTCTCAGTTCCCAGAAAGGAGCAATTTGCACCCCCATGGCTTCATTAAGTGGTGTTTCCTGCCTCTCGCTGAAGCTTAAATTGCTTGTTAGCTCCCCTCCACGGGGCACAGGGGTCTGTGCCTGAGGCTGGGTGTCTGCCAGCGTGCAAACGTACGGTGCATGGCCACCTCCGCAGCCGCTGCGGCGCCACCTCCGCAGCCACTGCAGCCAGCCCGCCGCCGGCTGAGGTTTTGCGGGGCTCTGCTGACTGATTTCTGCGTGGTTTTGGGGTGGGCAGGGACGGGTGGGGGGTGCTGCTGGTGTTCACAGTGCCGGCTTCCATACCAGCGGGGTGAGACCGGGAGGGTGCTGAGCGTGGCCATCTGGGCTCTGCCCACGGAGTGCGGCTCCGGTGCTGGTGCCGCTAACCAGTGTCATGCTGGGGTGTCATAGTGGGAAAATTGTTCACATTTTGCTCCGGAGGTGCTCATAAACTGGAGCAATAAGGGCTGCAATGTGCCCTTAGGACCACCTGCATTGGCCAGAGCAGGAGCTGTGGATTTTCAGGCTCCGGCTGGCAGCCTGGGTAAAGCCTGAGCCCACCCTGTGGCGCAGGACCCCCGCTGCGTGCCACGAGCGGGGATGGAGGGTGCGGCGCTGTGCGCAGGGTCAGGGCTTGCCCCAGCTGTGGCCATGGGAGCTGCAGGGATGCGGGTCTCCCAGGTACCAGCTGTGGCTCCGGAGACGATGTCCTCAGGAGGCTGGGAGCGAAGGGGGGGCACCTGGGGCTCAGATCCTGCCGTGTCTGCATGGACCAGGAGCAGCGGTGGCACGGCCAAGGGGCGCTGGCGGAGGCGGTGTCTGTCACTGCCCACCCCAGGGCACCAGGATCCCACCGGGGGAGGCCGTGCCCCCGCCATGTGGGGCCTGTGGTTAAAAGGGGATTTGCCCCAAGACCCTCTGGTCTCGCATGTGCTGATGAAGGCGGGCGAGCACGGGCACCGGGATGTCTCACAGCCACGAACACAGTTCCCTGGGGGGGAATGGGGATGCAGTGGTCCTTTGAGGGCTTGGCCCATTTGCTGTGGATTTTTAGATTATTTTTTTTTTAATTTTTTCTTTAGTACTGATGCCTGCTGGCAGGTGCTTTCAGTGCTGCTGTCCCCTTGGCTCATGGTTTTGATGTGCAAACACAGCGAGGGGATGTCAGGAGGTGCAGCGCAAGCCCTGCCCCAGCTTTAGGGGAATGGTGGCTTGTGCAGAGGGGGCAGCCAAAACAGCTGCTAAGTCCCCCATTATTTTTAGGTTGTCTTTTGTGATTGCTTTACATGCTGAAGTCCCTTCTCTCTAAGCCTCTCTAAGCACAGGATGGGTGCCCACGTGCACCCGCGCTGCTCACCCACCCTCCCGGCTGCCTCCCAGCCCTTTTAGGCACCACACCTGCAGTGTCGTTGGCCGTCAGACCCTGCGGCCGCTCCTGCGCGGCGCCAGCGCCTTCTCGATGGGTGGCAATACCCGGCCGAGCCTTGGCTTCCTTCTGCAGCAAGAGGTCGTTCGCTTATAATGCATTTTTGTTCGTTGGCTGCAGCTTTGATTGCTTTCCCTGCTCGTTTCCTGGGAAGGCTGATAATTGCGCTGGGGAGGTGACACATCGTGGGCCACGCTCAGCCCCGCGTCAGGCAAAAGGTCGATGCTTGTGTGCACTTGTGACAGGGACAGGCTCTGGGTGGGGGACGAGCCCGTTGCGTTGGCTCCCAGTTGAGCTAGGTGGATAAATGTCTTTTTGCACATCAATCCTGTGCTTCTGCGCAGCAGCCCCAGCGCCGGGGCGCGGGGAGCTGCGGCGTCTGGGCGCTGCGGTGCGGTGGGGAAGCCTCGCTGGCAGTGCTGGGGCGGGAGCCGGGAGGGCTGGGTCGGCCCCGTGCCTTGGCACACATCAGTCCCTCATCTGATCCCTCTAAACTGACAAGGTGCTAATGCTGCTGGTGGCGTATCGCACTCGTCTCGCACCGTTTTGAGAGAGATCAAACTCGCCGTGTTCTGTCTCTGCATTGCCTGTATGGCGGAGGCGACTTAATGCTTTCTCGGTATTTCCTCTATGTCTTTCTGACTGAAGCCATAAAATAAATCTCTAATCACCTTACGTAGGGCTGGATGTAGTATAATCTACAGCTCTGTTTCTCGTGATACTTCTCTAAAACTGGATGCACTCTTATCCTCTTCCTGCAGCGCTGTTTGAAACACCATAATCGCTTTCTTGCGAGTTCACAAGCTCCCAAATCCCTTTTCTTCCTATGCCGGGGAAATGGGAATGTGACTGCTCCTTTGCGGAGAACCGGTTGCTATTTTTGTTTTTCAGTCCGTGCTGCTTTGGCTCCTTTTGTTCCTCTCTGGCTCCCGGTCCCGGTCGCTGGTGCGGCTGCCCCTGTCCCAGCTCTCCCACCTGGTGCCCGCGTCCCGCTCGGCGTTGGTGGGGGGGCATCCGCCGGGGTCTCCGGGCAATGCCTGGGGCGGTGGGGAAGGGTCCCGGGGGGCGGTGGAGAAGGGCCCCTGGGCAGAGCTCTTGTCTCGTCGCTCCGTCGGCCGCTGTGGCTCAGCCGCGGCGCTGCGGGGACGGGCTGGCCGTGCCCGCAGCCCGGCTGTGGCAGATGCCTGGCATAGCCGGTGTATTTCTGGCTCTGTCCCTCGTGAGCGAGGGAACCAGAAATATCTCTTGCAAAGGGAGGCGCAGAGGGCGTCGGGGACGTATCCTGCGTCGTCTGACGAGGCAGCGCCGCCGCCGCTCTGGCCGGAGAAGCCCTGAGTCACGGGAGCCGGGCTCAGCTGTGCCCACTGCTCAGGTGGGAGAGACGGGGGCCGTCGCGGCTGGGGATGCATCCACGGGTGGCTTGGGAAGGTCGACGGGCTGCTCCGAGCCGGTGGGTGATTGAATCTCACTGCAGCATTAACAGAAAAGCCGAAGTTATTCCATAAATGTATGGCTTCTTAATAATATTAAGTGTCACTTATTCCCAGGAGATTCAGTAATATCAGGAATGAAGGCTTGATCTTGTCACAATCCAGTATTTTCAGATCCTTCTTTCTTAGCAGAATGTCCAGAAGAAAATGCCAGGCTTTGCATAAATGAGCCAGCCACCCAGGTGATTTATTAATCACGGCGTGTAATTGTCCTAACCTGCCGTGAGCTCTCTCCAGCCCCTGGGGACCCGGCTTCCTCCTTAGCTGCAAAGCTGTTTTCTCTGAAGCAAAAACGTCAGGGCATTTTTAAAGAGATATTTATTTCTTCATAAAACAGGGGCAGCTGCTTAACTCGGAGGTTATTTAGTCACTGCAGAGGTAATACTGAATTTTTCAAGGAAGGATGGAGATTGAGGAGCCCAGAAGCACTGGCACGGGGAGGGAGGGAAGGAGCTCCAGGGTCTCCGGTCCAGGCTCCATCACCGAGCGGGCTGATCCCACCGAGCTCAGCTCGGCTGCAGAAAACCCCCCTGGATGGGGAGCTGGCAGCCCCTCCGGGGACCTCTTCCAGGGCCAACCCAACCTCCTCGGCTTTGCCGATTTCCAGTCTAAGCCTCTCAGGCCGCAGCTTTCTGTCTTAGGAGATGTCCTGTGGCACCTCTGTGCAGACACCGGCCAGAGAGCTTTTGTGGGTGCTGGCCCCAACGGGGCGTCCCTCTCTCAAACCTCCAGCAAGTGATGCTCTGGTGGCATCGCTGCGGGTGCCGGAGGTTGGCTGGAGTCACCTCAGCCCCGCAGAACCGGGGGACGAGGCACAGGGCTGGGGACGTGCGCTGCAGAGGTATTTCCATCACCAGCGAGGACACGGGCAGAGTACTTACCCCTTGCTGGGATCGGTTTGATGGGATCCTCTCTTGGAGAGAGTCAGTGCTGAGAGTCAGGCGACGCGCACCGCGGCTGATGCACTGCAGGAGCCAAGGAGTCCTGGCTTTGCTCCCAGGTCCGGGTGCCCCAGCGACGCACAGCGCCATGCCTGCGCTGGCCGTGCCACGCAGCCCGACGTGCCTGCCCTGCTCCTGCTCCTCCCTTTGGCGCGCGGAGCCATCGCTGTGTGCACGGTGTGCCGTCCCTTTGCAAGGGGGACCCCCGGGCACGAGAGGAGAGAGCCCCGGGCGTGGGGCTGGGGGGGTCAGGCAGGGGCAGGGACTGCTCAGACGCACCGGCTCTGCCACCTCCTCTGCCTCCCTTGGCGTCGCTGGCGTCCTGCCCCAGCCTGTCCTGCAGCCTTTTATCAGACGGCAGAACATAAGAAATAGAGAGCAGCTTCTTTGGGGACCCGTCGCTGCCACAAGCGGTGTCCTCGGCAGCAGGAGGACCCTGGTGCCCCTTCACCTCTCTGTCCGGTGGCTGAGCGTCCAGCCCTCCTAGGAAACCCCATGGTCTCCCAGGAAGATGTTGCCGTCACCAGATGGGACCCTTCTTTGAGCTGAGGTGGGGGGAGCAAAGGGGACTCTGGCATTTCCCTCGCAGCCCTTTCTCTGAGCGAGAGAGGAGGTCCATGGCACGGCCACAACCCGGGTCCCGGGCTCCCACCCCACCAGCCCTCCTCCTGCCCCTCGCCATTTATTCTCTTGCCCTCATCCTATAAACTGCAAATCAGCTGCAACAAAGTCCAGAAGAAATTGATTACAGCACAGGCTCGTTTGCCGTATTGGGGTGGAGAAGAAAATATGGCTGAGTGTGTCTGCTTAAAGTGATTCTCTATTTCCAAATATGAGGGAATTGAACATCTTTAAAAATCAATACAAAGCCACTTCAGCATAAAACAAGAGGAGATTAATACTTAACTTGTCTGGAAAAGGGGAAGAGAGACGGTGGAAAATGTCTCCAGAGAGAGAGACTCAATGAAATTCGAAGCTGCCTGTTTAATGCGAGAGGTAAAAGGTTTTAAATTAAAACCCCTCCCCCTCCATTAACTGGAAGCTAATGAGGTGTCGGAGAATTGGTATAACTTGGCATGGAAATGGGTTCTAATTTCTTTTTTTTTGCTATGCCTGAGAAATTTGTCAGACTGATGATTTCTGCTTGAAAGGAAGCAGCCAGGTATTTTCTGCAAGAACAAAGAGATTTGTTGATCCAACAAAAACTTTATTAAAAGGCTTCGCAGTGCGAGTTAAGTGCTGTGCCCTGCAGCGAGGGGGAGGGTAGCACCCAGGTTTAACAGAATTCTTCCTCTTACCCACTCGCCTTCTCTCACCCACCACACGCGGTTTGGCATCATCCGATGTCGTACTGAGGAGGCAGAAACGCGTTGCGGGGCGTTTTGAGAATAGGTTGGGCTTTGCCTGGTGGGGAAGTGGGGACCTCGACGCTCGTCTGCGGGAATTACTGTGCTGGCGAGACCGTCTGCTGCTTCAGCCTTCCCGGGGACCCAGCGAGATCTGTTGAAATATGAAAATACTAATCTTGGGTTTAAGTTTAGATCTTGACTCTTTGAAGAGCTGCCCGTGCGCTGTGCAGGTCAATGTGGATGGTGTGGTGATGGCTGAGCTGCCGTCAGGTTCCTCTGGGGTGAATTAATGTGACATGGTGACAAAGATATCACTGCACGTATTTTTATCTGACTTACAGTAGAATGCATAAAGAGATTACAGTGATGATGTGTTTTTTTTTTTTCGTTGAATTTAAAGAATACATCCGATTAGAGATTGCGCTGAAACATTTCGATAGCAAAGGCGAGAGCTGAGGTTATGCCGGTCACCTTAAGCGTGGCGGGCAGGGGGTGGCGGGCAGGAGGAGGCAGCGAGGGCGGCTGCCCCGTGCCAGATGTGGTCTGTGGCCGTTGCGAGCTGTTCGCTCCTGAGCAAACACATTTATTATGGACTTTGCCAGGAGAGCCCCACGTGCTGTTAATGATTGACCGGCCTGGCCAGGGGGTTTCCAGGCAGCTCATGCTCCACCGCCTGTCGAGGCTGCCGGGGCCGCAGCACTGTGCGTGATCCCCTCCCCGGTGGGCGAGGAGCCCAGGGCTGTCCTCCCCATCTCTCCCCGGGTCCTGCTGGGGTGGTGGGGTGGCCGTGGTGGGCCCTGCAGCCCGTACGTGCCCCGCAGCAGGCTGCCTGTTTGCGGCAGGGTACCCCCAAAAGCCCTGAGCTTCGGCTGTGAGAATTTGCCAAACAGCGGCTCCGGGGGTCCGGCACCCGCTGCCGGCCAGAGGTTGTGCTCTCCCTGCTTTAAGGCCGGGCTGGTTGGAGCGTGCCCGGGGGAACGTGTTCGTGGGCTTGAGCAGAGGCTGCAGTAGGATTGTTGCGACGTCTCTGAGGTCAGCTGCAAAGACGCGGAGCACTGGTGGGTTCCGGGCAGATGCTGATGTCTCAGTCCTGTGCAGGGCTGGAGTTTCACCTTCGTGTTCTCCCACGTGCCGACAGCATGGACCGTGTTTTCATCCCTCTAACGAGGAACACGCTCAAAATACTGTAGTTAGTCCTGTGTCTAATTCCTGTGAAAATTAAACTTGCAGAGGAGGAAGGTGAGATGGGAGGTGGGGGGGTCAGAGAGACCCGGGTGTTTTATCACCATGGCGCCAGAGACTTCCAGGGAAAGGTGCTGAGGTTGCGAAGTAGATCATTTACAGTTTACTTAATAAAAAAAAATAAATATATATGTTCCCTGGAACAAGCTGTGTGCCAGCTCCCCTGTGTAAGAGGCGAGCCGGAGGGCTCGTGCTGCCGCGCGGCTCCCAGCCCCAGCTCTGTGCAGCTCTGCAGCGGGGAGGGATGTGCGCCCCTGGCACACATGCAGCGGGCGCCCCGCTTGGCCCCGCGCAGAGCCCTCCGTATGGGAAAGGTTTGCCAACGTCTGGAAAAGGGCAGAAGAACACGTTTTTAAGGCAGGAACAAGTCCTTCCCTCTGTTTGTGTTTTAAAGGGCTGTAATATAACTGCACCCCTTTAAAGAACGCGGTGTACGGGTGACGGCAAAGGCTGTTTTCATGGAAACCTCGGCATAGTCACCATCCCTGGAGGTATTCAAAAGACATGTAGATGTGGCACGTAGGGTTGTAGTTTAGTGGGACTTGGCAGGGTTACGTTTAGGGTTGGACTTGATGATCTTCACAGAATCACAGAATGGTTCGGGTTGGAAGGGACCTTTAAAGATTGTCCAGCCCCGAAGGCCGCGAGGGGTTTCCACCATCCACATACTCCACACCCCTGGGCTTCCACAGAAATCGTGAAAACAGGGATTTGAAATCCCAATCTATTCAGCCTTCATTCCAGCCCCTGAGCCTCCTCGTGACCCTTCTGTTAGGGTCACGCTACTGCGTGCGTACCTTAAGATCTTAAAGCTCAATAAGAGTGAGCAGCGTGCTGCTGCGGCAAAGCACGTCGCCGGGACGCTGAGCTGCATCACCGAGGGCATCACCGGCAGGGAGAAAGAAGTAGTTATCCCACTCTATTCAGCGCTGGGCAGGCCACATCTGGAATACTGTGTTCAGTTTTGGTCCCCGCTGTACAAAACAGATGCGGACGGGCTGGAGAGGGTCTAGAGAAGGGCCACCAAATGATCCAAGGACTGGGAAGCCGCCGTGTGAGGGAAGGCTGAGACGACTGCGTTTGTTCAGCCTTGAGAAAAGAAGGCTCAGGGGACACCTTCTCACCACGCTCCAGGATTTAAAGGGTGCGTACAAAGAGGATGGAGACTCCCTTTTTACAAGGAGTCACATGGAAAAGACAGGGGGTGATGGGTAAAAGTTACTCCTGGGGAGATTCCGGTTGGACACAAGAGGAAAAATTTTCACAGTGAGAACAATCAGCCTTTGGAATAATCTCCCCAGGGAAGTGGTGGATTCCCCAACACTGGCCACTGTGTTGTGTGCTGGGCCATCTTGTCTGCACTGCGCTTTGCCTGAGAAAGGTTGGACCAGGTGATCCTTGAGGTCCCTTCCAACCTGGGATTCTGGGATTCCGCGATTCGGTGGTTCTGTGATTCTGTGTTTCTATGATTCTGTGACTCTAGGATTGTGTGATTCTAGGACTCTGTGATTCTAGGATTCCGTGGTTCTGTGATTCCATGATTCTGTGATTCCAGGATTCCGTGATTCTAGGATTTTTTGATTCTGTGATTCTATGATTCCATGATTCTGTAATTCTAGGATTCTGTGATTATATGATTCTGTGATTCTAGGATTCTAGGGTTCCATGATTCTGTGCTTCTAGGATTCTGTGATTCCATGATCCTAGGATTCCATGATTCTAGGATTCTGTGATTTTAGGGTTCCGTGATTCTGTGATTCTATGATCTGTGATTCTGTGATTCTATGACTCTGTGATTCCATGATTCTAGAATTATGTCATTTTATGATTACACGATACTGTGATTCCATGATTCTGTGCTCCCGTGATTCTAGGATTCCGTGATTCTAGGGTTCTGTGATTCTAGGGCTCTGGGATTCTAGGGTTCTGTGATCCTGTGATTCCATGATTCTAGAATTACGTCATTTTATGATTACACAATACTGTGATTCCGTGATTCTGTGCTCCCATGATTCTAGGATTCCGTGATTCTAGGGTTCTGTGACTGTGTGATTCCGTGATTCTAGGATTCTGTGATTTCATAATTCTAGGATTCTAGGGTTCCATGGTTCTGTGCTTCTAGGATTCTGTGATTCTAGGGTTCTGTGATTCTAGGGCTCTGGGATTCTGTGATTCCATGATTCTAGAATTACGTCATTTTATGATTACACAATACTGTGATTCCGTGATTCTGTGCTCCCATGATTCTAGGATTCCGTGATTCTAGGGTTCTGTGACTGTGTGATTCCATGATTCTAGGATTCTGTGATTCCATGATTCTAGGGTTCCGTGATTCTGTGATTCTAGGATTCTGTGATCCTGTGATTCCATGATTCTGTGATTCTATGACTCTGTGACTGACTGCATGATTCTGGGATTCTGTCATTTTATGATTACATGATGCTGCGATCCCATGATTCTGTGATTCCGTGATTCTAGGGTTCCGTGATTCTGTGGTGCTAGGATTCTGTGATTCCGCGATCCCATGATTCTGTGATTCCGTGATTCTCGGGTTCCGTGACTGTGATTCCGTGCTCCCAGGACTTGGTGCTCCTGGGGCTCGGCGGTTCCGCGGTGGGGACGGTGGTGGCTCAGCATCCCTGCGGGCACTCGAGCTGCGCACCGCCTCCCTCCGCGCTGAGGGTC
>VZSZ01003331.1:5056-35400 GCA_013398815.1 Ibidorhyncha struthersii | reverse complement strand
GGCTTGGAGAAACATTAACGAAGGGAGGTGGCGGGGCTGGGGCGGGATGGCCGCGCCGCTGCGGGGGCGGGACGCCGGGAAGGTGATGGATTTCTTACGGGGCTTACTGGTGAGTGCTGGGCGACCGGCGGTGGGCCGCTGGCGAGG
This sequence comes from Ibidorhyncha struthersii, assembly GCA_013398815.1. Classification (NCBI taxonomy): domain Eukaryota; kingdom Metazoa; phylum Chordata; class Aves; order Charadriiformes; family Charadriidae; genus Ibidorhyncha; species Ibidorhyncha struthersii. Next base: position 35,253 of record VZSZ01003331.1, on the reverse strand, counting down.
GGTGCTGGGGTGCTGTGCCCCGCTGCGCTCCATCCCCGGGCCCCCCTGCCCGCTGCAGGGTTTTCTTTCTGGGTGTTACTTTCTTAGGAAACCTTCAAAGCGCGCACTTACGGGCTGCTTCTGCTCTGGGCGCTGCTCGGCACAGGTACCGGCTCCCTGAACTCGCCCCGGGGTGCCGAGGGCGGTTGAACGGGCACCCTGTGCTCCCACCGGTCGCCTTCGGACCCGCTGCCTTGCTGCTGCCAGTGGGGAGGAATCACGTACTTTTCTGTGCCGAAGCGCTGGGATGCGACTGTGCGTCCGCTCTCATGCCGCCGGTGTGGCACGCTCGGCGGTGAGGGGTGAGGACGTGCAAGCAGGAAAGGAGTAGCAGCTGTACCATTTCAGGTCAAGTATTTTGCATTTCTGAGGTCGCTGGGACGAGCTACTGGGCAGGTTTGTGCTGCCGAAGGTGGCGGGGGAAATGGCTCTCCGCTCCGGTGTTGCCTTTGGTTGTGTTCGGGAAGCGGATGTGGGTTCGGTTTGGAGCAGACAGTCTCAGTGACCCAGGTGCGGTGAGGGCACCGTTCCCGCCAGCTCGGCCCACGGCAGGTGACACTGCTTCCTGCCGGGCGTCACAAAGCTGTGATTGTCTCCACTATAATTACCAAAATATTTGTGGCCCAGTAAAGCTTGGCCTCAAGTATGCATAAATCCCTAAAGGGTACAGACTGCTGTCTGCTCTATGAAATACTGCGCGTGTTTTCTGCTGGAACTTGCCGTAGCAGGTGGATGCAGTGCTGCTGTGCGCTTTGCTGCTCTGGCTCTGGCTGCTGGCACAGTGTGGCCTGGAAACTATTTTAATTGGCTCAAAGAGCATTTGTCTATTGCAGAGACCTGAAGATAAATGGAACCTAAACTAACCTCAAAATAAGGAAAAGCCTTTTTAAGCTGCTCCCAGCTTTGGGCACAGAGCTCTTCTGAGCCCGGGGTTCATTTTTCCTGCTGTAGGTGCAGTAGATAAAAATGGGGCATAGTCTAAAGCGGGAAACACGGCCAGGGCTGCTTCTGAGCCACAGCAGTCCCCGCCTGCCTTGACAGCATCTTTCCCCCGTCCCAGCTGGTGTAACTGGGAGTAGTCATTTGGCTGCTCGTGCCATAAAACTAACCTTTGCTCGCCACATTTATTAAAAGAAAATCTCTCTGAGGTTTTCCTCTGGTCTTTGATTTTCATTTCTTCATCTCCTCCTGGTTTTTTCTCTCTTTTTTGCCTTTTGAGAAAATTCAGTCTATTTTAAGAACTCACCGAAAATCACCTTGCCATGACTTTCTCCTTGGTACCGTGACCCCTTCTGCCCCAAATCTCGCATCCCTCTTCTGCAAACCGTTTCTGATAGCCCGCAGCATCGGCGCTGCTGGTCCCGCTTTCTGCTCTCCCTCCCGGACTGGCAGCGTCTGCCGTGGCCTCAGCCTCTCCGCGACCGCAGGAGCTGTGAGCCCGTCTGCTGCGGCTGGAGCACGGCGGGGAGCAAACAGGGGTTAGAGGAGAGGTGGGGAGAGGATGGGGGAGAGGAGGGACGGGGCTGCTGCTCCATGTCTCTGGAAAGGCCACTTACTGATTGTCGCGGTTTAACCCCAGTCGCCAGCCAGCACCACGCGGCCGCTCGCTCGCTCCCCTGGTGGGGATGGGGGAGAGAATCAGAAGAGTAAAAGTGAGAAAACTCGTGGGTTGAGGTAAAGACAGTTTAACAGGTGGAGCAAAAGCCGCGCACGCCAGCAAAGCAAAGCAAGGAATTCCTTCCCCGCTCCCCACGGCAGGCGGGTGTTCAGCCGTCCCCAGGACAGCCGGGCTCCATCACGTGTAACCCTGACTTGGGAAGACAGACGCCATCACTCCAAACATCCCCCCCTTCCTTCTTCTTCCCCACCTTTATATACTGAGCACGACGTCACGTGCTATGGGACAGCCCTGTGGTCGGTTGGGGTCGGCTGTCCCGGCTGTGTCGCCTCCCAGCTCCTTGTGCCCCCCAGCCCATCGCTGGTGGCACAGGGTGAGGAGAAGAAGAGGCCTTGAGAGCTCAGCAACAACCAAAACCATCACCGCACTATCAAAAGTATTTCTCATCCCGAGTCCAAAACGCAGCACTATACCAGCTGCTAATAAAAAAGTTAACTCTATCCCAGTTGAAACCACTGGGAGTGCCCCAACATTTACAGCGAGAGTTGGGCTGGATAATTTATTTGCATGTACTTGGGAGCAGGAAAAGCCAGATGAGGGATCAGGGTACTCCAGCTGAGGTTCGGTGGTTGCTGTGTCAAAGGGGTGACCCTGCAGGTGCCCGCTGCGTCGGGAGGCTGGTGCGTGCTGGCAGAGCACTGGAGCATGCTGGTGGGGCCGTGCCTGTGCTGGTTGCTCGGGTCAAATGCGCATCCAAACACCGTGGCAGGACCGAGTGGGAAAGGCAGCCGGTGCCTGCCGAGCCCCAGAGCAGCTCTGCAGTGTGCTGGAGCCCCTTTGGGCAGCGCAGGGCGATCGGGGCAGGAACGGGGTTTTCTGAAGTGCCCCCTCGCCCGGGGAAAAACGCGGCTGAGCAGGACAGACGCGGCTTTAGCATCTCTCCTGGAGAGGCGGCGACGGGCTCTTCCCGGCCTGGGTTTGGTTCTTGACCCAGAGTGTTTCCAAAGGCGCAGGAGCTGCGTGCCCCCTGTGCCCCGCGTGCGCTGCAGCGGCTTGGGGGGCTCACGGGGCCGCAGAGCCGCGGGGCACCGGCACGGCTGGGGAGGGAGGCAGCGGGTGCCAGGGGAGCAGGACGAGCTCCCTGGCTGCAGGGTCCGGCCGCTCTCCGGAGGAGCCACACGGGTTTTAATCGGAGCCCGGGGCTCGCTAATCCCTTTAGTTCGTTTGGCCATTAACCCTGCACGGGGCAGCCCAGCGCTGCCCACAGCGGCACTCCCGCAGCCGGTGAAACGCAGAGCCCGGAGCTTGCGCCGTGCAAGGTAAGGGACGTGGGGAGGGCCGCTGCGGGGTCGCACTTGCCAGAATATTTTTTTTCTTTTTCGGATTGGTCAGTCTGGGCCTGTTTCGTTTCCAAGGGAAGGTTTGCTGCTGCTGTTTGTGTGCGCAGACCCCCTCCTGCCGGGGCCCTGCAGCGCAGTTATGGACAGAGTCTCTCCTTCCCATTCCTGTAGGGCCAGAGCCAGAGTGCCCGGTACGGGCTGGGGGTCCGGTGTCCCTACCTTGATGAGGCTCGGGCTGCCTCACCTCGCGTCTCCTTTAATCGAACAGGAGATTTCCTTCTTTTCTTTTTCAGTCTGCGGAATTCTTCGAAATGCTGGAAAAAATGCAGGTGAGCAGCAGCGTGCATGGCAGTAACGCGGGACGTTCCCCACCCGGCAGAGGCTGCAAGGACAGAGATCCCACAGCACCTTTAATTTACACATTTAATGTGCCGGGAGGCCTTGTACGATCATAACAGGTCTTGAATTGCTGCCGAAGTCCCCAGTGCTGTGAGCGCTGCTGAGAGGGGACACGGCAGGCGCTTCCCCACGTGAACTGCGCAGAAATTGCTGCACAGAAACGCGCCAGCGCGCTGGGGGAAAGCAGTGGTTTTGGCAGCGTCTTCCTCCGAGGTTATTCCACATCACCCCGAACAGTTCTGCAAAAGGAGGTTTAGGGTCACACGCTCTGAGACGCGGTCCCGTTGCTCCCTGGTAAAGGCAGGGCAGCGCGCCGTTGCCCGTCTTTGCCCACGGCAGGCTCCGGTACAGAGCACGGCTGCGTCCAGCGCTGTCTCGGTACCCCCTGGGGCAGGGCAAGGTGTTCTCTTGTCCCACACTAGAACACAGCAGGATCTGCCCAAGGAGGAGCGTCGGGGGACCAGGGTGTCCCCTGGCATGTCCCTTATCCCCGCGGCACGGGCGAGTGCCCGCAGGGTTTGCCGTCCCTGAGCTCCTGCCTGGGCCGGGCGCTGCGGGGCAGCCGGGGCCATCACCGTGCCACACGCTGGGGCTGTGGTCCCCGCTGCGCAGGAAGGCAGGGCAGGGATCTCCTTTAGGGCTCCGTCCTGGAGAAATTAAGGTGAAGCTGGAGTGCGGTAAGGGGACAGCATTTTGTGTTCGGTGCTGTGCCAGCCCCTGGGAAACGACAGTCCCTGCCTCACATTGAGGCATTTTCAGTGCAGTGTCGCTGTGTCCCAGGTCTTGTCCTACAACACCCCCGTCACCCATTTTCGCTGTGTTCGCCGCAAATTAGCTATGTTTCACCCAGCCCAGCCCACAACATGGGGTCTGTCCTGGCACGCCGGCAGCTCTGCCCGGCTCGTCCCGGGAAGAACTCCCCTCCTTTCATGCCACTCGTGTCTGAGTGATTTCTGTGTAGCAAAATACCCCCGTGGTTTTGTCTGTGTTGTTGAAAACATCTTAATTATTCGATGTATTCTTTTTGTTCTAACCAGGCACCAAAACTTGAAGAACAGAGGACTGGAAGCCAAAAACATAAGGTTGGTTGAATTTTTTTTCTTGTGTGGATTTCTTCAAGCGTTCCCCCCTTATCTCAGGGCTTTAATGCGTATAGGCAAAGACAGTCACTCCAAGGACTAAAAAGGATTTAAATGTTATCTAAAGAGAAGGCGCTGATTGAATTGCAAAGATGAGAGAGTGGTGCCTGTAAATCCCTAATCCAGCTTTATGTCCAAACCTGTGTATTTCAGCGGGGAGCTGTGTAGAATGGTCGGGTTCTGCCGCAGAGCTGAGAAGCTTGCACCCGTACCGGAGACCCCTGTGGAAAAGGACTTGTCCTGCTGCAGTGCTTTCCTGCAGACCCCGAGCGGGGAGGGGTCCCTGGGCAGCGCGGTGGCACTGCTCCTGGGGCTTGCGCCCATCGCCGCGCACGGCGACCTCGCCTGACACGAGCATCGCTCCCGTCACCGCCGGGCGCTCGGTGCAGGGCGTGAGGACGGGAGGGACCAGTGCCGCGGGCGGCTGGGAGCGCTCCCCGGGTTGGATGTGCAAGGCTGTGGTTTTAAGGGACAGCTGGTGGGCAACAGATGGTCATACGCAGTGTTTCGATTCCTTTTTTCCAGGAAGACTACATCCCCTACCCCAGCATCGATGAGGTGGGTGCCCTGAGCCACCCTGAACGCCTTCTGGCAAATGCCTTCCCAAAATTGCTGATAACGGGAATTGGTGGAGATCCTGTGTCTGGGAGGAGCTGCACAAAGCACGTTCCCCCTCCCCACTTTGTGGCTGCTGCTTTTCCTTGGTCGCACGTGCCCTCTTCTGGGAGAGAGAGGTTTCAGAGTGGGGGCTGGATTTGCCCCCCCCCGCGGTCCTGGGGCTGGGGGCTGCTGCGGGAGGGGGCAGGGGACAGGGTGACAAGCCCCCGCACCCCACATCCGCACCCCAGTCCTGCCTGACCCCTCATGGGCACATGTCCCCCCCAGATCCTAGAGAAGGGCAGCCCGTACCCGCTGATCATCCTGCCCCAGTTCGGGGGATACTGGATCGAAGACCCGGAAAACCTCGGTACACCCACCTCGTCCGACAGCAGCATCTGCGAGGAGGAGGAGGAGAACCTCAGCCCCAGCACCTACGGCTACAAGCTGGAGTGCAAAGGAGAGGCCAGAGCCTACAGGAAACATTTTCTGGGGAAGGTGGGTGCCTCCACCGCCGGGGATGAGCCGTCGGCAGAAAATTGCACACCCCCCCAGGAAAAAAAAAGAAACTCTAAAATTGGGAGCAAAATGGGCAAATTTTGCAACTCGCCTCTTTGCAAGGAGAGGAGAGGACCGGCGGGTGACCAGCCGTGGCGGGGAGGGCCACACACAGAGCCTTTGCCCCGAGCCCCCGTGGGACGGCGGGTGGGCACGCTGGCTCTGAGGCTGCCCCGTCTGCGGGGACCCGGGGCTCGGCCGGACCCGGGGGGACGCGGCACAGCAGCCGCCTGCCCCCGCCTTGCGCACAGTGCTGTAATCCTCTCTCCCTCTGAACAAAGCTGAGAACAGAGTGCTAAAGTCCACGGGCAGAGGGATTAAAGCCCTGGTGCTCACGAGGAGCGGGTGCGAGTGTGTCCCCCAGAGGGGCGGGAGGGTGGCAGGGTGGCAGGTGAGCCCTCTGCTCCTGGCCGGGGCACGGGGCAGCGTCCTTGCCATCGGCGAGCTGCCTCCCCTGCTGCTAACACGCTTTTTTCTGGTTTTAGGATCATTTAAATTTTTATTGTACAGCCAGCAGCCTGGGAAATCTGATCCTTTCTATTAAGTGTGAGGAGGCAGATGGCACAGAATATTTAAGGATTATACTCAGGTATGGAAAAAAACCCTTTGTTTAACAAAATACTTTCTCTTTGGGAGTCCCTTGTTTTGTGTCTACTGTAAATGCTAGAGCCGGGCTGGCAGCACGCGGGCTGTGGCACACGGAGGGGCTCGGGGTGGGACGGGAGGCAGCAGCAGCATCCTTTTACTGTTTCTGCACTGGGACTGCCTGACCCCCGCTAATGAATGTGAGACTTTGATCTGTTGCTAAACCTGCTGAAACTGAGTGTAAACCTCTCCATGACATGGGATAATACCAGTCACATCTATCACCATCCCGCTGTAAGCTGACAAGACCCAGCGGGTCTGAACCGTTGTGTCATTCCTCTCCAAACTATGAATATTTTAAGAGCTGCAGAGATGAGAAGAAAAATCAAGCCTTTGCTTACTAACCAGGCCCAACAAATTCTACAGAACATCGTTTCCCAGCAGTCGGTGGAGCATCGCTGCATGCGTGCCACAGGGTTGGCGAGTGGGGGGGCTGCAGCCAGCCTCTCTTTGCCTTAGATACTCCCTGATGTCTGCTCATTTCTTTTTCTTTGCTAGGTCCAAAGTGAAGACGTTGCATGAAAGGATCCCCCTGGCAGGATTTAGCAAGCTCCCTAGTATCCCCCAGATTGCAAAGGTGAAATGCCGGGCTGGGCTGGGACAGCTGCAGCAAAGCCTGCGCTGCTGCGCCTGGCACCTGGGGCAGTGTTGGGTGGCGTTGGCAGTGTTGGGCGGCGTTGGGCAGCGTTGGCAGTATTGGGTGGCATTAGGCAGCATTGGCAGTGTTGGGTGATGTTGGGTGGCGCTGGGCAGCGTTGGCAGTGTTGGGTGGTGTTGGGTAGTGTTGGGCAGCATTGGGTGGCGTTGGACACTGGTGACTGGGTTCTCGGGTCCAGGGGCGCTTGGCGGGCAGTGGTATGCACTGGCCGCGCTGTTGGTTTCCTGCTGATCCTGGTCAGGTCACTGGTTGATATCGGGGGGAAGAGGTGAGGATGTGGCAGCACCTTTGGCCCATGGAGAGACCTGGGACTTGTCTTTCTGCATCGTCAGTTGGGTACCAGCCAGGCCATGGGGCATCCCAATGAGAGGATGCGAAAAGGGGAGCTCCTGCAATCGGAGGCTGGATTTGTCTCCTTTATAAGACATTCACAGCCTTGCCGGGGAGTTTCCGCAGGACGGGGGTGACTGTTCCGCGCGCCCAGGAATGCAGCACTGACTGCTCTTTCCCCTTGCCCACAGGCGTTCTGCGACGATGCCTCCGGGCTGAAGTTTAACCCGGTTCTGTACCCCAAGGTGAGGTAACTTACCCCAAATTGGTTGTGTAGTCAGCAGAGGAGGTCAGATAGAGTTAACTCTCCGCTTTCCTCTAAGATCCAATGGCTACTTTGACACAGACCTTGGATCTTTGTACTGCATCCTTCTAGCTCTCTACCTTTGTACCTGGCTGCCAAGGGGATGTGAGCAGTGCAGTGGTGGCAGGCCGTGTGTGCGTCTGGGCAGCAAGTTAGCCAACGGCCATCTGATGGCACGTGCGTGCCACCGTCTCATTCTGTCAAATGGCCACCAAGGATTGATGGCACTTTGGTATTAATCTGCCCTTGGATCATGGGGAAGGCGGGAAAGGTGACCGTCTGTGGGGTATAAAACCAACCTGGATCTTGGTTTGATGCCTTAAGGCTTGCTTGAAACCCAGTGAGATGGGTTGAGCTGGTGCTTGAGAGGTCCTGCAGGAAGAGATGCAGAGGCACGTGGGTCACTGTGGGGGACAGAGTGGCAGTCCCCACTGGTGACGTACCAGAACTGACTCGTTGCCCACTCTGGGATCACTTCTCCTCCTGTGTGCTCTTGTGCTGCCATAGAGACCTGCTCCTGGGAAGCTACAAAGCAAATCTATCATTTTCAAGTACCTTTTCTGTGCAAGACCGTTCCTGTGGCAGGCACAGCAGTAAGTTATAAGGCAGTTGCACCACCCTTTGATGTAGCCAAGGTCAAACCAATTTTGTTCATCCATTCTCATTATTGGTGTTGCTATCAAACCTTTATCTGGAAGTTTGACAACAGCCGATGCCCAGTTGGGGAAGAAAAGCATCTCTGACTCAGTCCCCGCAGAGCAGCACTGGGACTGTGGAGCTGCAGGAACTGCCCTTATTTCCACCCAAAGGGCCCCAAACTTCCCCCAGAAGACCTGCTCCCCGCACCCCCCCCATGCCTGGATGTGGGGGCCGCAGCTTGTGCCCGCCTGGAGCCCATGGGCATCGTGACTGTCGGTGGCAGAGGCTGCAGGGATGTTGATAACTGAAACTCGGGCCACTGTTGGAAACTTTTGGCCTAATTACGGGGAAATTTGGCTTTTGTGCCCCTTCCCACTCCCTCAGGCACTGCTGGGCCGTTGCTGTACCCCGCTGCCTGCCGCGAGGAGCTGTGCCGCAGCCAGCGGGTGACGGCGAGCGCGCCGAGCAGAGCTGTGAGCCCGGCCAGCAGCACATGCCAAGGAGGGTTTGCTCTTCTGGACATGGCATTTTGAAGTGCTGAATTAAATCATTCGTATTTTGCTGTGCTGCAGGCTTCCCAGATGATAGTGTCTTATGATGAACATGAGGTCAACAACACGTTCAAGTTCGGTGTGATCTACCAGAAGTTCAGGCAGGTGAGTAATGCCCGTGCCGTTCTCCCGGAGCACATGCCTGCTTGCCGGAGCTCCACGTTGCCCAAGTGTGGGACCCCTGAAGCTGAAATTCGGCCCTGCAGTTAATTCTGTCACATGCAACACATTGTGTTACTGGGTGTCCTCACTAATAATGCATTTCTTATTGCTTGGATGTTGCCTCAACTCATTAAAAAATGATGTGACTGAAAAAATTCAGTCTGGAAATCAGCCCACAAGCTGCTGTAGGGAAAAGTGGATGTGAAAATGGATTTTAGCAGGCGAGGTATTTTAATCAGATATATGTTTAGACAGTGAAACAGTTACATTTGTCTTGGAGGACTGTGGGCTATGAAGACGTGTGTCTGCTGAAAATGCTGTCATTAGCCGAGGGACTCTGGATGGGGAGCGCGGAGGCAGCTGAGTCTTATAACTCACCAAAGATTATTCTGACAGGCGCTCTAATTATCTTTACATACGGCATTTTATTTTGGATTGAGTAACTCGTGCAAGACCATAATTAAGGTCTCGTTGTTTTGAAATATGGCACACAAGGGATGATTAAGACTTGGATTTTCCAATGAAGGGTTCATTGGCGTTCTGGTGTTTCCTGTACGTTATCCCAAGGTCCTCACTGTTGGTCAGGGGTGGCTCTCAGCACCTTTGCCTTCGGGTGCCTCGGTGGCTGAGCGGGCTGTGGGTGGCCCGCGGCCGGTGCCGGTGGTGAGCACGGTGGTGCCAGCTGGGCAGCGCAGGTGGGGAGCAGCCCGCGGCCATATGTGACACTGCGATGAAGTGCTGGTGGTGGCCCCGGGGACAGCATGCACGGGGGCAGGAGGTGGCAGGAGGCGGGCAGGCAGGGAGAGGTGGCATGGGCAGGAATCTCCATCAGAGCTGGGGCTGCTTTCAGGTTCCTTTTCCTCCTGCTGTGGCACTTTTGGTGATAGAGACGTTTGAATTTAAGAAGATGCTCAGAGCAGGGTGATGAGCAGAAGGCGCATTTCGAAGGCACCTTTCGCGTTAGTGGTGTCCGTGGTCGTTGTGTCCGTAGCACCCGTAGCGTGGCAGAGGGGCGGCGCTGGGGGGTCCCTGAGGGCGCAGGGATGTCCCGGTGTGTGGCAGCCTCTGGGGACAGTGGTTTTGGTGATGCTCAGCTCAGACAGCATGGGGACCTCCGCGGCTCTGCCAGACCGACGCTGCAGTGGCAGAGCCACAGCCAGACCCTCCTTCTTGCCCCGGGAGACGGCGGTGGCACGTGCTGCGCCGCCCGGGTAGGCTGGCTGCTGGAAACAGGCAGGGCTGGGGCTCTCAAAAGATGTGCCCTGTGTTTTGTAGACCCAAGAGGAGGAGTTGTTCGGCAATAATGAAGAGAGCACTGCCTTCAAGAACTTCTTAAGTTTTCTGGGAGACACCATAACGCTCCAGGACTTCAAAGGGTAAGTTAAATAAAAAGAATGATTTTACAAATACATTTAAAGAGAGAGTGTGTCATATGTAAAAATAACTACTGTGCGAGAACAGAAGTCATCTCATGAGCGGGCTGTACAGAGCAGAAGCAAATATAGCTTTGGCTTGTTTTTCTAAGCTGGGGGAGTTTTCCGAAAAAAAAATATGGAGCTGCCAAGAGAGAAAAACTTCCTCTCCTGCAGTTATGAGGTCGCGAGAAAATCTGACTATATTCAGCCATAGATGGAAGGAACTTGCATGAAAATGTGCCCTGTCCGGTGCTGTGGGTTGAGCCGTGGTGTGGGCAGAGACCCCCCGCTGCTGGCGAGGGCCGAGGGCTGGCAGGCGTGGGCAGCCCCCGCGGCAGCGCTCGGCACCGCCGGTCCCATGGCTGGCGCCCACAGCTGCGGTCGGCCCCAGCCGACGGCGCTGCTCTGCCGCGCACCCTGAGTTTCAGACGGGTGATGGCGATGCTTGGTTACAATATGTGACGCATGGTTTGTTCTTTCCCATTTGCTCGCTACTAGATGAAGATAAATGAGCTGGGTTGTTCTGTCACCCTGTCCCCTGGCAGCTGCCGGCGGTCTCTGCTAAGCTTTCAATTAATATTTTTTCGTTTCTCCCCGCCTTTCCCTTCATCTCCAGTTTTCGAGGAGGTCTGGATGTCAGCCACGGGCAGACGGGAGCAGAGTCTGTGTACACGGTGTTCAGGGACAGGGAGATAATGTTTCACGTCTCCACAAAGCTGCCTTTTACTGAAGGAGACACACAACAAGTAAGAGAGATGAGCTTCCTTGCACAGAAGTGTCTGAGCCGGGATGCGCTGGTGCTGCCCTGCCCAGCGCCGCCAGCTGCCAAGCCCCAGCGCCGCGGCATCCTTGGTTGGCAGTGGTGGCGCAGGCAGCAGCCGCGTGGGCTCCCTGGTGCGTGGCAGCCACTGCGCCCGGAGCTGATGTTGCTCCCGAGGGAGCAGAGCCGCCTGGCTTTACCGACCAAGTGTTTTCCCTTTGCGCTTAGCTCCAGAGGAAGAGGCACATCGGCAACGACATTGTGGCAATTATCTTCCAAGAGGAGAACACACCGTTTGTCCCAGACATGATTGCCTCTAACTTCTTGCACGCCTACATTGTCGTGCAGGTGGAAAACCCCGAGGCAGACAACACGGCGTACAAGGTGAGGGCAATCGCGACTTGCACGTGCCGATTTTTGCTTCGGCATCTCCGGCCGAGGTCTGGAGGCAGCTGCCAAGGGGCGGCCCTGCCCGTGCGCTCAGTGATACCACCAGTGTTACGCCTAATGGAATAGGTGTGTGCATGTTAAACGTACATATGTGTATTTATACACACACATGCACATGTTTATGTATGCACTATTACATTGTGTGTGTGTATACATACATATGTATCTAAAATATGTGCATGTATAACAGCACGCTCATATACTAAAGATTTTTGACGCTACTCGGTATTTGAATAACCCCCTGAACAGCTCATACCCGTCTAACACATCGCGCAGGTGTAGGTAGCATAAACCCCCTTCTCCCTCTGTTTTCTCTGAAGGGATCCAGTAAGACATAATTTTTCAAACCGAAAGCACACTGCTTACGGCCACCACCGAGAGCAGAATGTGCAGGAAATAAGTGTAAAAAGCTGTGCACGGTTAACCCCGTGGTGAGAGCAGGAGCGATGACTGATGCACCTCGGTGGGGCGGGGTTGGAGAGAGCATCACCCGCCCCACGCTGCTGCCCTCCGGGAGAGTGACAGCTCTGCGTTGGGGGCTGCCACGCTGCACCCATGGGATGATGTTTCCCTTTGCTCCGCAGGTGTCCGTGACGGCCCGGGAAGACGTCCCCTCCTTCGGGCCACCCCTGCCGAGCCCACCCGTGTTCCAGAAGGTGAGAGCTGAGACGGGAAGCGTGTTCCAACCCCTAAAAAAAGTAGATGTGTATGTCTGAGATGTTTCCAAGCATGCCCGCTTAGGGGAAATGTGACTTTGGGACTTTATATGCCTTTATTTTGGTTTCTAGTGAGGCCCGTGGGGTCTGTGGAGGGGCGGGAGGCCGTGTGCCGTCCGTCGCACAGCGTAACCTGTGCAAGTCGGCAGCTGCGGCTCTGCTGCCAGGGCGCCCGTGTCAGTGCGGGGGTGACAGCCGGTGCAGGAGGACACCCCGGCCCATCCGGGGTTTCCCACCACCGCTGCTTCATCTCGGGTGGTCTGCAGGGTGCTGTGAGCTCAGGTTTTGGGTGGGTGCAGCTCCGGTACCAGCGATACGTGGTTTTTGGCTGGTGTTTTCCACCGTGCCTCTCTCCCCGCAGAGCCCCGAGTTCCGGGAGTTCCTGCTCACCAAGCTCATCAACGCCGAGAACGCCTGCTGCAAGTCCGACAAGTTTGCAAAGCTGGAGGTAACGCTGCCCGGCACCGCGGCAGGCGCAGGGGCGCTCTCCACATTCCTCCTCAGAGCCGCGTTTCCCCGGCTGAGCTGGGTCAGCGCGTGCAGGGATGAGTGATCAGAGTGTGCACGTGTCTCGGCGCACTTGGTGGCCACGGGGTCCCCTGACGCCTCTGTGCCCTCGGCGGGGGGATGAGCCAGCTGTCCCATGGGTTGGCACTGCTGCCCCCTCCCTCGGGGTCCCCGGCTGAGCTCGTTCTTGCTCCTGCAGGACCGGACACGCGCCGCCTTGTTGGACAACCTTCATGACGAGCTCCACGGGCACACACAGACCATGCTGGGGCTGGGGCCCGAGGAGGACAAGCTGGAGAACGGGGGTCACGGAGGCTTTCTGGAGTCTTTCAAGGTAAACCTCCATCCCTTGCCAACAGCAAAGTTAAAACATACCCGGGGCTGGCAAAGCGCGTTTTAGTGGAAGGTGTGGTTGAGCAGTGTTGAGGGACAAGAGGTGGAAGGAGGTAGGACCTCACCACCACCAGCACCTGGTTAGCCAGCGGACACCTGAGCTGGTCCCAGTGGGAGCAGGCACAGGCTGACATGGTTGTGGTGTTGGCAAGTGTCACCTTTGGGGTGACCTCTCCAGATCCCTGGAGCACCTCCTCTCCCACCAGCGTGCTCTGGCATTCGCTGTGTCTCCAGCGGCATCTCGGTGCAGGGCCGGCACTGTGGCGCAGGCTGTGCTGCAGTTGGGCTCCACTACCGCCAGATAAGTCCTTCCGGTGTCCCCGGGCAGCTGGCTGTCCCCGCTGTGCCACCCTGGCTGCAGGAGGGGGCCGTGGGGGGCAGGACACCTGGGCGGCTGCTGTGGCAAGGGGGCAGGAGTTGGTTGTCGTGTTAAACGGGAGACAACAAGAGGTGGATGAAACTGAGCCACTGTTGGAGGTGGGGACAAGACCAGCTGGGCAGCGGGGATGTCCCTCGAAATGGAGGGGCAGCGCTTGAGTCTCGGGGGATGAGCTGTTGCCAGAAGGCTCTGGTGAGGCCCCCCCGGGACAGCGATGGGGAGGGGCTGGCACGTGTAAATCTGGGCTGCAGCCGTGGGTGGGCGTTCAACGGGATCCCCGAGCCAGGGCACTGCATCCCTGCCCTGGGTGATGACTGTGACCGTGCTTCAACCCATGCAGCTCACCCACACCTCTCCCCATCCCGCCCCCGGCACGTCAGCTCTGCCGGGCAGAGGCAGTTTTAGCTGCACGGGCAGCGGGGACGGGTGCTGGTGTGGGGTGGCCATCGCCATCCCGGACCACAGGAGCTGCCCTGGCTGCGGCGGTGTGGAGACAGCTCCTGCCGTTACTTTGTAGGCACAGTTTTCTCTGTGACGTAGAGAAACAGGCACTGGTGGATGAGTCACCTCATCCTGCACCCGACGCTGCAGAGGAGGGGTGAGCGGCTCCCCGGCCCCCGCTGTGGGGGGTGGGTGGAGGCTCAGGTGTGTCCTGTTTAGGTATGAGACATGCAGAAAGTGAGATGCTGTGCAGTCGTACATCACAGCGTTCACTTCAGGGTCTGAGGCTGTGATGGTAAATAATCTTTTTTTTTGCATGCTTTTTGTGTATGAGAAAGTGGACTTTGCCCTCTTGGCGTTGCAGGGAGCGCCAGGGCTGGCGGTGAGTTCCCTGGTCCGGGCCGGGCTGTGTTTGCCCGTCCGCCTCGGGACCGCGCTGCTGGGCTGCGTCCTAGCGTACGTCCTGCACCGCGCACTGTCAGAGTGACGGGGAGAGGAGAGACGGTCAGGAAGAGGGCTGGGAGGGGGCGAGACCTGATCCCCACCATTTCTTTTTGCCCGGTGCCTCACACCCACGACCCAGCCCGCAGCCCCGTCCTCCCCCGGCCGTGAGATGTGGGGACCGGCCGGGCAGGACAGCGGAGCTCATTTCTGCTGGGCTCTGGGCGAGCGAGAGGGGTGCCTTCGCCTCCCCGCCGCGGGGAGAGGAGCCGCGGGCCAGCCCCCCCGAGGAGGGGGCGTCGGGGTGCCCTGCAGAGCCCCGTGGCCTTGGCAGCGCCGGGCAGGAACCTTGCTGCCCGCACGGCGCCAGTGCCCGCCGGAGCTGCTGGCAGCGGGGCAAGCAACCGGTTACTTTTACCTGCAAACACTGTCAAATTTTGTATGAATTGCTGACCCTAATAAATCAGGTCTGATGGACTCTTGCCTGGTGTTTGTTACTGGATGGGCAGGAGGGGACGGCGCAGGGCTGTCGGGGTGGCCACGGTCCCCGGCACGGCTGGGGCTCGGTGAGAGCTCGGGGCTGCAGCTCCCACCTGCCCTGGCGCGGGTCCGCCTGCAGCGCAGTAACCCCTGGAGCCAGCAGCAAACCGGTGCCCGTGCACCACGGGTACGGCGCTGGGCACCTCCAGAAACCTGGCCCTGGATGGGTGGGTTCCCCCGAAAGCTCTTTACCTCGAGCGGGGATTCAGGGGGCTGGAGGAGAGGTAGCCGTGGCACAGCGGGTAGCGCAGCAGCAGTTCAGAGGGAATAGCTGCAAAAAGAAACTTTTCTGTAATTGGCACGCTGGCATCACAGTCCAGTTTGGGCTCCCGTTACTATGGTGACTACAGTAATTAAAATATGGCTATAGATATTTTTTCTTTTAACTTGTGCATTTCACTGCTGCTTTTCATAGCGCGTGCCAGACTTTCAAAAGATCTCGTGGTCGTATTTGTAAGTGCTTGGGACAACAACTGAGAGAAGACTTTAAAAATAGCTCAGGTCCTGTTTAAGTGCGCAGACGAGCGTTTGGATCTGCAGAAGGTCTCTGCCTCCGGTGCACACAGCTCTGCTTGCAGCAATCAGAGTCAAACAGGTTACAGCAGTCCTCTTCCCCGGCTTGTTCCGCCGGCATTCGCAGAGCCCGGCTGTTGGTCCTTTCCCAGGGGACACAGAGAGCTCCGTGGGGGCTGTGAGCCCCGTTGTGTCCGGACCCGGCACCGCACGTCTCCAGGCTCTGCCACGGAGGCGGGGTGGACCCAGCGCCTCTGCTCCGTGCCCGGGCAAGGCGTGCCTGGTTCAGGGCACCCCTCGGCGTGCGGAGCTCTGGCGATGCTCCGGCTCTCCGGGGCAGCCAGAGGGAACAAGGGCACGAGGCCTCACGTTGGGCGCCTCGCTCCTGTAAAAACCAGCCTGCGCCAAAACGGACACGGATGTTTCAGGGCAGCCGGGAACGGGCTGTGGTTTGCTGAGTGAGTGCGGTGCCTGAGGCTGTGCGGGAAATGCAGCCCTCGCCCGGCACTGGGGGGCCACGGGCGCCTTAGCCGAGGGGTTGGGTCGCAGGAGGGGTTTGGCACAGCAGCAGCGGTCATAGTCGTTGGTTGCTGCATCCAGCAGCGGGGATGCAGCAGGAGAAGCCGTGCCGGGCCGCGGCGCCAGCGCTGAGCACGGCGCGCCTGAGCACGGGCGGGCGTTTGGCTGGAAGGTGCACCCAGACTCGGTGACACGGCTCAGGCAAGGGCGATCGGGAGGAAAGCGTGTCCGTAGCCTGAGGCGTCGTGGCTGATGTGAAGGGTGAAGGAAGGGGCTGCTTCGCTGGGAGAAATGAAGACCGAAGGGAACAGGGAGAGTTTGCGGCTGCCACGGGGATGATGCTGCACAGTTTGTCTCTGGGTCCCTTACAGAGATGGATGGGCCAAACCAGCAGCAGCAGAGGTTCAGGCTAAATGTATCTTCAAGCATAAACACGCTGAGGAACAGAAGTACTTTTGTGCAGAGGCTGTGAAGCATCCAGCTCTGGGGATGTTTCGGGGCAGGTTGGGCAGGTCTGTCGGCACGCAGGAGAGGTGCAGGCAGGGCAGGAGGCGCCCCGCAGGACCCGTCCTCTCTGCATCCAGGGACAGCTGTGGGGGATTGTGCATCCAAACACTGGCTAACGCCTCGGCTGTGCTCCCCGTCCCTGCTGAGGGGTTTTGGGGGTCGGCCAGGTGCCGGGCAGGAGGCAGGGCTCTGGGGCGCGTGTCTGCCGCTCCCGGTCCCATGGCTGCAGTCCTCAGTACTCGCACCCGGTGTCGTGGGGGCAGTGGGGGGAAAACCCGACCTTGTCATGGCTGTGGGGCTGCCCGAGGGGTGGCTCGTCCTCGGGCTGCGCGGANCTGGGGAGGGAGTTTGGGGTCGGCGCCCCACAGGGTGGTGGTGACCTGCTGTTCCCTGTCCCCTCCGGCCGCAGAGAGCCATCCGGGTGCGCAGCCACTCCATGGAGACGATGGTGGGCAGCCAGAAGAAGCACCACATCAGCAGCATCCCGGGCAGCCTCAGCGGGGGCATCGCGCACAACAGCAGCGAGGTGACTAAGACCACCTTCTCGGTGAGTGCGGCCGCGCGTCCCTCCATCCTGCTGTCCCTCTGTCCGTCCCTCCCTCCGTCCACAGCCGGGCAGGGCGCTGCACTGCGCTGACGGAGCCTGGCAGTCCCCTGCATGGGCAGGGAATGTAAAGGTGAGAAGTTTTGAGCAGAGCGTGATTTTATGAGTGCTGTGTTCAAGTTGGGTTTGTTTTGCGGAAGAACGGAAGATCAGCTTCCTGGGGTTTTCAGCCCCAAAGTACAAAGGAGATATAAAAGAAATTCTGGCATTACATATTTTCTCAATGTGCAGGCTGAGAATGGCGGACAGCATAATTCCTCGTAGGATGTTTAATCTTAGGAGCTTCTAGGAGGGAGCTGTGCTGTCCAACCTGGGCTGTTCTGTGCTTTCAGCCCCCCGTACCAGCAGCTGCCACCAAGAACCAGTCCAGGAGCCCCATCAAGCGCCGTTCGGGGCTGTTCCCTCGCCTGCACACGGGCTCCGAGAGCCAGGCGGAGAGCAGGACAAGGTGGTAAGTTGGGCACTGCTCTGGTAACTAAGGTTAAAAACGCCTGTTGCGTGTTTTAAAAAATTGGAGAAGCTGTTGGTGGGTGCTGGGACCTTGCCTGGGGCACAGCCAGCAACGAGCGCCGCTTTTGCCGTGTTTGAGGGAATGGTGCCTTGGATCCCTTCCCTGTGTTGTAAATCGAAGTGGTGGTGTGCAGAGAGCATCTGTTACTCTTACAGTTTAGCATTTGGTGTTAGGGAGTATAATTTGACCATCCTTTTTAAGTCTCTTGTATAACTTGTGCAACCTGTCTCTTTGTGCCCTCAGCGACAGTGTTTCTGGAGCCCAGAAGACACCAGATTTGGGACATTCTTCTCAAGAGATGAAATCTGAAACCTCATCCAACCCCAGTTCCCCTGAAATATGCCCCAACAAAGACAGGTGAGCTGGGAGAGCACCGTCCTCCGACCGGAGCTCAAGTCACCCTGTAGCTGACAGACCATCAGGAACTTTGTCAAACAAAACTGTCTCCAGGTTTTGCTATAAATAAGTATGATGTTAAGGGAGGAAAAAAAAGATTCTGGTGATTCATGAGCACAGCTCCTTTATAGTCTGAAAATAGCCATCTTTAAAAACAAAAAGAGCAAAGAGCAGTGTTTGACAGAAGTTGCCCAAACCCTCACGGCACAGGAGCTGGGGAGGCCGGGGGTGCCCGTCCCTCCCTACCACCGGGCAGTCAGCCTGGTCCACCAGTTTCTGCTGGTGGCACCCACCAGTTACTTTATCCTGTGCTTCTTATCCTGTGCTCTTGGAAATGGTTATAGAAACACCCCGCTAGGCTTGTCCCTACGGCGGCTGCTTTGCTGCGGGGGTGTGCGGGAGGGTCTGTCCCTGCTGTCATAGCCAGAGTGACATCCCCGTGCCCTTTGTTTTGTTTCGCCTCTCTTCCTAGGCCGTTTATCAAGCTGAAAGAGAACGGGAGGTCAAACATCTCCCGTTCCTCCTCGAGCACCAGCAGCTTCAGCAGCACGGCGGGGGAGAGCGAGACCCTGGAGGAGTACGAGAGCGTGGTAGGCACCAAACCGCCCCACGGCGCGCTTGGCCCTGCAGCTCTGCACGCCCTCGGCTCCCTGCTGCCTCCGGACCCTCGGGTGGGCTCTGCGCAGGAGAAGGGTCCTGCGGCCCCCCAGGTGCCTCCTCCCTGCTGGCGTCAAGGGGCTTAACCCCGTCCCCGGGTGCGGGGAGGAGGAGGGTTGGGGTGCCCGGTGGGACACCCCGGTGAGCCTTGGCGTGCACCGGGACAGCGCTCGGCACACCGGGGCCAGGAGGTCTCTCCGTCAGGACGAGCTCTCCGGCGAGCGGGTGGGTGGCGGGGCTGTGGTGAGCAGGGATGTGATGAGGCCTCGGCAGGGCGTGGGGAGGAGGAAAGTTGGCTGCAGGAGAGAAAGCCACGTCCCGGTCTCTCCCTGTGCAGGGAAGCCAGCCGTCCACGGCCTCGCCGTTCAAGCAGGACGTCTTTGTATACAGCGCCTCGCCGGGCAGCGAGAGCCCGAGCGTGGGGGCCGCGGCCACCCCTGTGATCATGAGCAGGAGCCCCACAGGTGGGTCACTGGAGGGCTGGGGGGGCACCAGCTCTGCCTTGACTCCTGGAGCCCCAGGAAGGGTCCCACGGCGGTGGTTCGGGATGGGGTCTGCGGCTCTGGGATGGCGAAGCCCCCTCCCCAGCCTTGCCCGGGCTGCAGGCGGCTGCCGAAGGCAATGGGGCAAAGCAGCGGCCACGCTCGCCCTGGCAGGACGGGCATCCCGTGGGATGTGGGGCAAGCCCTCGCTCCTCCCGAAACCCCGATCCCAACGGGGCTGTTCCCGAGAGACAGCCCCACGTGCTTTATTGCTGTATTTCCACGGGGAATTTGTTTCCCTTCTAAATTAGAGCGCAGGGGTGGCTTTTGCTGTGGCTTTGTTTCCTCCCTTCTCCCCTGACAGCCGTGTGCAGTAGTCGTGGAAACTCGCTGTCTCCAAGGACCCAGCCATGAGTCACAAATTATTTAATAAACAAGCAGCTTCCCCTGCTCTTGGCTCCATTACCCCTGCTGCTAACTCACCCTGCCACCGACTCCATCCATTTCAGTCGGACCATTTGCAAAATGAGCTGCAATTCAACAGGGGCAAAATTGGCAGAAATGGGCCCTTTGCTGGTGCATCCCGCGGCGACAGCACCGGTGACGCCGTGCTGGTGCTGGCGCTGGGGGGTGTCTGCAGCGCTCGCCCCTTGCCTGCAGATCCCCGCAGCTTTAATTTCCTCCGGCAGCAGAGCGCCTGCCGGAAGGCACCGCGGTCCAAACGAAAATGCCCATTATGAAGTTAGGAGCCGTTTGTGAAACAGCCAGGGAGACACAACCCACCCGGCACGGCCCCGTAATTGGGAGCAGGGCGGGGGAAAGCCGGGCGGCAGAGCGCAGGCTGGCTGGCTTTTTGTATCTCAGCACCCCGCAGGTCCTCCTCCTTATTTCATTAGCGATTTTCGGAACTATTAAACCAGCCCCTTGTAATGTTTAAAGTGTTTATTTTGTATTTTTCCTGCCAAGAACATGGAAATCCACCCATACATTATACGGATCAGTCATTTCTTGTAGCCCTTTCAGTGGCATTTCCAGTAGAAAGACTGTGAAATGTAATTAAGCCTCAATTTGTTCCATCAAAAACATTTAATGTACAGATTTTGCCAAACATTCAGCCAAGATAGACTAAATATTGGTAGCACTCGTGACAGCCTATTGAAGTGCCTGGCTGTCAGGCTGTGGAGCGGCAGTCAGCACTACAGCTTCAGCAAATATTTTTGTTCGTAGATTACTATTTTTCTTCTTTGCTTTTCCCCTCCCACCAGCAGATATAAAGAGCAGAAACTCTCCAAGGTCAAACCTGAAGTTTCGCTTCGACAAGCTCAGCCACGGCAGCTCCAGCACGGTATGTGCCAGCGGCTCTCTCTGGCGAGATGCTGCGCGGCCGCGTCCTGCCCTGCCCGGCTGCAGAGATGCGGCGCTGGCGGCGCGGGGGGCCCGGGGTTTGCGGGGGCTGCGGCACAGGAGGCAGAGCCCGCCCGGGGCAGGCAGCAAGGGAGGGAAGGGGTTTCATGACTTCTTGCCCCTTTGTTTGCAACCCAACCTATATTCTGTTTCTCACGTAGAGCCACTAGCAGGACGGAGGAGTCATGGACGTGTGAAAGGTGAGTGTTTGTAACACGGTGTTGGGCAAAATGACTCGTCTCTGGTGCTCCGAACAAGCATGTATCCTTCAAAGGTAGCTAACATTGGCTAATCACACTGTTTATTATTAAACATGTGATCAATAATATATCTTAAAGCATCCTAAATGCTTTTGTAAGATGAGGGCAGCGCTGGGGGTGGAGAAGCCGAGCAGGTGTCCTTATGCCTTCCAAAAACCAGATGGAAGCAGTCAGCTTACGAGGTGGATTTTATGGGCAGAGGTGAAGGGAGAGCAGCGTGATTAGCCCGGGCTCTCGGGGACCAGGGGACTCTCCGTCCGCCGGCGCTGCTTTTGCCCGTGTGCGGGGCCACGAGCAGGTGCTTTCACGCAAGAGGCGTTGGCAGGCCACGAGGAATTTATTTACGAGATTTCTCAGAGGCTCCAGTTCCCGGAGTCTTTCTATGTCACGAAATCAGGGTTTTCACTAGGAAGTTCCCACCTGAGCAGAAGAGCCCGTAAAACTTGAAATGAGAGGAATTTCCGTTTCTGAAAGCATGGGTCTCAAAAAGCCGTGATTTGCAGCCCCTCGCTGAGTTTCCTCCTCTCCCGGCAGGGGGGGCGGCGGGCGGCTTGGTGTCCGGAGGATGGGCACTGCCGTGGCTTTGGCTCCCTCCCTGGGACCGGCGCTTCATGGCCATCGCTGCAGGACTGAGAATATTCTCCTTCCACAGACCCTGACACTTGTACCCTTTTCTTCTTTGCAGAGAATTTTTGTTTCAACAAAGGGAAAACTCCTCAGCAGCCCGTGGGAAGATGCACGCCCCGGCCGTGGGCAGCGGGGTGCCCTCACCTCCCGGCTGCCCCTCCACGCCGCGGAGAAGCTCTCACCTTGCCGCGATCTCTGCCCCGACAGGGACCCAGCCACCTTCCCACCGGTGAACCCCTCGCCAGCCAACACCCCTGCGCCCCGCGCCCCCCACTGCGCCATGCGAGGAGATGCGGCTCTGACCGCCTGGCAAATGTGCGCGGCCAGAGGCCGTGTCCCCTCTGCGGTGCCGTGTCCCCTCCGTGGTGCCGTGCCGTGTCGCCCCGTGGGTGCCCATGCGTGCTGCAGTGATGGGTGTCAGGTGGGCACTGTCCATCTCCCCTCCCGGCTTCTCTGCCGGCTCCTCCTGGGCAGAGGGGAAGGAGGACGGACCCCCCGCACAGTTTGGGTGCCTCCATGCTTTATTTGCAAGTTATCAGTGGGGAAAGAGGGGTTTTGTGTTTGTTTTTTTTGAAGGGTATGTGTTCAGGGCAAAATTCCGTGTTTGTTTGGCCACGGGGCAGTTCTCCTGCCGCAGCGTCTGCCATTGCTCTTCTCTGTTTAGAGACAGCAGGGCAAAATCTGCCCCTGCTGCGCTCTTCCCAGCCCGGCGGGGGCTGCAGCAGCTCACCAGCCGCCCCCCTGCTGCCTCCCCCTCCAGCTCGCTGCCCACGCTGCAAAACCGAGGGCAGCCGCAGCCTCTCACGCCATGCTTGCGCAGTTTCTGGCACAGGAGGAGGCTGTGGGAACCGGTCCCGGAGGAGCAGAGCCGGTGACCGGGGCCGGACTCACCCTCTCTCAGCAGCCCAGAAAATGGTTTGTATGGCCTCCCTGCTTTTTCCCTGCCTGAAACTCTGAGCACAGGCCTGGAAAAGATTAACCAAAGCTAAAGCTGTAGTGTATCTAAATACCAGAACTGGTACTCGGAGTGAAGTTACCCTGTGGGCTCTGCTATACCTCATGGGTTGGATCGCCAGGCAAGGAAACGCAGAAAAGGCCAGTGACTTGGATGGTGTTAGGCTGCTCCCTCCCTTGCAGAAGCTCTCCCTCTGCTTTTGAATGTGCTTTGGTTTGTTTTGAAGGACGAGGATTACGGATTCTGCAAGGTAACTTCCCTGTAATGCCCTTTTCCAAAAAAATACCTCTCTCAACATGCCAAGAAATCCTTTTGCTCTTTTACGGAACTTTGTCTAAAGTTTACCGAAGTCTGTCCATGAATTTCACGTTGCTCATAGATTTCCCGTATCAGGTTTTTGAAAGACACGGTGCAATGCTGCAGAGATGCTCCCTCCCCCTTACCACACTCTGTGACCTTTGCAAACCCCCCCATGACAGAAGGTTCTCCGTCTCAAGTGAGAGCAATTCTTTGAGTTCATGATTCCTAATGAAACCAGAACTTTGAGTGCCAAAGTTAACTGGACACAGCTGGAGCTGCGAGGGGCACCGAAGTACCCGACAGCCAATTTCAGGAGGCGCGGGCAGAATTGCACACCTAGAAGCAGCCCCGGGCAGCCGCCGCGGGTGGATTCCCAGGGCCGCCCGGTGGGGCTGCGGCAGCTCCCCAGGGATGCAGCTCGTGCCGGGGAAAGCACTTGTAGAAGGGAACCATCACTTCCCCTCCTTCCCGTCACCTCCCCCTGGGCCAGAGCAAAGCCAAACCGAACCGGCTCTGCTAGCCGAGGCGCTGCAGGGTGACAACCTCCCCATGCGGGTCATACAGGTGCTCCCACTTGTGCGCGTGCGTTAGCCATTGAAAAGAAAAGGCCGTAGCCCTGATGGGAGAGGAGCCAGATTAAAGGAGGAAAACACGCTGTGGGAAAGGTGAACAGTTTCACGGGCACTAAGTGGGCTGTGTAGGACTAGTAAATACCGCTTACCACCAGTGGGGACACCCCCTCCTGCTTTCAGCGAGCTGCATCTCAATAGAGTTTAAATCTTGAGGTTTTCTTTGAGAGAGGAAGAGCACAGTGTGCTCAGCCCGGTCCGTAGCTAGCGCTAGATGTCTCGGGTTCCACGTACTTTGCTGTTCAGCACTTCTGTCTGGCGATGCTTAAGAAGCACTTTCAAACCCATCCCCAGTCCTTCCTCTTAGAAGCTTTTGGTCTGGTTTTCTTATGCCGCACGGAGAAGTACTGACCGGTGCAACGACTTGCTTTGGGGGTCTGTTCGTGGTTTTGCGTGCTTTCCCTGAGGAGCTGCTTGGGTCTGTAGACGTCGTCATTCGCATGGGTGTTGATCTCCGTGAGATCTTTCAGCAGAAGATGCAGTGGCTACTGTCAGCTGGGTTTTTCATTTTTGGTTCTTTGTTTTCTTTATTTTTTTTTTACTTGAAACTGTGACTGTCCTTTTTGACCTAGATTGATTTGTAGAATTATTTGAATGGAATGAAGAGGCAGGCAAGGAGAGTGTGAAACTTCAGGCAGAGAGATGCAGTGCGTTGGACTTGTCTTTCCCCGTGCCAGCCTGCTGGAGCGGCAGCGAGGCCCCGAGCCCAGGTCTGGCACAAGGTTGGCCGTGCTCTGCGGCATTTCCAACAGCCGGGTTGTGAAAACCTCCTGCAACACCCTCAACAGCATCCGGGCTTTTAAAGCTCCTGTCCTGGCCAGGCCGTAGCGTGGTTGCTGCCTGCAGTGCCGTGCCGCTGCGTGCGCGTGCCCTGCGCCCTTCGGCCCCTCACCTGCCCCGGACTGTCCCGCGGCGCTGCTGGGGACTGACCAGCAGCAGCGTTGAACCTCGGAGGCATTTCCACTTCCAGCAGTGGGTGAAGGTGTTCCTGTATATATACTGCATAACGTTTTGTGCTTGTAAGTGACACACACGTATATATATACATATAAAAAGGGATTTTTATATATATATTTATATATATATATAAAAGAAAGGATCCTTAACTGACACTAAAATTGCTGGGCAGCCCATTTTCCTTTCTGATCCCCACCGTTTCCGTGCCCGTAACTTCTACCACTCTCGGCAGTGGCTTTGCGCAGGGAGCAGAAGGGGCTCGGAAACGTGGCGGGGGAGCCCCCGGCTGGAAACGTGGCGGGGCCCTGGCCACCTGGAGAGGTCTCTCCTCTCCGGGGGGTTGCTCCCCTTCTCGCTGGGAGTTCAGTCCCTCGCTCCTGCTGCACGCTGCCTGCCGCCTGGCTTGGAGCAGTTCATGACCAGAGGCAGAGGGAGGGCAGGTCCAGGTCCACCGAGTCCTCGCAGCAGAGCGGGGAGGGGACCCTGCTCCCCTCCGCCGGCGTCCCCCGCGTCAGCATCCCCAGGGACTGGCGTGCGGCTGCGCAGAGCTGGCAGCGAGCTGCTGCTCCGTCTGGGCGCTCATTCAGGAAAGCACTTGGCACGTACTTGCATCCTCCTGAAATCCCACGAAGTCAAGCACAGGATTACACTTAAGCACAACATGAAAGTGCTTCTTTTTTTTTTTCTTTTTTTCTTTTTCTGAGCGAAAAGGGGGGATCCTAAGCACAAACTCCGTTTCCTTCCAGAGTTTTGAGGGTCTCCAGGAATGGCAGGTGAAGGGGCCAGGATACATCGCTGGCACGAACGGGCTTGTTAACCTGGGCTGAGGTTTCTCGGCTGTTTTGGGGTTGGCTGCAAGAGGTGCTTCGTGCTGGTAACAGCTTTTAAAACCAGCAGTTGGTCGGAGCGCGGCACCTCTGCAGGTCGCACCTTGCACTCACGTTGCTTCGCTGATGTTCCAACTTCTGTTCACTGGCGCTGGCAAAGAGTCTGTCACTCCCCGGTCCCAGAGCATGCTTTCATTATGTTTTAATGAATGTAGCACTGCGTATATCCTGCAAAGGGAAATGCTGAATTTATATCATTAGAATGTGAAGAGAGTTTATAGAGTGAAAATAAATCTTGAAGAAATGTATCTGACAGAGTTTATTTTTTATGTAGAGAGGCGGTGCTTTGTAGTTCCTGGTGGCCTATGTCTGTTGTAAATAATGTACATTTAATTTATTGCTATAGTAGCAGATTGTATTTGTTATGTATAAAACTAAAGGTTCACAAATGTATATTTTGTTGCTTAACTGTGTACTTGCAAAATTCACAATAAATAACATATTTTGTGTCCATATGTGTACTACGTTGTGTATGTCCATAACGTGACTGAGCTCTTTGGGAACAGACAGTGCTCTTTACATCGCTGTAAAAACCATGCGACAGCATAGACTGGGGCTGAGCCCCTACTGGTGTGAATCCGGGAGAGCTCACATATATCACAAACTGAAGCAGAGGAGCGTCTGAGCGTAAGGAGGTGTAAATTGGGACCTCTGGGCTGACGTTCCTACCGCCAGTAGGACTGGATCAACAGCGGAGGACCCGGCTTCTCCTTTACAAATGCACTGCAATTCTAATCAAGTGACCTCTTCTGTCTGAACTGGAATTAGTGCCACATAAAGCTCAATATAAACCAGTCCTGCTCAGCAGCCAGCCAGCACGTGGTAAAGAAAATAAACAGGCAGCAATGCAGTTAGTCTAAACCAGCTTAATTTACCTTGGGTCGTCAGTCTCCGGCATCTTGGCTGCCTTTGGACGTCCTCCATGAGCTAACTATGAAATTGGATTTTCTCTCTCCAGCTCCTCAGGCTCCTTTCAAATGCCCCTAATTTCCCAGATCTCTTCCTCCCAGGACACTAAGAAAAAAGCTGTTATTGTTTGGAGGCGGCGTGTCTGGCACATTTTCCCCACCGCTCCGGCTGAATGAAGCACAAAGCTATTAGCCAGCGTTAGTTTTTTTAACATTTTGTGATGAGGGGAACGAACCCATTCATTTGTACCTGGGAGAATTAAATACTTGTCTTTGCCAGGGAAAAAATTCCACCACCAGGAGCACTTTGTTCACCTCTCATCACACAGCAGCCCCGCGGGGGTGCCCGATGCCTGCGGAGCCTGTGACTGCCCCAGCACGATGCCGCGGGGATGCTCCGGCAGGATGGCGGTGGCCCCGGCTGTGGGCACCCAGGTGGGCTGAGACGGGGTCCCGGGGGGTGCCGGCTGCAGCCAAGCACAAACTGCCCGGGAAAGGGGCTGGGGCAGCGCGCGGGGGAGGCCACCCCAGCCTCCCTTAAACTGCAGAGTGAGGACTTTGCTGTGGGTCGCGCACACGCGCCGAGAGCAAAGTGTGAGCTACAGGGACGCACTCATCAGAGCCACTGCCTTCCAGCAGGAATGGCAGATGAACCACAAAACCTAAGAAGTTCCGTTTCTCTTAACAGATCTTTATTGTTTTAAAAATTACTCTCGGTTACCAGACCCAAATTCTCCCGTTGTCCAGATGAGCCAACACTGAATCTGTGTGGCACCAAATGCCACCTCAGGCTAAACCGAAGCGAGTCCGGCTCAGGATGAAGCCACCTCTTTCCTCCGGCTGTGGTCAGGTTCTGGTTTCCTGAGGAGAACAGCAAAACTGTAACAGCGGTGAGTGCTTTCCAGAGGGCTGGCGAGCGCCAGCACGTCGGGCCTGCTACGCGCACGCATAGCTGCTGATCGATCGCTACGGGTATTTGGTGGGGAAATATGTCCTGGGGGTTTTGGCAGTCTGCTGGAGCTATTTGAATTTTTCACTCATACTTTTTTTGTTGTTGTTGCAATGAATCAGAACAAACATTCGTCTTTTTATGGCTTTTTTTTTTTTTTTTTCCTTCATTGGCCGGCGCTTTTCTCCCCTGACCCTATGACACCACCACCCGAGCCATGCTGTACCCTCTCCTGTGCCGAGGCCTTCTTCCTTTGCATTCCTTCTATTTCAAAGAAAACAAATTACCTCGCAGGAACTTCACTATATCTGAGAATTGTACCCCTTTGTAAAAATTAGACAACTGGTGCCCATTTTTGATAAGAAAATATTCTAAAATCCAAGCATGTTATTGAAAAATGATGGCAAAGTACACTGCTTGGGCAATTGGTTTCTTTCAAAACATCCAGCTGGACTGGTTGGGTTTTTGGTTGCTTCCTGCCAGAATCTAAGTGTATGGCAGCTGAGCAATTTCCATGACTTTCCAGGTCATCGGTGAAGTGCCAGACTGGCCTGCGTAAAGGGGGGGAACAGAAGACTTTGGGTGAGCCACGGGGGGTGGTCTAGACCAGCCACACCAACCGTGGAGGAAGCAGCTCTTCACCTTCTGAGCAGAGAGCCCAGCAGCTACAGGAGAGCTCTGTGCACCCCCGCCCTCTGAAATCAGGAGAGCAGTGGAGCCTACCCTGACACTGAGCAACCTTTGACATTTTCCACATGTCAGACAGGGATAAGAGTTCTTTCCTCCCACTCTTAGCCTGTTTTTGGCCAGGGACAACAGGCCGTGCCTGGCACAAAGAGGGCCTTTGCTGGCTACCTCTCCAGACACTGCTCATGACAGCTTTGGGTGCTCAAGGCAATAATTACTGAAGGAAAAGAAGTTTCAGAAGGAAGGACTGAACAAGAATGGATGGCATGAGGATGTAGATCAAGGGCTCACCTCGCCCTGCAGTGCACGCTACTGAACGCTGTCTCGGTTTTATTGCCTTCCCTTCCCTGCTGTACATGCCTGGCGCATCTGACAGCCCCCGTCCTACTGCCGTGGGAACCACAGATTCCAGAAAAAACGTCCCAATCCTCCTCCTCCCCTTTGCTCCGGGATGCCCTGCAGGAGTGTCATAGCTTTGATGGCGTGGAAGCACCCGTGCCGCACAGCCCTTGGAGGCTCCGTAGCGTGCTTCCCACAGGCAGCGGGCTGACCCCCTCCTGCCACCATTGCTTCTCACTGGGTGGTGCTGGGCGGCACCGTTCGACTCGCGCTGCCTGCGTGTTCCCCGGCGGACAGCAGCCTTTCATCCTGCTGTCTTCCACCCTCCCTTCCACATTTGGCACCCAACGTTTTTCGTGTGCTCTTTGGAGGAACGCTGCTCCTTACCTGGCGGGCACTGGAGGTCCCGTCTCTAGTAAGGCTTGGGCTGGAGGGTCAAACAGCAATGAATTAGCAAAGAGCAAAATGGAAAGCACCGACTGTGTTTCAGGTAGAAAATGGAAAGCAAAAAACCACACCTACCTTAGCAGTTCTCCTCTCTAGGGCAGGGAAAAAGGGGGAAAAAAAAACAGATTGTGACTAAATGAAGGATGAAGCACAGCTTCCACCTCCCAGCACCAGTAGCCCAGTTCGCTGACACAGGGCCTGGGAAGGGCTGTGGCCACCCACCATGGGGACGGCTGGCACAGCAGAGTCCTTCCCTCCCCTCAGCCCGGATTCGGTAGCCCGGAGGTGATCTTACCTTTGTGACAGTACCAAAGGGCGCCCACGAGGCACGTGGCCAGGCTGAGGAGGAGCAGCAGCAGCCAGGCGGCCGAGGTAGCTTCTGCCCGTGAACAAAAGAAAGACCAATGGCAGAGACAGATGACGGCTGCGGTGCCCGACCCCTGCCACGCTGCCATGGCGCGCAGGGGACGGGGACGGGAGCAGCAGCTCGTACCCGTCGACTGCAGGAGATCAGGGTGAGATCAAGTCCCATTGGCAGGTGGTGATCCTGCGACCGCAATCAGGCTGCAGGACATTTTATGTGAGTCCACTGATCCCACTGAATTAAAGGCCAAATTTAATTTACCCTAAATACCCTGGCATGAGGTTTCCACTGATACTTGGTCTGAAATGATGTCCTCATTCAATCCTCTCTGCAAAGTTTATCTCCTATGTTGCCCAAGACACAAAAACCCAACCCGCAGATTTCAAAGCTGTTTGAGGGAGTTCTCTGTTTTGCTAAGGACACCTGGTAGGCACTTCAGAAGAGACCCAGCTCTTGCTGACGAAAAAGACACTTAATTATGGGTCAGAACTGGCCAGGAACTGGCTTTCCTGAGAAATGGGCATTTTGGTAAAAAAATAGTGGTCTGTCTCATTTGTTTAATTTTGAATCAAGTAGTCAATTTTGTTGGTTTTTCATCAAGATGGCAGAAAGTCTGATGAAAAAAAGATTGTTTTGTTGGATTTTTTTCTTGTTTTTTGAGAAGAGCGGTGGAAGGGAAGACTGAGAAAGGGGAAAGATCAGGGGAAAGTTCCCCCGCCAGCAGTCCCATGGGGCCGAGTGTGCAGGGGACAATGTCCCCAGGCGAGCAGCGTACCTCTCACTTCCACAGTCACGCTTCTCCTGATGGGGGACTGCAGGCTCGGGTGGTCTACCAGGCACGTGTACTTATGGCCATTGTCCTTCAGGGACGCTGTGAGCAGGAAGTATCTAGAGGAGCTGTAGGTGCCATTGCTGTTCTGCCGGTGGCTGCTCGAGAGAACGTTCTTCATGACATCGGGGATCTTCCAGGAGTCCTTTGGCTCCCGGAGCCACTGCGCCTGGATGTTGTGTGGGTAGTAGTGCCTGATATTGCAGACCAGCTTGTGCTGCTCGCCTTCCACCAGCAACAGGGAGTTAACGTTGACCGTCACTGTGGGTTTTTCTGGTGAGTGAGAATTCATTACGCTGCTAAGTCCCTCAACTCATAAATTCTGCCTCCATCACTAAACAGGCCCAAATGCAGTTTTACAGGCTCTGTGGCTGAGCGCTTCCCGTCAGCCTTAAAAACAACGGAGCCCCAAGCCCGTGCTATTACCTTCGATGTGCAGCTGGAC
>VZSZ01003329.1:205073-227119 GCA_013398815.1 Ibidorhyncha struthersii | reverse complement strand
CTGGCCCGAGCAGTGAAGACAGAAGCAAAGAAGGCATTTAGCAACTCCGCCTTCTCTGCATCTTCTGTCACCACAGCACCTGTCTCGTTCAACAGCGGGCCCACATTTTCCCTAGTTTTCCTTTTGTCTCCTATATATTTAAAGAAACCCTTCCTGTTGGCCTTGACATCCCTCACCAGGTTCAATTCCAAGGCTGCCTTGGCTTTCCTTGTTTCCTCCCTGCATACCCTGACAGCATTCTTGTATTCCTCCCAAGCAGTCAGCCCCTTCTTCCACCTA
The DNA here is from genome assembly GCA_013398815.1 of Ibidorhyncha struthersii. Lineage (NCBI taxonomy): Eukaryota > Metazoa > Chordata > Aves > Charadriiformes > Charadriidae > Ibidorhyncha > Ibidorhyncha struthersii. Next base: position 226,840 of record VZSZ01003329.1, on the reverse strand, counting down.
TTGTAAACTCCCTTCTTCCACCTGAGCCTTTTCAGAAGGTCCCTGCTCAGCCATGCAGGTCTCCTTCTTCCCTTGCCTGATTTCTTTCTCTTTGGGATGCACTGATCCTGAGCTTGGAGGAAGTGACGCTTAAATGTTGCCAACAAAGATATTAAACAGCACTGGTCCCAGTATGAATCTCTGAGGAATGCCATGCGTCACTTGTCACCACTTGAGACTGAGATCTTAAATGGTTATACCTATTAAAACAAACAGAAGAATCACAAACAAGCAGTGACCCAAAAGTTGTGGATTTTGTAAATGCATTTAGAAAACAAACTAACAAGCCATCTGGTTGAGTTCTAAATTGTGTATGCGCATCATCTATTCAAATTTCATTGCATATATTACTTGCTTTCAACCTCATTACATACTGTTGACTGAGACCAAATATTGAGTGAGATGATAGCTGTTTCCCACTGAGCGTAGATATTTTGATTTATCAATCTGTTGAAGTTCTTGTACTTCAATTTGAGAAACGGGATACCAGGCAGAGTTTTCTTCTTACTGTTAAAGTTGTGGCAAAAGGCAGGTCTTGAGGGATCACATACTTCATTGGCTTTCCATGACTCAGGATAAATGCTCTAGCTTGTTGACTGTGTTATAATAAGATGAAAGGTCTAATTCAACAAGTCAAAGGGGCATAAACCCATGCTTGAATCACTTTGCTGGAGTGAAAACATAATCCTTGGTGGTTTCCCCAGGGTTGATGCACATGTCTCAGAAAAAAGGAAGTTTTCTAATAATTCAATTAAAAGGTTGCATTTCAGTAATTATTTATCCTCAGCAGTGCTGGAAAACAAATAAAATTCTTTTAGGAAAAGAAGAGGTATTCTGCATAAAATTCAATGCCACCTCTTTGAGGAACGACTGAGGGAACTGGGGCTGTTTAGCCTGGAGAAGAGGAGGCTGAGGGGAGACCTTATCACTCTCTGCAATTACCTGAAAGGAGGTTGTAGAGAGATGGGGACTGACCTCTTCTCCCTAGTGACAAGTGATAGGACAAGAGGAAATGGGTTCAAGTTGCACCAGGCGAGGTTTAGGTTGGATGTGAGGCAAAAGTTTTTCACTGAAAGGGTTATCCAACATTGGAATAGGCTGCTCAGGGAGGTGATCAATTCACCATCCCTGGAGATGTTTAAAGAGGGTAGACGTGGTCCTTGGGGATATGGTTTAGAAGTGGTTTTGTCAGGTTAGGTTAATGGTTGGACTCGATGATCTTAAAGGTCCCTTCCAACCTTAATGATTCTATGATTCTATGATTCTACCTTAGAATAGTCTGAAAATATATTACTGATGGGACATCCATGTTCTAGACCCTGTTATGTCAATGATTTGTACTGAGAAAGGGTAAAATGTAAAATATTGTAACTACTTATTTAATAGTTTTGCTTAACAAGCCTTGTATTTTTTTCACATCTTTAGTATTGTATTTAGATTAGCTACTTTTAAAAGTGTAAAGGAGATATCTTGCTGTCACCCAAAATCTTAGAAGATAATTACTGGCTTGATTTATTTTAACAAAATCAGATGTTAACTTTTGAAATCATTGGTTTGCTGAAGACCTCACCTCTCCCGTTTTATTGATGCGCTGGCAGAAAAAAAAAATGACAAGTTCTGTAAACCTGAGAATGATTAATGACAATGTTGTAGTGAAGGGACTTACTGACATTTGTGACTGCTTTGACTCCAGCTATTACTGTATGCTCAGAAAAGGCTATTGAGGTGCAATCAGTGCCCTAAGAACTGAAATCCAGTTCAGCTGCATGAAGGTGAACACTGCAGCAATTTAATTAGTAAAGAAAAACAACAGAAAAAAAGAGACTTGATCTAATGAATGTGCTGCTTCTCTTAATGCTTTAATCTCAGAGCATATTTGTGTGTGTTTATAGTCCTCTTCTTACTTTGTTCTAGGTTCCTTACTTAGAATTTTAAAGTAGGTGAAGGCATTTGGGGAGAGGATAATAAGGTTATCTCACTGTGACTTTATTCTGCACACTTAACCAAGGAATTCTTAATAAATAAATAAATAAATGAATGAATAAAAATGCACAGCCAACAACAAACACCAGCTCATAATAAAATAAAAGATGTTTTAAAAGCAGTAAGGGCAGTGGTGCTACCCTGGAGATAGTATGTGCTGTGTTTCCTGAGAGGCAGCTTTATCCTCCTAAATGAATGTTTCTATGTTTATGAGTCATTGCCCTTTATCACAGTGTGTTTTGTTCTTTTGTCCTTGGTGTTTTTTCCTTTTTTTTTCTTTTCCTTTTTTTTTTTTTTTGGATTCTATGATGGAGATGGACAAGAATGGTGAAAGCGCTAAATAAATGTCTGGTTTATTTTTCACTCAGATGTAGTTGCACAAATATTAGAAAGTTCATGGACTGACAGAGTATGTAGCGTCCTGTCCTTATTTCTACCTTCCCCTGTCCCCATCTCAGCTTCCTCTACTCCCTTTGGTTTGGCGGGTTCTTGATTGCTGTCTCAGCAGGGAATTGTCGGAGTCATTTTTAGCTTCAAGGTGTTTAACAGTTGTGTGTATGTGGTACTTAACCAACTAATCACCTGCTATCAGTGGGCTCAGTCAGTTGACTGTATCTCTAAAATGTCATTAACACAAATAATGTGAGTCAAAAAGAATGCAGAGACCAATGGAGGATAAAGATGAATAAAGCTATTGCAGTTTGGCCAGTATCAGACATTGAACAATCTCCAATCCAGAAGATATGTCTACTGACAACGATGGAGATGTGGGGAGTAAAATCAAGTCTTCTTTTAAAAATGCAAATGAGAGAGTCTCCAAACTTAAAAAAAAAAAAAAAAAAAGTATTTTCATAGGGTTTTATTTATATAAAGGAATTTGATTTTCAGTTAGTGTCTTCTTGCTACAAATGAAGTAACAATCGAAAATTTACTGTCTCTTGCTAGGAGACCAACTCTAGTTGGAACAACAAACTGTCAAAGTGGTGATCTGACTCATAACCCTGTTGCATGTAGGACAGCACAGCACAGCCAGTGACAATGGCAGCATTTTATGAAGTAATCCAGTGCTTTGGAGGGATGACAATGATCATGGGGACTGCTTTTACAGAAGCATATGACCAAAACACTTCCCAGGTTGCTTTAGTAGCTTCACATGGATATTTATTAGTGTTGTCTTCAGCTCTCTTCTGGAAAATGCAAAGAATTTCACTTAAAAACAAGCATTTTAGAAAAAACAATGTACTAATGCCTTCCCAAGAATCACCTCTATTTTTCTTTGAACTGCTTATTAGATAAATTGATGATACTTCAGTACTGGCAACATTACTTATTGGCAGCATTCCCTATTGTGTTTACAATGCTGACATAATGGCATCCTTCACTTCAGTATTATTTTTACCAGCTGCTCCTCTATTTATAAGCCAAGGTTGTTCCACATTGTGATCAGTGAGTAAGGGGCGGTCAGAGGTTCTTCACAGGCCCTGGGTTCCTTTAAGCAGGCAGCTGGTACAGCAGTGAAAACTTGGTGCATCACTTTAAGCCCTTGTGTTTTCTTGATCCAGGGGTGTCTGCAGCTTGTTTTGTCAAATTTCATAGCTTCTTTCATTGAAGCATGATGCCTATGTCTCTGGGTAGGTTTTTCTTTGAACCTTGCCAGGTGCCATGATGATAAGGTGCACCTGAGGCCCCTTTAAGTACTTGTTGGGTGTACCTGAAGTACCAGGCACTGCTGCCGGGGCCTGAGTCCCTATCACCATCTCACATAGATGCATGTGCTCTGTTCCTCTGGTGGGATGGATGGAAGCCCAATCTGGTGTAGTAGCTATTTATTCTTTCATTCTGGTGATCAGTGAAGGAAATAAAGTTACAGAAAGAGTTTTTTCTTTTGCAGGACAGTTCTTCTATATTTGTTTGAAAAGGTCTAAATCATGCAAAATAAAATGTAGACACAGTGAAGACCTGTGTGTGTATTTCCATGTGTTTAATTTTTCATTTACCCTAGATAACCTTAGCCTCACATCATTCTTTCTGTCTTCAGCAATACTGGTGCTGGTCTGAACTGGTTGGCCATCCATTCATACCTCTCCTCTTTAAAATGGTGTCTTCAAAAGCATGGAGTTTCCTTTGATCCTGAGCTTTTGCTCTAGGGAAATATGCCTCAGCACAACATGCACATTTATCCAGAGGCAATTCTTCCCATTAGCACCCTCCTCAGGGCTAAATACCTTGTCAGAGTATTGCTTTGTGGTATTGTGTGGTTTTCTCTTGGCTTCCCACACACAGTCTGCTTTGCTTTGGTAGTGTACACTCAGACAAGGCTATCACACACATAACCAGGTGGCTATGTGATATACATGCTGTACAAACAGTATACAACTCCTTCATGCAGAAAGGCAGAACAAAGAAAGGGTTAGTCTCATTCCCGTTCAAATGGAAGGGAAAAAAGAAAGAAAGAAAGAAAGAAAGAAAGAAAGAAAAAAGAATATTACTTTGTCAAGTGATAATGTTTGAGTTTACCTTCAGTGCTTCTAAATCATGGTCTGACAATTTAATGTAGAGTTCCTTATCTTGGTGGTATATCAGATGGGTAGCTTAACAATTGTCCTTATTTTCTTCCTCAGAGTTATCGACATATATCATGTATTGCATACATCTTATGTCCCATTCTTGCCATTCCAGAGTCAACATCTGCAATGTTTGTTTTGTGAATGAAAAAATCAACAACCTTTTAACTTTGGAACGAGTTCTTTTTGAAAAACAGCAGTGCTTGAGAGGATAGCCAGAAAAAAAAAAAACCAAACCATAGTTCAAAATAATGGGTGTAATAAGCCAGTCAGTTGGAAAATTACTAATCAGGACTTGAGCATTGAGACTTACCAGAAAACTACAGCCTAATGCTTATCTGAGGACTTCATGTATCAAACTCCTCTTCATTCCTGCTGCATTGGAGAAAATGATCAAATCTTCGAGTGCCATGGAAATTACTGGTTCGCACATATGGAGAAATTCTCCACTTTTCAGTCTGAGCTGGATGTCCCCTTAAAGCTCTGTATGTCTCAGACAGTGAGTTATTAATAACCCTGATATGGGTCTTCCTCAGATATTGTACTTGACTGCTGTCAAACACCTGCCAAAATGATGCTTATCAACATGTTAATTAAACAAATCTGATCTCTGTCTTCTCAGTGATGCTATAGACAATTTCCAGACAGCTTGCAGGTTGCCTGAAGTAGACTTGCAGGGAAAAAAGGATGAAAGGTTACATAGAAAATTCAAAATCTGTCCAAAAGCTGTAAAATCCCTTGGCTTGCCTCTGCTGCTATTAGGGAAATGTTAAGGGTTTACACTGGTGTATTAAATAGTGCTGGTTTGGAAAGTTACTTTTGCAAAGCTTCCTTGAGTAAGGTGTGACCTCCTGAGATCCCTTCTGACCTGAATTATTCTATGATCCAATGAACGTATGAGATATTAGCTGTAAACGGCTGTAATGCTTCAAAATCTTGATCTGACTGTTGTGGCCTATTAGGTGCTTTCATTGCCAGCATTTTCCTTAGAAGAATCTCTTCCATTCATTAGTCTTTAAATTATTCATATTCCCTCAGAAGCTTCCCTTCCAGGACTTTAGTTAAAGTCACAGGAGGGGTCAAAAGCAAGAGAATTCTGAATTCTGCTCTCATCTCCGGGGTTTTTTGTCTTTTTGGCCTGTGCTTTTACAGAAATGAGCTGCGCTGACCCTGGATATCTGCCATTTGGTAAAATGGGAATAAAAAAAATCAATTTCCCGTACAAGAGTAGCAAGAGAGTTAATTAAAATTTGCTTTGAGATTCTTGTACATAATATGTTATTTACTTTTTGCTTTTTACACTTTCCATAATATTATCATTCTGTCCTCAGGCTTAATTAGAGTTTTTGCCTCTCTTAATTACTGCTTTGATCTTGAAGATGGAGCCAATGATGTTATTGGAAAGATTCCAGTTGATTTCAGTTGATTTCAAGCTTTGCATGAACCCCAAGATGCTGAATAAAATGTAGTAATCCATTCATGGATTTGTTAAGCAAAATACTTCAAATGTTTCTAATGCCTGTATATATATGTTGTTTAGGTGATGACCTGAAAAAATCATGTCTGAGGTCCAGGGAACGGTCGAGTTTTCTGTGGAGCTACACAAATTCCATAATGTGGACCTCTTCCAGAGAGGGTGAGTTGATGTTTCCATTAATCTGCAGCCGATTACAGAGAAGCAGTTTATGGACAAGAGTTAAACTACAAAATAGGTTCTTTTCTGCCAAATACAGTTATATTTCATGCAATCTTTGGGGCAGGGAAGGATGTCATTGGGCTTTCATTGCTGTCAAGGAAGATTAATGTACATTACTTTCACTATAAAGTCAGACTGACTGACTTGTTTTTGTAATACGCTGTTATAATGATCCAAATTATTTTAAGCATCTGTTCAGATAGAAGCACAATAGCTCCTTTAAATGCTTCTGGACTGGTGTTGAGCCTCTATGCTAAATGACAGCTACACTGACTCATAATGAAAACATGTTCATTTTAGGGTCATAAATATAATTACTGTATTCTTTTAATGAAATTTAGCTCAATCCCACCATTTCAGAAGGGAACATGTATACTCATGTTCACCTAAAGCTCTGGTTCTGGTGGCCACATTGTTTTTTTCCACAAGCAGGTACAACTTTTGGTGTACTGAAACATTTGCCCCTATTGTTTTGCACCTCTCTTCCCAATAGCTTTTATAACACGCCAGTGGCTGTGAACTGGAGAAGCCTAACCAAGTGTGAGTTGTTACCCTGTTTTCATATTGGACTCCACAGGTGTTTTTCAGCGAGGGAAAGACAAGATCCTGAAACACTTTTTCAGAAGACCAGAAGACCCAGATGGGTCAAAAAAATGTACTTAATGGGCAATAGTGTGTCTAGTGGAATATTATTTTCTTTTATCTATGATGATCGATGTGTACAGCACAGTAGATATTCTTTTTTGAGCCTTAGCTTGGCGCAGGTGTGGTTCACAGCTGATTTGTCCATCTCGAGCACCATTTCAAGCAAGAAAGCTATGGAATGTTTTCAGGTATTGGGATGTATTAAGTGGAGCTGTTTCCATCTGTATACAGGCATTTTGTTATTTGTTTTCACTGGGATGAAATATGTGGAAAAGATGCTGTGAACTTGAATGAAGGAAACATCTTGTTTTAACAGCTGGCATTTGTCATTCTGTTCACGTCTCCAAGTGTATATCCACTAACTTTATGTTAGAAAGCATTCTGACTATACCAAGTACTTGTGTAAAATAGGAAAAAAAAAATCCTTTTGAGGATTGGATTCATAAAAATGCGCAAAGCACACCAAGAGCTTTGAAGGAAATCTTATGATGGTCAATTTTTAATGTTATAGATGATAGAATGAGCTGTCTCCCAGCTTAATGACTGATGAGCATTAAAAGCTGGCTAAATCCCAAAAGTTTCATTTTAGTTTCTTCTCTTTTTCATTATATTTTTATTCAAGATTTTAATGTAACATCACACCTTCCATTTAATTTCCCAACAAAGTAGATCACATCTACTAAATCTACTAGATCCTTTTTGAGGTGTGTGTTTTATCTAAGTAACAAAGGAAATCTCCTACATATTCAGGTCCTTATGATCTTAGAAGACAGTCATAGCTATAGATTTTTTTCTTGGCTTCTGATGATCAGTGTAATGTCTTTGATCTTCTTCACATTTGAAAATCCACACCCATCTGTGAGTTCAGTGTTTTTTTTGGACTTAGGCGGTAGGATGTTCAAAGGTTAGCCAGGAATCTTCCCACTTCTCACATTACTGTGTGAGGAGCTGCCTGTTTTTTGTCATATTGGTCTGCTTTTACATTCAATAATTTCTGTAAAATGCTTTCTTTGGCTTTGACAGTCAGATCAGATCTCTGGTGTTGGGGTAAACCTAGCACTAACACTGATAATATATTCTGCTGTCACACTAATGAGTTCCTAATTACCCTTGCGTTTCTCCCCACTGGTGCTACCTGGCTTTACTGATTAATATTCCAAACACATGGTACTATAGGTTATACTGCATTAAGTTGTTTACAGTAATTTTTCTTTCTATATAGCCCGCATAGTATTAAATTGGCTTTCCTTCCGTAGTTTTAACTTCTGCATTTCCAATAAAATCTTTTACTGTGTCTCATATTTGCTGACCAGTATCCTCTGGCTGGCTTCATCTACTCAGCAGCCCCGATCACTGTAGCAAGAAAGTGTGAAGAAAAGGACTAGATGGGCTTGCCAAATTTCATTTTAACTTGGGCACATTTTTTAAGTTTTTCCCCTATTGCCATTGTTGGTATTCACTACAGACATCTGGGATACCTTGGATTGACATATGGTCTCCCCAAATGAGAGGGTGGTAGAAGTAATAATGATGGGAATTTTCTATTTAACTAGTGTTTTTCTTCTTTGAGTGCCTTGTAAACTGAGTCAGTATCATTCTGTCCTGATGAAGGCCAGAAAGGGGATTTATGAAATGTTGTCCGTCAGGATAGCAGCAGAGCTGAAATGAATCTTATTTTCTGTGAGAACCTAACATGCTGTGTTTTTTTAACAACAAAAGAAAGAACAATGTATAGTATTAATAATAATTTATGTTGCTTACTTTTCCTCTTAATACTTTGGTGCAGAAAAAAAATAAAAAAATATAATAAAAAAAAATGATTATGTATCTCCACAAATACATAGCAGTCCTGCTACTCTATGCCTAAATGACATAAGGTTGAAATTCCTCGGTTGGAGCTGTGTAACTGTGCGGAAATAAGGACAGTGTTTTCCAAAACATTTAGTTTTGGTTAACTGTCCCTCTAAGGACAGTATCTTTAGGGAGAGCATGGCTGGGCCAACAGTGAGCCCTTTGGAGAAGAGCACTGCATGCAAATAAAGGCATAAATAAATCAACAAGGTATAGCAAGAGAATCCTCGGAGAATCAGCCCTTCTGGAGCCGTTATGTGATGGTTAATAATCAAACTTGATTAAAGACATGATTTGCTGGCTGTAAGCCACAGAGTCAAAGTGCTTTAAAATGTTAGGCTTTCGGTAATGGTCCTGTTCTATTTCTGATTGCACTGGAAGCTATTTTGAATTCTGCACGCACACACAGCCAGTTGCCTCCTCTCTTTCCCCAGGAGAAATGGAAACTCCTTAATCTAGCTAAATTACACGCTGTGATATTTGAATCATGTTTCTTAACCTGTATGAATGGTTAATACTGAAAAGACATTCCAATATATAAGTAGTCAGTCTGTTTTTTTAAAAAAATATTTGTTACGGTTATACGTTTCTAGCATATATAACAGGAACAGTCATCAATAAATTATGTGTTGCAGGTAGTTTACTTTGGTCAGTTAGTGTTAAATTTATCTTCCTTTGAAGCACAAACATAACAGTGTCAGTATTTATGGACATCAAACATTAAATGCTGTAGGTGCTACTACAGGGGAAGAAAGAACCTTTTATTTGGTCAAACCAAACGATTTGCAATGCTTTTTGATGCCAGAGTTCTAAAGGTTGAGTAATAGGTAATGCAATTGCTGGAAGAAAAAAAAAAAAAAGTTTTCCGTCCTTAATTCTCTCCATCATGTGCTGCTTAATAACTGGTGACAGATATTTTTTCTAGTGAAATTAGCTAACTGATTCTGATTTTCCTTAATAGAGTAGGAAATAAAATTATCCCTGACTGCCAGAGATCAATTAATTGATTTCTCTGGTTCTGTCAGAAGCAATCCTTCTGCACCTTCTTTTCTTAAAGCTTTTCAAAATCTATTTGATGGAGGAAAAAAATAAGCCCACGACTACCGCTTTCAGAAGGTAAGTAACTTTTGGAATCTGTGAGGGAATAGAGGGCACAAAGAAGGTGAAATAGTGACTTAAAACCGCTAGGATTCTGGCAATGATGTATCATAAAACAAGGATCAAGGTAAGTCATTAGTTACCAATCACAGGAGTGAATAAACTGCTTATCAGTCTTTTCACTCTTCAAATTCCAGGCTGCAATTTTTAAGTGTCTAACACTTACACTGGTGGTTTATGTGTGTAAAGGGTAGTGGTGATTAAAAATGAGTGAAAAAACAAAGTCCACCTTCTTCTAAAATGAATTAGAATGAATCTTTTCCCCATTGCTCTGGGGAAAAGATCAGTGGTCTCAGAGTTTCCAAAACCCTACAAGTATCAGACCAAGTATCAGAAGCATTCAGAGCTGCTGAAAACATGATATTCTGCCTAAACAGAGAATGCCCTTATGTGGCAAAACATCTCCGTTGCCTACCAGATGGACAACAGTGTTTCAGTGTATTTAGTCATGAAATCATCCTCTTCAGAGACAAAATGCAGCAGCTCTCTTCCTCAGCAAATGGGCTCGGCAACCAACCAATGCCTTTCTTGTCAGGATGGATACCTGGAAAATACACATGGCAATCAGAGGTTCAGACCTTATTTCCTGGAGTCTTTGAGGTGCAGTGTCAGGATACGCAAAAAAATAATAATTTGAAAGCCCAGGACAGAGGCAAATCCTGTTACTTTGTTCATAACAATATGCATTTCTTCAAACTGTTCACCTGTAATGAAATACAGGACTGTAAATCTATGTCATTTTGAAAGTACTTACCTAGTTCATTTATGATGCATGTATTCTCTTTAATATAAATGAAGTAAAAAAAAAAAAGAAAAGAGAAAAAAAGGGCTAACAGGCATGCTGAAGTAACGCATTTCTGGAATAATGAGTGCTGTCCCTTGGAACAGATATATTGACAGAACTGACTTTTTTTCTTGGCATAAAGACGTATTATTTCTGTGACTCTTAACAGAGCCTTCACTTTAAGGCAGCATCAGACACCTTTCAAAAAAAGAAAAAAAAAGCTCAGGAGTTAGAAAGCAATGACGGTCTGACACTGGTCATGCGGTGATAGTTGAGAACCTGCTGCAACAAACCAGCAGGATTGAAACTAGTGTAGCACAAACCTGTACTCATGAAAGCAGCTGAGGTGCTGGTGTTCAGTAAGCGAAACATCAACGTCCCAAAGTGTGGCAAATGTCCAAATTCAGGAGAATCATGTATGATGAGTTACTTTCATGACACTTAGTGAAGACAAATCTCTCATTTCGTTAGTTAGCGTAGCCATCTTTAATTTTCAGGCACCCTGTGTCTACTGAAGAGAGGTGGGATCTCCAGTGCCAGTGGTAGGGGGAAAAGACTAAAACTAAATAGAGTGAAGCCGAAGATATGAGACTGTTCTGCAGGTGAAGAGCAGCATCTCAATGAACCCCATTGACTGGTGATCAAAATAGTCAGTGGAAAGTAGGATACTCTTGTGTCTGGAAATTATCTTCCTCCTTCAGATAAGCAATAGTCTGACTTTTCTTATCCTAAATACATTAGGTAACTGTTCTGTGTCACTTTACTCACAGAGAACAGAGCTAAAGGCCAACTCATCTAATAGGTTGGCTAGCCAAGGCAATATCATGGAATTAGTACAATCTAGATTCAGAAAAAAGGGGCCTCGATAGATAGGACTCAGGACCCTGAGATAATGTTTCATATGCTAGATGTGCAGAGAACCTTAGTGCGTCCTCTCTGAAATGCAGCCAGTGTATAGCGACAAAAATTGTGTCTTGCCTGCTGGAGCTGCTTCTTCTGTGACCTACTGTGGTCAGTTCCCTTTGTTTCTTTTCTGCCATTTTTATGTAATAATTGTTGACTTTACAATTATCCAGATGATGTAAAATCAAGTGACAACATTATGCAGAGAATATGCATACCCATCTGTTGTGTGTAAATGTGTCACGCTACAATGGTTGAGTGAGTAGCAGGGAAAAAGGAGAGGTGAACCTAAGCAAGACACAAGTTAGCAGTTAGATGACAACTTCTTGTAAAGCATGGCTCACTATCCTTTGACGAAAGAGATACACACGTATCCATAACTTACCTGTCTGGCCTGCAGCTTGGGACTGTCCCTAGGCTGCTTGCTGATAATAAACATAACAGGTATGATTGACATTCCCACTACCTCTGTTTGCATAGGAGATATCCCCGTGCTCTGATGTCCTAATGCCAGTCTGTCTGACCTGCAGAAATGTCATCATGAGGGAAATGCTACAAAACACTGCACATTATCTCCTCAGCCCCACAGGTTACTGTAAGAATGTGGGACACTGGATCATATAGGAATCTGATGTACGAAGCAGAGGATAACCTACTTTCTGCTTTCAACGTGTTTAGCAGCCTGTGATCAGAATCTAGACAAGAGGTCTTAAGCTCAGGATTGAACATGGTGATCAGCAATTTTCTTTTCTTTCTTTTGTTTTTTTTTTTTTAAGCAAAGCAGAACATTGTGTCAGAAATGGAAAATGCACCTGTGTGAAGGATCATCCCTTCTCTGGGACCTGACTGGAGCAGTGCAGTGAACTCCTGTGGGACAGGAGATCATCTCCAAGGGTCAGGCATCTTAGAACGGATCTGGCACTTCTGACAAGAGCATACAATACTGTGTTTGTGAGTGCAAAGGGTATTAGAGTTAAAACAGAAAACACTCTACTGCTCAAGTTTCCACCCAAGGGGAAAGAATAAAAGGAAAATTATATAGCAGACATTGGTCTTTGTGGAAGAACTACTCAGATATTAGTGATGAGTATCATATAAGAATCTCATACTGAATGGGATTAAAAAAAAAAAAAAAAGGAAAAGGCTTATCAGCTGGTGTGTTTATGCACATGTTTATAACTAAAGGTATAACATTTGGATGTATAGACAAATCAGTACCATAGCAGAACGGACACTTTGTAATGATCTTGTCAGCAATGTGTTGCAACAGCTGAATAAAGTAGTACAAACCTCTACGTTTCAGAAAATACAGAGGTTTCACTGTTCTTCCAGTCTCAGTTTTCAAGACTGCTAAGCAGTCAGCAAATCAATGAAAACCATGTGGCATTTTATGTTATTCAGGCTTCTATATCCTTCTTCAAAACCATCGACATTAATGGGAGTCTCCATTGCTTGTCGGACTGCATCTTCTCTGATTTAGTGGCTGGCAAGCAGTGCATCTCTGTAACTCATGCCTCCAAAGAACCATATTTGTGGTACCTAATATCAAGCAAGAACATTTCTAGTAAAATTTCTGTACTAGAGTTTATAGCTAAGCCTTTGGCAATGTCTGGGCTTTCAATGCAGGTCCTACTCCTTTTTTTCTAAAAGCTGTGTTTCCTGGAGTCTGGCAATTAGACAAGAAGCTATTGCACAATTTAAAATTAGCCTTTTAATGCTCATGATTGCTGTGAAACCCATGGAAGGTTTTATCCCAAAACTTCAAAAATAATTTCACATTTATTAGTTTTCAAAAATATTTAAAAAATATTAACTTCAGGTTCCATTCGCCAGTTAAACAATCCCTTGTTGGTAATCACTGCTGGCAAAGGGGAAAGGAAGTGAGTTCCCTGCAGGTCTTTTTTTTCTAAAAAAAAAAAAAAGAAAGAAAGAAAGAAAGAAGAAAACCCCAAACATGGCTAACTGTTGTATTTGATTGACCAAAAAAGAAACCTTTGTTCCTTAACATCTGGACACTATCTCCTCTAAGGAAAGCAAATATCACCCTAATCCAAGTGACATTTACATTGCTGCTTTGATGACTTTCTGAGTGAATTATGCCAGAAAGCAGCTTTAATTTCACCTAACATGATTTACATTTATACACAGCTACACTTCAAATGTTGACTGCAGTTCCTAATTCATAGAGTTACAGATGGACCCGCATCTACTGCTGGGAATCACTCAGCTCTGTGTGTGTGCATGCGCACGTGCATGTGTGTGTGTAGGAGAAGGAAGTCTAAGCCCTCAGATGTGTGAAAGGATATATGTGTATGTACTGCAACAGTTTATTATTTAAGAACAACTGAAGTGACACATTTTTAAAGCACTGAACTTAACTAGAACAAGCCAGAAACATGACACCAGCATAGGCTGTGTCAGTGCAATTATTCTAAACAAGAGAGGGTGCCAGAAATTACTGAATGAGCTGCTCTGGTAATAAAATAACTGTGAGATCCTTCAAAAAACCACTATGTTCCTTGTGTATAATTTCTAGGGAATGGGAAGTTATTCTCCAAGTTTTCATGTGAGGGTGATTGTGGTGCTTTGCAGCTCTTTTAGCGCTTTTCCTCTCTAAAGCACCTTGCAAACAGCAACTAATTGAGCCAGATGAAGTTATCTGCGTTCAGAATGTGTTATCACGTTGTTACACACTGTGCATATCCCTAAAGGAAGCATGGCATAATCACCAGCAGCAAATCTTGTCTTTAAATATAGGACAAGCTGTTGAGAGAACAGCTAGACCTGGTCCCTTCCTACAGTCGCAAGATTTAAAAAAAAAAAAAAAAAATCCCATGAGGATAATCAAGCTCTGAAATTTGCTGCTCAGAGATGCTGGAGAATCTCCATCCTTGGAAATTTTCAAGACCTGGCTGGACATGGCCCTGAACGATTTGGTCCAAATTCAACAATTGGTCCCGCTTTGAGCAGGAATTGGGCTGGAGACAACCCAAGTTCCCTTTCAGCCTGAACGATTCCCCGACTCTAGGGTGAGTGTGACCATAGCCTTCCTCGGCCTTGAAACAACCCTGTGCAGCTTTCCTCTGCATGGCTTAGTTTCAGCCCATGCAGTAGGCACTACGTTTTAGTGATTTATCATCACCACCATGGTCTCCAGTAATTCGTCTAGCCATTTAGCTTACAGCACAAAATAGGTTTATTTAATTAACATTAGAAAGTGATTTTAGCTGAGAAATGCAGTTTACAAATAAAATTAAGTTCTGCTTCTCATCTATATGCAACATTTCATATATTAAGTCTTGATGTTATTTTCTCTGGTTCCTCAACAAATGTGTCACATCCTGAAGGAGCCCAATTTTTAATGCTGCACTTAAAGCCACCTGATTCTAAGAATTTATGGGGTTTGTGTCATCTGTTGTCCATGATATCATTCAGCACAAATACTCAGAGGGTGAAATAGTTAGACCTGAGTGCGTCAATGAAGATCACAGCTGTCTCCAGAAGACCCACTAATGAAAAGCAACCACTTATTGTATAAACTCTATTGATTCAAGTAGAAATTTATCTCAAAGACATGGTTTTAGCCCGTTAAATGAAAACCTTTGCTTTGCTCAAGTTAAAACTTAATTAACTTTCTTAGGGGTGATCAAAGCGACTCTGTGAAACTCCAGAGGATAAGGCTTTAAATTTAAGATCTCTGCTTGCAGAAATATTTTTATTTTATGAATTGGATTCATAAAAATGTGCAAAGCACACCAAGAGCTTTGAAGGAAATCTTATGATGGTCAATTTTTAATGTTATAGATGATAGAATGAGCTGTCTCCCAGCTTAATGACTGATGAGCATTAAAAGCTGGCTAAATCCCAAAAGTTTCATTTTAGTTTCTTCTCTTTTTAATTATATTTTTATTCATGATTTTAATGTAACATCATACCTTCCATTTCATTTCCCAACAAAGTAGATCACATCTGTTTGCATGACATTCCTCTTGGCTGGCACTGTCTGTATGATATATTTTAATATTTGCCTTCTGGGAGCAAGTAGAATGCCCTCTGTGTCTGTCCTTACCTCTTGACTTCTGAATTTTCCTGGTGTGTACAAAGCTTTCCACATGGGTAGCCAGAGTATCTATACCAAACTGTGCTCTGCACAAGTATCACCACCTTTTATCTTTGAATCAGAAATCACTTTACAACCTTTACGTATCCTTCAAAATGTCTTTTTTAAGTCCTAGCTGTTTATATTCTACAGACAAGAAAAAGCTGAGAAAACTGTAAGAAGACTAGGATCAGACAGAAAGCTAGGAAGTGAATGTACTGATTCACTAGATTATGCTTGAGCATTTTTTCCCTGACATCTATGACTAGAGGCCAATTTTCTGAATGTTGTACAATGTATACTTTAAAATATTTTGTTTCAATAACTAGTGTTTTAATTCTAGTGTTCAGGACCAAGAAAAATCAGCTGCAAACCCATGTGTGAAAGGTGTCTGAAGTAAAGTGAACACACTCTTTCTTGACATATGACTCAGCCAGTTCTTGTTGTGCTACATGGGCACCAAATGGGAGCAGAACAAGCGGTGAATCTGGCCCATATGGGTTGGGAAGTGATAAAATGACATTTGGAGTACTCATAAGCTCTCAAATTAATATAACATTTCTGGGCTCTCCAACATGTGTTTGTTTTAAATAACCATGTTGTCCCGATATTGCACATATAAGACCATCTGATACTGCACATGCCTGGTTTCAACTCTGTATTAATGATTGCTGGGAACTGTACATGAAAAATTTCGCATTGCCATGCAAACTCAGGTTGAAGAAAGAAACCACACCAGTAATTTCCTTCACTGTTATGTCTCTAACTCAGCGCCCCATACCCATAATTTTCAGAGAGGAAGCGCTGCCTAGTGGGTGATGTAGTTCAGCTCTACTTCCCTGCCCTATGAAGGGAAATCTATTTCCCTTCCCTTTGAAGAAGCCCTCGCTTGGCAATACTGTCCACACACTTCTGTACGGTTTTGTAACGTGCACTTCAGTGTAACTGTTCCAAACTCAAATGATCTACAACTGTTATTATTTGTTGGAGCAAGTAATGAGTTTGGGAATTTTCTTGAGGCAGGCTTGAACAGGCTTTTAGCTCATCAGCTATTATCTACAAACACGGGAGCAGTAATAATATCTCAGAAGATTGTTCTTAACAGGGTAAAACCACAAATGCTCAGATGCTGTGATAGTAGAAAACACCATTGAGAATGGGAAAATTTTGTTCCAGAGAGTCTCTTTTATTCTGCAGATATTTTTGTATTCAGCTTAAAACATCCCAAAGTCTAATTTTCAGAATGGAAAATTGTGCACAATCCCCAGACCAGATCCTTTTAACATGGCTTATGTTGGGAACTCAAAATCATTACTCTTTTTTGACACTTCATCTTTTAGAGTTGCCTTGAGATAGTAACTGTTTGTGTAACAGGGTATTTTAATTCTATGGATGCAATCAAACTATATGGTGTGTATGCTGCAGACAAGGTGCACTTGAGATGCAATGGAAAAAACAATTGGCCTTTGTCCTTGCATTAATGGAGTTCAGTATATGGTCTGTCTGGATGGGAAGAACTTTTTTAGCACTTTAATTACTTAATGTGCTTGCTGCAGCATAAGTACATTAACAAATGCAGATCAATTGCTCCCATCAATCCACGTCCACTTTGTTACTTTGGAACATTCATTCATTTGTGGGGATAACATCTGCCAAGAAAAGGTATTACAAATAAAATGCAGCTGAAAAATGAACTGTCCTTTAGTAATCTCTTGTTCCCATTTGGCTATGCATGAGAAATCTTTAGAATGATGTCCTGCAACAAATGAGAAGTCAGTTTATAATGTGACTGTTTCAAGCAATGCCTGCTGAGGAAGTTGCGGATTTTTAATTTATTTTGTGATTTTTTTGCTGACCAGTTTAACATATTCTCATTGTTTTAAATATGGCCAGGACTCACACGTTCTCCTCATGAGATAAACTTTCTGAAGCAGTGGAGAGAAATAAATTGATGTAATAGAACTACTAGAGCTTAAGGAAAGTGACTGGCTGTGAAGATTCTCAGATAAGAGCAGTCCTGGCTTGTTCAGCCTCTGGAAGTGGGGGTGTTTAGCCTGGAGAAGAGGAGGCTGAGGGGAGACCTTATCACTCTCTACAGCTACCTGAAAGTTGTAGCGAAGTCAGGGTCAGTCTATTCTCCCAAGTAACAAGTGATAGGACAAGAGGAAACGACCTTAAGTTGTGCCAGGGGAGGTTTAGATTGGATATTAGGAAAAATTTCTTCAGTGAGAGGGTTATCAAGCATTGGAACAGGCTGCCCAGGGAAGTGGTTGAGTCACCATCCCTGGAGGTATTTAAAAGACTTGTTAGACATAATGCTTAGAGACATGGTTTAGTGATGGAGTTGGCAGTGCTAGGTTTATGGTTGGATTTGATGATCTTGAAGGTCTTTTCCAACCTTGATGATTCCATGATTCTGTGCACAAAGAAGGCTAAATCCCTTAATAGAAAGCATACTGGACTCAAGCTCTTACTTTTGGCAACGGGCACAATACTTAAGCATTCAGATTTTAGTAAATAGATAATATCATTTAAGTCAGTAGGTCAAGTTACCAGTTTGAGATGAATAAACATATTCAGGTTTTGCCCTATGTTTGGATAAAGAAAATACACCAGTGCTCCCCTACCTTATGAAGTTAATGAAAGGCTAAATACATTGGCAGTTTTTAGAGAATGAAACAGTAGGAAATATTTCAGAGAATAAAGTGGATAGAAGGTCTGTAAACACTGAAACCAGAATTTTATCTAACCTGAGCTTCTGACAATTTCTGTTACCTTACTTAAATCTATTGTACCCAATTCTAAATAGGGATGCTCTGAAAATCCCTAGTCTCTGATATATATTTCAGCTCGAAACTAAATTAAAATTGCATTACAAGTCACAACAGGCAACCAGCTTTCCCATGAGTTTGTGATTTGGTGTTTGCCAAAATATATTGATATATATGATTTTCTAGCAGATCTCACCAACAGTGCTCTGCCTTCTGATAGCAAGAAAAACTCATTGATGTGGCAGCACTCTGGATCCATTTTTTTTTTTTTTTTTGCTTTAAGAATCTTTTTCCAAGTAGAAAAAAGCTATTGGAAAAAGTTGAATGTTGGTGCTGTCTTCCTTCACTTGCCCTGTCTGTGATGATGTGGCAGCCCAGTAAGCTGGAAAACAATCAAGAGTACCAGTAGCCCATGATGCAAAATATATTGTATGCTATTTCAGATGATATGCAAATGATGCAAGTTTCTGGAAGTCACTGCTCCATGGTTTTACTGAATTCCCATAGCAGTGTTGCCTCTTTTAACTTAACTTCCATGACTTTTCACAAACATTAGTCAGTAAGATCAGTAAGAGTAAGTCAGTAAGTTGCCCTTATGACACTGATTTGAATAATATCCTGTCTCTTTTGCATTTAAGAACACTTGAATTCTCGTCTTAAAGTTGTATTGTTCTATTCTTGTAACTAACATTTGAGCTTTGTTTCTGAAAAAATCAGACTTGAGTGCTTTTTGCTTCCACTGTGCTCTGTGATGCAGTGCCTCCCTGTAAGCACCCACTGGGACAGTGACCAATTTTACTGTGTTACATGTCTTAACTGATGAAAATGGCACCTATCTAAACTGGTATCAGTCTATTTGTTGAGTTTGTGAGATCTCTCTAGGGATCTAACATTCATGCCTTTTGGACATCTGTCTTTGTTCTTTGTATTTCACAAGAGAATATTGTGTTTCAGTGTGAATATAGTTTCCTTTTGCAACATTTGTTGTCTGCAGCCCTATAGGGATCATCGTATCAAAAGTTTTATGTCCTACATGCGAACTCTGTTTTCCTGTGTTAACATTGCCACCATTTTTGACAAACTCTGAGATTAATTCTGTTACTCAAACTTTTGGAGCACCTAGATTACTTTCATGGCCTTTCAGCTGATGGCTGAAATTTTACCTTTCTATTGTATCTTCTTGCCAGTAGGAAGTCATTAAAATTTACCCCTGTTCTCAGGTCTTAATGCTTCCCTCCTTGAAAGCAATGCTGTGTTATTCTTGACCTGTTGCACTGCTTTTCGACTCCGCAGAACTTAGTTGATTGTCAAGCCTATTTGCTACCTTCAGATAGACCTGTCCTTTTTGGATGGTCCAATCCAAAGACTAACCCTGTGTCAGATGGCATCCTATATTTTACAAGATTCTCTGCTAACCAAATTTAAAAGGTACAAAATGCACTCAATTCAGGCACTTAGAATCATGGCAAAGATTAACGATAGTATGAAAACAGTTAAAGGGAGCCAGTGAGGCTTTAATTCTCTAAGGTAGATGGCCAATTTAGTTGGTTGGTGAGAGAAAGAATAAACAGATTAGGATTACTTCATCAAAGTCTATCCATAATCTTGTGATGTTCTTGATGTGAAGAGAATACTCTTACAATTAGGCTGTTGCCAGAATTATTATCTAGATGAAATTAACATTTATTCCCATATAATGAAACACTAAATTTACAGATTGAGGCACCACCTGAGATTCTTTTCATCCTGTGACAGAGGTTTCAGGAGTCCTGGCTCCCTTTTGGAGGATCTCGTATGTTTGCTAAAAAAATGCACATAATCTGTCATCAGTGTCTTAAACGCTGGCATGAAGATCCAGATCCACAGAGATGCTTGAATCTGGTGGTGTTTAGTGTTATCAGGCCAAATAATTAGGTGCTTTGCTTTCCAGCAATTTGCAAGTCCAGTTTATCTGATACACACTGAATGGACGGAACAAGTTAGGTGAGTCATTGTATTCTGAAATAGGATAAAGGATTAGAGAAATAAGAATGTGTAGCTATCTACCTCACAGCAAATTCACTTATGTTGGTGCAGTCCTCATTTTTTATTCGAGCTTCTGCTAATGCCTATTATACAATGCTGATTTGAGATCCAATTGATATTTTTATTCGATGAAAACAGGAACAGCCTCAGCAGGAGTGAAAACAATACCATATGGATAAGCACAGAAAAGATAAAAGCTCGAGATGATCTCAGACATAGGAGGGAACTGGACCTCGCTATCATTTGACTTAGGTTACAGAAAAACTGCAGAAAAGTGCAGCAGCACTCCCTCCTCTGAAAGGAGTCTGCACAGATCTTGACTGAACAGATGTGATACTAAACTTCAGCAAAGTGTTCAGCACTGTTTCCCACAGCCTCTGCCAAGACAAATTGGCAAGATACAGACTGGATGGGTGGTCTGTGAGGTGGGTAGGAAATTGGCTAACAGGCCACGCTGAGAGGGTGGTGATAAATGGTTTTTACTCAGGCTGTCAGCCTGTCACAAGTGGGGTCCCCCAGGGATTTGTACTGGGCCCCACACTGTTGAACATCTCCATAAATGACCTGGACAATGGGAGTGACAGCACCTTCACCAAGTTTGCTAACGACACCAAGCTGGGTGGTGAGGTGGATACATCAGAAGGGAGAGCCATCTGACAGAGAGACCTGGACAGGTTGGAATAGTGGGCAACCAACAACTGTATGACATTTAACAAAGACAAGTGTGAAGTCATGCATCTGGGATTACCTAACTAAAGAGTACAGGCTCGGACACGTGTGGGTGGGGAGCAGCCTTGCTGAAATGGAAGCCTTGGCAAATGAAGTTAAATCCAGTTAGCATCTGGCCACAAGTGGTGTTCCCCAGGGCTCAGTGCTGGGGCCGGTTCTCTTTAATGTCTTTATCAATGACCTGGATGAGGGGATCGAGTGCACTCTCAGTAAGTTTGCAGATGACACTAAGCTAGGTGAGTGTGTTGATCTGCTTGAGGGTAGGAAGGCTCTACAGAGGGATCGGGACAGGCTGGAGTGATGGGCCGAGGCCAACGGTATGAGGTTCAACAAGGCCAAGTGCTGGGTCCTGCACTTGGGTCACAACAACCCCATGCAGCGCTACAGGCTTGGGGTGGAGTGGCTTGAAAGCTGCCCAGCAGAAAAGGACCTGGGGGTGCTGGTGGACAGCTGGCTGAATATGAGCCAGCAGTGTGCCCAGGTGGCCAAGAAGGCCAATGGCATCCTGGCCTGTATCAGG
>VZSZ01003329.1:129069-204135 GCA_013398815.1 Ibidorhyncha struthersii | reverse complement strand
CGGTGCCAGCCGGCTCCAACGGCCCCACCGCAGGACACAGCTGAGCCCCTCAGCCAAGCTGGGGGCGCCGGGGGGAAAAGAGGTTTGCGGCAGGGCCGAAGGCGGCCCAGGCAGAGGAGGAGGAAGCCCAGGAGGGAGCAGCAGCAGAGGGAGCCCGAGGGCGGAGGAGGAGGAGGGCAGGAGGTGCTGCAGGCCCGGAGCAGGGATCCCCTGCAGCCCTGCAGAGACCCCGCTGGAGCAGAGACCCAGCCTGCAGCCCGGGGAGGGCCCCAGGCCGCAGCGGGGGGAGATTTCCTGCAGGAGCTGCGGCCGTGGAGAGCCCCGGCGGGAGCAGGTTGTCCCTGAAGGACTGCAGCCCGGGGCAGGGCCCGCGCTGGAGCAGGGAGAGGGGTGAGGAGGGAGGAGCGGCCCAGAGGGGCTGCCATGGACTGACCGCCACCCCCATCCCGCGCCTGCACCACTTGGCAGGGAGCAGGGGGTAGAGGAGCTGGTAATGAAGGAGTCGGGTTGAGATTGGGAAAAGGGCAGGGAGAGCAGTCAGGAGTGACAGAGTGTGACTGGCTGAGCCTCAGAAAAAGGAGTTGGTGGGGGAAAGTGTTCTAGTTTTTGTTTCTCAGCATCCTACACTACTTTTAAATAAATTATTTTTCTCCAAATCAAGTTTGTTTTGCCTGTAATGGTAACTGGTAAGTGATCTCCCTGTCTTTATCTTGATCCAAGATCTTTTTTGTCTTCTTTTCTCCCCCTGTCCTGTTGAGGCGGGGGAGTGAGAGAGAAGCCAGGTGGGATATGGCATCTGGCTCAGGTCAACCCACAACACCCAGGTCCACCTTCAGGTGTGCATTCTCTGACCGAACCTCAGCACTGCTGGAAGTCCTGTGGTTTTCCTGCATACTTAACTGCAAGTTCAGCTGTGATATCTCCTAATTTTTACTGATCAAATTATCTTTATATTGCTCTATTTGGTCTAATAAGGCTGCAATCTCTCTCTCTTGTCACAAGTGCTTCCTGTTCTGCCTCTAACTGTTCCTTTATCACTTGATCAGAGCTGCCTTCTGTAGGTGCACCATGCCTTATATCATCCAATTTAAACTGTAGAGCAGACATCTGAATCAGGTTATTGTACTGTTGCTGTTGTAATCTTTCTTCATTTTGTTTTAATTCTGTTTCCACCTTCTTAATTTTTTTTGTTGTTGTTGTTCCAACTAGCTTACAGTCTACAAGACTTCAGTACCTCTGTTCTCCAGTTATTGTATCTGTGCCACCAGTTTCTCGATTTCTGCATCACAAGCTGTAAATTCTTGATAGTTTTGCTCCTTTTCTAATAAAAACTTATTGTATTCATCCATCTTCTATTTTATTGCTGCTTGCAAAACTTCTACCTCATATTCTGTAAGCATTCCAGAAATCTTTGATGTTACTGTAAGTTTCAGCGGTTCTTCCAGTTCCTTAATTTCTTGTATCCCATTATTTTTTTCTTCCTATATCTTACTTATCCATCAATTGCCACTGGCCTTCAATCTTTTTTTCAAGGACTGGAATTTGCTTGTTTAGATGTACGGGCTCCAATAATTACTTAGCCAAGTCCTGATTACTGTGCAGTTGTTCTACATCCTATTTTTTCATTTGAGAGGCAAGCTCGACTGGTCCTTTCCTGCCTGACAGTGAAGCTCTAATTTCTCCTTTGCTAAAAATTCCACTTCAAGTCCTAAAAAGTATTTCTAACGGGAGTCAAAGGTTTGCATTATTTCTTTCACAGATTTGTGGTGTATCACTTTCTTTTTATAGTCTTATGGAATTGTACAGGATAAGTGAAACTTGTCAAAAAAATAGTCCTGTCTTTGTACAAAAACTGTACAGTTTTTGCTCCACGTTCAAATCATGACACACTGAAGTGTCCTCATTTCCTAGCTGTTGTTTGAGTGTTTGTTTCTGATTCTGTACAGAGATCTTTAGTCTTTTAGAATAGGGAATGCTTCCTTTCTTTGGTTCTATTTCTATTTTTGTTACATGTATGACATGGTCATGTCTTAATCTCTGTTTACATCTCATAGGAGTTACCCTCATAAATAAGTCTGTCTCACTGAATCAAGAACCTCATTTTGAGAAAAGCCAAACCACTGCAACCCCATTCTCTTTAACAAGAGAAAATCGAGTTGTAATAAATTCTAAGAATCAGGCTCCAATAGAGAACAGGATGAAATTCCTCTGTCAAACCCACCTGAGACATCTTAGGAAATGGCTGTCAGAGTTCAAGGAGTGTCTGGACGATGCTCTTAGTCATATGATTTAGTTTTAGGTAGTCCTGTGAGGAGCAGGGAGTTGGACTTGATGACCCTTACAGGTTCCTTCCAACTTGAGGTATTCTCTGATTCTGTGATTTGAATGCAAAAAAAAATGCCCCCCCTCAAAAAAAAAACAAAAAACCCAAAAAACAAACCCAACAAGAACAAATAAAGTTTCGTTTCAGCAGAAACCACTGAAACAGTGTCTTTTCACTTCTCTGAGAAATTCCTGGTTTCTGACAGGTACCTTAAGAATTCAGCTGGACCTAGACAGAAATGCTGAATTCTCAGAATTTGTGACGAATGGCTGTTTTGAATTCCTCTTCGCTCTTGTAGCGATCTGCCATCACTGGGCTCAGTTTTACACAGCATTGCAATGCCCATGGGAAGTGCGCTATGCACCTGCTGATGCACCTGAGCAGAATGGAGATCTGATGTGTTGGGTCACTGATGTGAAGCAGGGACTGTAACACCAAATTGCTATGGAGAGAAGAGGTGGCAGTCAGCATGAATTCCTTTTGGGCTCCTGTAAATGTCAGGCCTTGGTTGGAGGCACTTTCCAATTGCAGGATGGTAACGTGGCTCCTCTCCTTTCCCAATTCTAGCAGGCCGCCAGCAATTTCTGAAACTAAGTCCAGTGATGGCAGATTGCTACCAGAGCAATGGTTGGCTGCGGTCATGGACCAGGGCACCATCCTGAAATTGCGAGAGATGCAGGCGTAGCCATGTGACAAAGCAAGTCTTCCGCTGAGACCGTGCAACTTGACCTATCTGCATGACTTTCTTCCACCATAGGAAGCGTTCAACTTATATGAGACTGCAAGATACTTGAACTGACCAATTTAGTGACTGCAGAATTTAGGGATCTGCTGGACGGACTAAGTGCCATAACTTGTCCTGGGATCATGATTCACTCTGTGTCAGATCACACTGCATCTCCACTTTGCCTATGTCCCCAAACTTCCTCCTTTGAGAAACTAGTTCAGGGTCAATGGCTAGAAGATACTCAGGTTTTGTATTCATTTGGGATTAGACAATTGCCAGGATGTGAACAGGGTGAAAATCTTTCCTTGATCTGCTGGGTTAGACATACTCATTTTGCCCCTAATCAGTTTGTGTCTCTGTTTCAAGGTCACTTTGACTTTGAATCTTCTGGGAGGTTCTGAGATTCAAAATATGAAAATATTTGCCTAATTTTTAAAGCAGCAGCCTCTGAAAAACCATTTCCGGGCTGTCATTTTCTGTTGTCTCCTGTTTCCAGGAGTGAGATCCAAAACTTAACAAAATTTAATATATATATAATATATATAAAATAACCACTTCTCCAAACCTCTTTATCCATTTCAGTCTATAAACATTATAAAAACACTTTAGAACTCTCATGAGACACCATATTTGTTTTATTCTAGTAAGAAAAAAAAAAGATGTAATACAAAAGTTTGAATTAAGAAAGAAAAAGAATGACCTTCAGAAATATATATGCTTTTATACCTATAAAATGACTGCTATAGAGTGCCTCTTGTTTGCACCCAGAACATTTAAGGGTTACTTAACTCTCTGAGATTATCACAGTGTAAGATTTTTCAGGTGCTTCACTTAGAAGAGCATGAAATCTCTTGATCTCTAGCTGCTCATGTAACATAAGAGCAGATTGGAAAAGGTTACTACTTGACTGTGAGACTAAATTAAGCTGTTTTCAAGGTTTCTTCTTGCCTTTGAGACAAGGATATAAGTGCTCATATCCTTATTGGGGTCCTATTTTTTCTGCCCTTTCCTTTCCCTGTCTCTCTCTTCCAGCAATAAAGCACGTTTCTTTAATTTGACTTTCCTGTTCACCATTCTACTGCCTACTCCTCTTCACCCCTGCATTACTATGCTGTCTGAAAGGGACGTAAAGGGCAAATTGCTTTAAGAGTATGGATATGGAACTAAATAAAAGGCAGCATTGCTACCTTGGAGAGCATAAAAGGGCAAGAACCCCTGAGGTGAGCATAAAAGGAGATGTAGAGAGTGCTGGTTGGTGGAATTGTCAGAGAGCTGCAGGGATGCAAGGGCTGTAGCTTTTATGGCCTGTAGGATTGCAAGTTTCTGCAGAGAAGAGATGATCTGATAAAAAGCTACAAGAAGCTAGAAATATAAAAAAAAGATCAAGGTTGTGGCTTACCTGGATCCAAATGAAAACCTTGCCTCAAAGCACCAAGTGCCAAGCGTAGGCTCTGATTGACTAATGCACTGAAATATGGGAGGTCTCCTGTTAACACTAGTGCTCATTTGCCAAAAGTTTTTTTATATCTTCTCTACATTGTACCCAGAGCACTCAGCTCTTGAGAGCTTCCAGCCTTAAATCCTGGACTTAAAATATATTTATCTGTGTTTGATGCTGGGACATGCTGAGCACCTTCAGAAGATGCTGAGAACCCTTGCATACTGTTTGCTTGGGTGAGAATGAATACCAAGTACCTCTCAGGTCTGCAGAACTGGACAGCACTTATTGTTAAAACAGGATTTTCTCTCAACATAAAAAATCAAAAAAGAGGGCTGCAATACATTTAGAATTGAGCGATTTCCTCATATTGAATGCACGACTTCCTTTGTTATGCTTCCTTGGATCTGCAGGCTACAGCCTCCTTGTAGGTGAGAAGTTTGCTTTCAGTAGACCCACTATGCCTTCTAGCTAGAGACAAAGGCTACATTAAGTAATGTACTGCAAGGATGGTATGGATTGTCCTCCTCTTTCCCTATTAATTTTAGACCTAACTGCATCAAAAGTTAAAGAGCCTCAGAACAAATACAGGGTGAGAATCATAGAAACTTGATGTGCTTGCAATGCAGAAGGCCAACTGTATCCTGAGTCGCATCAAAAGAAATGTGGCCAGCCGATTGAGGGAGTTGATTCTGCCCCGCTGCTCTGCTCTGGTGAGACTCCACCTGGAGTACTGCATCCAACTCTGGAGCCATCAGCACAGGAAAGATATGGACCTGTTGGAGTGGGTCCAGAGGAGGGCGACAAAGATGATCAGAGGGCTGGAGCAGCTCTGCTATGAAGATAGCCTGAGAGTTGGGGTTGTTCAGCCTGGAGAAGAGAAGACTCCGGGGAGACCTTATAGCAGCCTTCCAGTATCTGAAAGGGGCCTACAAGAAAGATGGGGAGGGACTTTTTACAAGGGCGTGTAGTGATACGACAAGGGGTGATGGCTTCAAACTGGAAGAGGGTAGATTTAGAATATATATTAGGAAAAAATATTTCACTCTGAGGGTGGTGAGACACTGGCATGGGTTGCTCAGAGAAGCTGTGGAGGCCCCATCCTTGGAAGTCTTCAAGGCCAGGTTGGACGGGACTTTGAGCAACCTGGTCTAGTGGGAGGTGTCTCTGCTCATGGTGGGGGGGTTGGGACTAGATGATCTATAACGTCCCTTCCAACCTAAACCATGATTCTGTGACAAATGGCTGTGGAGTCTGGACCAGAGCGCCACCGTTGTGTCTGAGTAATCTGCTGTTGTGCACTGGCACAGCAGCCATGCACTCCCTGGAGGAAGCTGCCAAACAGACCTTTCACCTTGTTTGATGTCTGTGTTAGACTGAGCATTGAGGGCTGAGGAAAGCCTTCCTCTTACCACCTCCAGTGGCATCCAAAGTGAGGTTCCCTGAGCTGTCCGAGGTGTTCCTCCTACTGCCAAAAGCGTGGGAAGGAAATGCTGATGGTGGGAACAGTGATGGCTGCTGTGAACAACCACCTACCGCCTACTGGTAGCTCCTGTGCCACGCATCCTCACTCCTTATTCCTGGGGCTCTTCTGTACCTTGCCAGGACCCTATGGTAGGGCTAGGTCAGAGAGGCTTCTTGAAAGAGAATTTAATTCAGAAAATATCTGGATTGGTGTTTGTAGATGTGTGTAGGTTCTCAGGAAGCATCACACAAATGAAATAAGATTGCAATTTAGTTTCAAAGATTACATTTGAGTTTTATGGGGTTTTTTGATCACTTTAGAATGCAACAGAATGATTTTCACTTTTTTAATTTAATAGTACATTTCAGATAATTAATAAGAGCTTTATGATAATCCACCTTGTATTCTTTTCTGAGTCAGTTTACTTCCAGCTCCTGTAACAATGGAGTTAGATCAAAATGTCCTTGTTTGCATGTGATTCTTTGTGGCAAACTCTTCGGTTCAAAATGAAATATTATGCCCTTGCATGTAAAGAGAAATATTTTTGTAATTGCCAATGTTGTGTATCAGTGATGCATTCACCTTGGCTAAGGGCCAAACTCCCACCCAACCGTTCACTCACTCCTCACCAAAAGTACAGGGGGAGAAAATAAGATGAAAAAGCTCATGGGTTGAGATAAGGACAGGGAGATCACTTACTAGTAACCATGACGAGCAAAACAGACTCCATTAGGGGAAAATTAATTTAATTTATTGCCATTTAAATACATTTTGGTAGTATGAAACAAACACAAATGTTAAAACGCCACCTCCTGCCCATCCTTTTCCTAGGCCTGTGGCTTGAGCCTAAGGGGAAGGAGGAGCAAGAATGAACTGTCTCCCTTCCCACCTTCTTTC
Organism: Ibidorhyncha struthersii; assembly: GCA_013398815.1. Taxonomy (NCBI): domain Eukaryota; kingdom Metazoa; phylum Chordata; class Aves; order Charadriiformes; family Charadriidae; genus Ibidorhyncha; species Ibidorhyncha struthersii. The sequence goes on along the minus strand of VZSZ01003329.1, from coordinate 197,285 downwards.
CCCCANTCAGGGACAACCTGCTCCCGCCGGGGCTCTCCACGGCCGCAGCTCCTGCAGGAAATCTCCCCCCGCTGCGGCCTGGGGCCCTCCCCGGGCTGCAGGCTGGGTCTCTGCTCCAGCGGGGTCTCTGCAGGGCTGCAGGGGATCCCTGCTCCGGGCCTGCAGCACCTCCTGCCCTCCTCCTCCTCCGCCCTCGGGCTCCCTCTGCTGCTGCTCCCTCCTGGGCTTCCTCCTCCTCTGCCTGGGCCGCCTTCGGCCCTGCCGCAAACCTCTTTTCCCCCCGGCGCCCCCAGCTTGGCTGAGGGGCTCAGCTGTGTCCTGCGGTGGGGCCGTTGGAGCCGGCTGGCACCGGCTGGCACCGCCTGTGTCCGGCACCGGGCAGCCCCGCGCCCTCCGCACGGAGGCCGTCCCGCAGCCCCACTGCCAGCGCCAGGGCACGGACACCTGATACATCACAAAAGCTTATAAATGGAATATATCAGTGATCAATATATGTTTTGTAAGCATTTTTCTGCAGCTATATGTGTTTTCTCAGCCAGCATTGTCTACAGCTGCCATGAGCACTGTGATGTTATCATTTGGAGAGTGCTCATGAAAAGAAGTTGACAAACTGCTTCTGTGCAGATGTTTGTGAAACACTGACATTGGCTGTTCTTTAGCATAAAGGGATCAAACGGCTGGTCTGAAACATTTTGTGGCCATCTTGTAGGGCTTCCTCATGCAGACAGGTGTTGCACACTCTATGTGCTTATATAACAATAGGATCATTTTTCTGATATGCTTCATAGTCTAATTTACCTGTCTGTCTTCAGTCTTAGCTGTAAAATTGCCACCTTTTCCAATGTGAACAGCGGAAGAGCCCACCAATATATTTATACAGAAAATAAGCAGTAAAGGAACTTGGGGTGAATTCATACAGTGCACAGCTGTTTGACTAATGCACTTCATAGATCTGTGAAATATTATTGACTCTGTTAGATATGTAACCTAAAGCATTGTCACCACAAGGAAGGAAAATCCTCCCTTATTTGATGTAAAGTTACAGAATTTTTTATGGCTACGCATCTGATTTATTTCACTGAAGGGAAAGGAGAAATAAACCATGATCTGGTTGCCTCCTTTATCCAGGCTTCCTGCCTATAGCCTCAAGACGAGTATTGCTTTTCTCTTTTTCAGCATGAAACTAACTGGATGAGTGGCCTTTTTTTTTTTTTATTTTTTTTTTAAGTTTCAGCCCCCCAGTATCTGTACACGAAGTAATAATGTGTTTAGCTGATTATTGATTACTGTATTTTTCTGGGAATCAGCATGGATGACCAACAGATGTTTCCTCTGTCCTGCACAAACTTCTGGAATATGTAGCAGGCAGTTCTCAGATGGTAACATACTTGGGAATCCTCTTCTGGGGATCATCAGCACAGGACAGAAAAGTCTGTTAATGTTTCCAGAGAGGAAATGTGGGTTTTTTTCAGCTGAAAACCCTGAGTTCAAACTATTTCTGGTCAATGAAGTTACATTTGAGGTCTCTTCTCATGCTGTTTTCATGAAGAAATCTGTCTTTTTCCTTGACTGTAAGGCTTTTCCTCATTGACTTCTGAAACAGTGTGCTGCCTTGGTTCCCCGGCAGCAGTAATTCAACAGAGAAGTTTTGCTGATAGGGGCTGCAGGAGGAGGGCAGCTCCAACACTGGTCTGAGGAGCAACAGAAACTCCAGGCTGACTGATCAGGCTCAGCATACAGGTAGTTTATTTGTTATATGTATTAGCTTAAGGGTTGTTTACTAAAATGTAGCCTAACTTGGGATGAAATTTTAAGCCTTGGAGCTGTTCAGGTATAATTCAAAGCAGGTGGAATCTATGCAGTTTTGAACTTGTCTGGCTCCTACGGCAGTGTTACTGCACCAATCTTTTTGATTTCCACACTGCAGGAGTGATCAGGGAGGAGCAGTCTGGTCTGTCAGGGCTCCTGGTGGGAGTGATCTGGTTCAGTAGCGTGATGCGTCAATATTATCCAACAAATTGCTTCTCTCAAACTAGTCATCTCTTCTTAACCTGGGATTTCCAGTACCATAACCAGTCAGTGGCAGGAGAAGACAAGTAGGCAGCAACTTGTAGGAGTAGATGAGAGCTGAGACGCTCTGGATTTGATCTGAGAGGAGGAAGCAAGGGAAGGATGGAGTCCAAAGTGTCAGTAATGGAGCTAGTACCAGCCTGCTGCCTTGATGTGTCTTTCTTTTTTTTTTTTTTTTGATGTAAATCCTTTGAGATTAGGTAATGCCCTGTTTTATGGTTAGAACACAAGAGATGGCACCATGAGTTATCTGAAGCTAAAACATTTTATTCTCCAAACATTAAATATTTCTTCTGTTCACTTGAGTGCAATATAATAATTAACAGACAGAAAAAAAAAACCCAAACAAACAACCCAGCCCTCTGCACCCTGCCTGATCATTAAGCAAGCACTTAATGTCTGAGAGTGATTTTGGTGCTTCTGAGACATCTGACCACCACAGTGCCAGAAGACTGAAAGGTGTCAGTAGCTCTGCCTCTTGAAGTGGGGCAAAAGTGTATCCAGCACATACGTTAGTGGAGTCAAGCTCCTGAGGGAGGCTGTAAGATCAGTACACTAGGGGAGTCAGTACAGGCCATCAGGGATAAATATGTGTCTGAGCACAAGAAAAAACAAAGTGAATATTCAAATTCGCTGTTTCATTTTAAAGATGAGCAATTCACAAATGGTCAGTGAAGGTGGTGATGGCAAATTCATTGCTGCTGCGTGACCCATGCAGTCTGTCTTGCAGGACAGAAGGGACTTGCAGTGGTATGCACTACCTGCGTAAATAACATTGGTCCTGCAAATAAGAAGGATCCATATCCTATAAATCATTTGGAAATTTACTGAGCTTCCCCTAAAAGCAAATTGGATTTTTCATTCCTGCTTGTGTTGGGAGGTTGTTTCACAGTCTTACTTCTTTGCCAGCTACAACTTCTTGTGTCTAAATTGCATTTATTCATGGGCAATTTGTATGTCATCATTCTTGTGCCAATGTTGTACTTTCTTGTACCTCACTCCTCTTCTTCCTTCCTGATGTTTTTCCCTCCTAGTGTATTTATAGATGGAGAGGGGATCTGATTGCTCTGTGTTTTGCTGAGTTGTGTGCCAAGTTCCTTGAGTCATTCTCTTAAAATCAGCTTGCTGTTTCCTGATCTTCCTTTCACAGTGCCTGTTCCACATTAGCTGATGATTTTCCGTGGTCTCCCTACTTTACTGAAGTCCAAATAGGCTTTTCTGCACTGCTGTTGTCTTAAAAAAAACCAAAACAACAAACCACAAACCAGCTGTTTACTCAAATAGGGGTACTACTTAGCCTAAATCTAATGAGGCAGACTTAGTCTAATTGTAATAAAATGGGATTTGTATTGCACTTTCTCAGTTATTTCCTAATTATTCTTTCCTTCATAATCTCCCATAGAGCCTTATGTATTTCTGGGGGACACGCTCAGGTATCCATAGTGATGTCCATGTCGGCCCTTTTGCAAAATGACTGTTTAGCTTCTGCTCATCATCATAGCCCTTCTGCGCCTTTACCGATTTCTTGGATTTGTTGTAAACCGTGTGTTAGAGTGTCCAGTTCACATGCCACTTCTGCCAAGGTTCTCCAGCTTCATCTTCACTAATCATACTAACCTCTTTGATTTTAGCACCTTGGCTGTCATCTCTTTTCAAAGCTTTGAAAAAGCTTTGAACCTTAACTTCAGCCTTCCTATCTGTGCTCTTCATAAAAAAAGTAAGAAGGAGGGCAAAATAACCTGTTATTTTTGGAGGCAATTTCTCATTTATCATTACTTTCAGCCCCGTATCGCTATCAGACAGTTTTTTCCTGCACTTGTGTGGTGGAAAGCCTCCTGTAAATATTTTAGTTTTTGCAATGTTTACCTCAGCCTGATTTTCTAGTTTTGGGTGTAGATTTTGACCTCCCAGTCCTGTTTCTATTCTGTGTAGTTCTTCTATTCACACCTCATATCATTTTGGAGAGGTTCACTCAGCTGGGCAGAGATAAAGCCCTTGTCTGTAGGATTTCTTCCCAAGCCTGAAATGCTGACAGCAGCTACTTACACAAAGAGGGAGAAGCCATGTCTGTGCAACTGCCTCCAGCTGGATAGCAGCCCACCTTCATGGTACCCCTGCCACAGTGTCCACACAGCAAATATTCCACTCAGGTGAGAACAGGATATGCAGACTCTAGGAGAGCTCAGGCCATTAAACTGATCCCTCTTTTGCTTGGGTGGATTGGAAGAGGCTTGTGAGGATGACCAGCCTATGAGGCCACTTCCTGATGAGAGTATTCAGAGGCAGCTGGAGGTGGTTTGCTTCATTCTGAGGAAAACCAGAGACTCTGTATGGTCAGCTGTACCTGTTGCTTCTCAGCATGATTTATACCATTTTTAGTATGACAGTACCTCACTGTAAGAGAATGAGTGGTCTTAGCATGTCAAAAATGTTTTCCATCTACCTTCTTCAAAGGTAGATGGAAAGATTCAAAGACTCAGGAAGCTCTGAGGAGGAATGGATAACATTTAACTGTCTTATGATTTAAATATTGATATGCAGCTTAAAAATAGGAAAAAAAAACACCTCAGGTAATGGGTTTTATTCAGTTTTCTGTATGGAGGTTGTTTATTTTAACCGGGCAACAAGAAGTCTGGTGAAACTCAAATGAGGATGTCTTTAGTTATTTCTGGCCACCCAAGGTGAAGTTGTTCTTTGTTCATATTCTGCTTGTGATATTTACAAATTCCTTTGGAGCTGTTGTTAAAGTTTTGCCTAAAACTTTCTTTGAAAATTACTTGTTCTTAAAGATTTTCAGGAAAACTATTCAGTATTAAAAGGAATAAATTGGCTTCGCACGGCCTGAATGAGCATACGATCCTCTGGATCAAGCACTGGCTGACTGGAAGGTCCCAAAGAGTGGTGCTCAATGGATTTAAATCCAGCTGGCGGCCGGTCACAAGTGGTGTGCCTCAGGGCTCAGTGTTGGGACCATTTCTGTTCAACGTCTTTATTGATGATCTTGATAAGGACATAGGGTGTATCATCAGCAAGTTTGCAGATGACACCAAGTTAAGCAGGAGTCTTTATTCCCAGGAGGTTTGGGAATCTCTACAGAGAGACTTAGATAGATTGGATCACTGGGCCAACATCAATGGTATGAGTTTCAACAAGGGCAAGTGCCAGGTTCTGCACTTGGGCCACAATAACCCCATGCAGCGCTACAGGCTTGGGGAGGTGTGGCTGGAAAGCTGCCTGGCAGAAAGAGACCTGGGGGTTCTAATTGACAAGCGGCTGAATATGAGCCGGCAGTGTGCCCAGGTGGCCAAGAAAGCCAACGGCATCCTGGCTTGTATTAGAAATAGCGTGGCCAGCAGAAGTAGGGAGGTGATTGTGCCCCTGTACTCAGCACTGGTGAGGCCACACCTCGAGTATTGTGTCCAGTTTTGGGCACCGCAATACAAGAGAGATATCGAGGTGCTGGAGCAAGTGCAGAGGAGGGCAACGAAACTGGTGAAGGGCCTAGCAGACAAATCATATGAAGAGCGGTTGAAGGAGCTGGGACTGTTTAGTTTGAGGAAGAGAAGGCTGAGGGGAGACCTCATCACACTCTACAACTATTTGAAAGGACACTGTAGAGAGGTTCATGCTGGTCTCTTCTCACAGGTAATTAATGACAGAACAAGAGGGAATGGCTTCAAGCTCCAACAGGGTATGTTTAGACTGAACATTAGGAAAGAATTTTTCACAGAAAGGGTGGTTGGGCATTGGAATAGACTGCCCAGGGAGGTGGTTGAGTCACCATCCCTGGATGTGTTTAAGAGACGTTTAGATGTGGTGTTGGCGCATATGGTGTAGGGGAGAACTTTGTAGAGTAGGGTAGATGGTTGGACTCGAGGATCCCAAGGGTCTCTTCCAACCTAGACAATTCTATGATTCTATGATTCTATGATAAACTGATAAATTTTGAGCATTTCTATTTCTATTTAATTTTGAACTTAGTATTTGGGTTTGAGCCTTTAACACTTTCACTGCTCTATGAATAATTTCCATGAATGTCACTGGGGTGGTGGAGGACTTCAATCTGAGGTCCTCTACATCACTGTCCTTCTTTATCATTAATCTAATTGATGAACAGTGTCACTACATTGAGGTGCAAGACATTGCAATGCACGCATATGCACAATTGCACAAATCTTGAAACAACAGGATATATAGAAGCTTCTTGTGTTTTCTGGGCATAGGACCATTTGCTCAAGTCTTTCTTTAGGAAGAATGCATCTAATTCCATGATCACTTATACCAGAATTGCTTTATGCCATTGTGTTATCAAGGCCAGACCTTTTGGCATTAGGTGCCAAACAATCTGCAATAAAACATTTATTAGTAACTGATTAGTGTCATTCTTTTTATTAAGAATGAAAAGATGTTTTGTTGCCTATAAAATACAAGTGGCATTTTTGGTTGCGTTCCTTAGTATTGCAGACCTTACTAGTCTCCAGATTGTCTTTACATCTGAACCTTTAACCTTAGAGTTTAACCTTAATCTGAGAGTATCTTAAGTTTCTATGACTCTTCTATGCAGTTTTTGTTATGAGCAGCTAAACTGGTGGATACACAGGAAGATGTCTATTTATGACTTCTAGAATATCTCTGACATTCAAATGATTTTGCCAAAAGGTGGATGAACGTGGAAAGGTTACAATAAGACGAAGACCTAGCTCCTTTATGTCATTACACCTAGACCATTTTGCAAAGGCAATAATAAAGGGTGGAAATAACCTTGTTATTGAAGTTACCAGTATTGAGGTATCTTCATGTGGTTTTGATATCCAAGGCTGTGTTGTAGTGAGTTCTAGTCTGGACAATGAGTGAAGCCAAGGTCTGCCCAGAATTCTCTCTTAGGAGCTGTATGTCTCTAAGTCTACTGAGAGTTTTGACTACATGGTCATTCTTTTATTTTCTTTTCTGAAAACTAAAATGAAAATGGAGTTTTCATGCCCAAGATCTTGCCTAAAACAGATACCTAAAAATGTCAAAGGTTGTGCTGGAATTATATCCAGGTTGGCAAGCATCTGCCAGTTGGAGTAGGTGGGGTAACATGAGCTTTCAGCTGTGAAGGTCCATGACACAATTGCCTCTGATGTTTTTATTGTTGGGTTGTTTTTTTTTTTTTTCTTTTCTCTCCATCAACCCCCCTTTTTCAGCTTTTAATCTAGCAGAGACAGATCTGGTTTATCCACTGTTGCACCCCTAGCAAAGATTTAATTGTTAAGTGCAACCTGTATGAGCTCTTCTTTATACAGCACTTCACAGAGAGCTGGATGTTTTAACTGTTCATTTCCCCATACTGTTATACTCTCCTGAGGAGATAATTCTGCTAAGTGTCATAATGTCTTCAGGTGCTGGGTCGACCTTTACAGTTTTAGTCATAGAATCATAGAATACCAGGTTGGAACGGACCTCAAGGATCACTTGGTCTGACCTCTCTTGGCAAAAGTATGGTCCAGAAAGATGGCCCAGCACCCTGTCCAGCTGAAACTTAAAACTGTCCAATGTTGGGGGATCCACCACTTCCCTGGGGAGATTATGCCAATGTCTGATTGCTCTCATGGTGAAAAATTTTCCTCTTGTGTCCAATCAGAATCTCCCCAGGAGTAACTTGTACCCATTAGTCCTTGTCCTTTCCATGTAACTTCTGGTTAAAAAGGGGAGTCTCCATCTTCTCTCTACAACTACCTCTTACTCTCTACAACTACCTGAAAGGAGGTTGTAGAGAGATGGGGACTGACCTCTTCTCCCTAGTGACAAGTTATAGGACGAGAGGAAATGCGTTCAAGTTAAGCCAGGGGAGGTTTAGATTGGATATTAGGAAAAATTTAATAACTGAAAGGGTTATCCAACATTAGAATAGGCTGCCCAGGGAGGTGGTGGATTTGCCATCCTTGGAGGTGTTTAAAAAAAAGGGTAGACGTGGTCCTTGGGGGTATGGTTTAGAGTGGTTTTGTCAGGTTAGGTTAATGGTTGGACTTGATGATCTTAAAGGTCCCTTCCAACCACAACAATTCTATGAGTCTATGATTCTTTGTAACCACCCTTTAAATACTGAAACAGGGTGATAGGGTCTCCCCTAAGCCTTCTTTTCCTAAGGCTGAACAAACCCAGTTCTCTAAGCCTTTCCTCATATGACAGGCTTCCCAGTCCTTTGATCATCTTGGTGGCCCTTGTCTGGACCCTCTTCCAGCCTGTCCACATCTTTTTTGTATAGTGGAGACCAAAACTGAACACAATATTCCAGGTGTGGCCTGACTAGCGCTGAGTAGAGTGGGATAATGACTTCTTTAGCTCTGCGGGTGATGCCCTTGTTGATGCAACCCAGCATCCTGTTGGCTATTTTTGCCACAGCAGCACACTGTTCACTCATATTGAGCTTGTTGTCCACCAGGACCCCCAGGTCCCTTTCCACAGAGCTGCTCCCCAGCCAGGTAAATCCCAGCCTGTGCTGCACTCTTGGATTATATTTTCCCAAATGCGAGACCTTACACTTGTCCTTGTTGAACTTGATAAGGTTCTTGTTAGTCCACTCTTCCAGCCTATCCAGGTTTTCCTGCAGGGTGGCTCTCCCTTCCGAAATGTTTACTTTCCCACTCAGTTCGGTATCATCAGCAAACTTCATCAAGGTACACTTGTTCCCATCATCCAGATCACTTATGAAGATATTAAACAGCGCTGGGCCCAGTATTGATCCCTGGGGGACCTCACTTGTGACAGGTTGCCAGTTTGAAAAGGAGCTATTTAACCAACACCCTCTGGGTGTGGTATGTCAGCCAGTTCCCCACCCACCACCCAGACCACTTGTCTAGACCACAGCACATCAGCCTTCTCTAGGAGGAGGCTGTGGGGAGCCATATCGAAAGCTTTGGAGAAATCCAGGTAGGCAATATGCAGCGCTCACCCCACATCAACTGAGCAGGTTACTTTGTCATAGAAGGTGACCAGGTTTGTCAAGCGCCATTTGCCCGTGGTGAATCTGTGCTGGCTTTTCCCAATCATGTGCTTTGTCTGACTTGTGATAGCCCCCAGGAGGATTCATTCCATAACTTTCCCAGGGACTGACGTAAGACTGATGGGCCTATAATTTCCTGGATCCTCCTTTAGGCCCTTCTTATAGATGGGGGTGACATTAGCCTTCTTCCAGTCTCCCAGGACTTCCCCCAATCTCCATGACTTCTCAAAGGTTATGGAGAGCAGCCTTGCAATGACTTCAGCCAGTTCTCGTAACACCCTTGGGTGGACAACATCAGGGCCCATTGAGTTGCAGGAGTCAAGCTCCTGTAACAGTTCTCATACCAACTCTTCCTTCACTGGCAGTGGGTCTGTGTTTGCATCAACTTGGATTTTTGTTCCCAGATTGGGAACAATTTGGATTTTTTTTTTTTTTTTTGTTAGCCTTTATTTTTGTCTTTAGAGGCTCAGACACAAATCAGGTCGGAAATATCTGCAAACACTTGAGATACGGGGATTTTTATAAAGAAATAGACCAAACAAAAAAAGTAGGAGTGAAAATGCAGAGAAAGGGGATTGACACCAGTGTTACAGCAGGTCAGTAGGAGATCTGTGAACAAGTGGAGGTATCCTGAGCTACCATGTAGTGGATTAGATACTGTTCTGTACACTACCTCTTATTCCTCATTCATGAAAGTGGTAATGAGAGAAGACTGGGATGAGTTTTTTTTTTCTCTGTTTAGACTGAGCTCAGACATGGAGACTTTCTGAAGTACCCTGCACCAGGTGTAACTTAAGCCAGTGAAATTGCTGATGTTTTCTTTTTCTGTTGTCCTTCATCTAACATAGTGATCATCTATGGGATAGCAAATAACTATAATACAGCTGGTTTAGATATGATTAATGCTAACATTTCCATGATATGGTAGCCTCAATATGGAACAGCAGAATGGTAATCACTATGTATAAATTGAATTTTCCTACATGTGAGATTAACACATTTGTTTTCTTTCACCAGAAGTTTTTCTTTATTTTGTATTAAATTTTTTCACTCTCTGTCTTATCTCACTGCCTTTTATTGTAGCTATTTCTCTATGCCACTTTTCCCTAGAAGAAAACAAGAGCTTTTCACAATCTTTTCTCATTAGTCACACATCAGGCCAGTGGGTCCACTCAACTACTGTAAAAAAAGAGAGGCCTGATTAAAATCAGTATAAACCCACTTTAATTAAAACTCCAAAGCAGAAGAAAAGGCTCAGTATTTCTAAGCATACCTCGAAATATTTTCCCAAGGACTTCTGTTTAAGTGTGGATGCCCAGGATGTATTCGCAGATTTTCAGGTTGGATGAAGTAGTTGCCTGTATAATAGCGTGTCATTTTTAATTCTTTCCTCCCAGGTATTACCAGATAAGAGCTGGACTGAAGATCCCATCCAGGATTCCCCACAGGCTATTTGCTACGATTGCAGGACAGACAGGTAAGCAGGTAGCAGAGGGATGTGAGGTGGGGTAGGATGAAGGAGATGTGCGTGTGTGAGGAACTGGTGAAGTAAGGCCATGGATTTCAAAGTATGAACTTGGATTTTAATCCAAACCTGAATTTCCCTAATGATCAGTGGCTGTTCAGCTCTCTGCTCTGGTATGGGTTGTTACTGAGTTGAGCTTGAGTTTTGGTGCTTGTGTCTGTTTCCATGTTCAGCTGTGGATATGTGCAAGGGGGCTGGTTTCAGACTGGGTCATGCTTGGAGGAAGCAGATGACGTCCAGTCCTTGCCATCATGTGAAAAGGGCAGCAGGAGGAAAGTCTGCTGAGGTGGACAGAATTGTTCCATGAGATCACTGAACAGTCCAGATGTTACTTAGACTTTTTTTTTTCTGGACTTACAAAACCTGGGGAGCCTTATCAACTGTGCTGGGGCTGAAAGAAGGGAAAACCAAAATTGCATAGTGGGGAAAAGCTGTGCATGTAAAGAGAATACTTTATAACCTGTCCTAAATCTGTGGGTAACACAGAGTGCTGTCCCGTGGTGCTACAAAGGTGGGAGCATCTCGGTGTGGTAATAAGCATTGAAAGAAACCTGAACAAGTCCGCACCCAAGTTCAGGCTGGAGGAAAGTGGTGCAGGCTGGAGGCAAGGTCCTTTGCATAAGGATATTCACTGGTAGAGCAATGTTGTACCATAGGATTATCGCAGAGTTTTCTCTGCTGCTTGTTCTCCAGGTGTATCTTCATTATTTGGACATTTCTGAACAGACATCGCAGTCTGGCACACCTGTTAATTTATTGCAACATTATTATTACCAGCATAGAACCTGTAACTGCTTGTGGAATTTAAATTGTGCTTTTCCTGTAGGGACTTCGTGTCCCAATTTCTTACCATCTTATCTGCAAGCAGGCTATCTTACATGTGGCTTTCCTTCCTGACAATGGAAAGAGTTGGCTTACTATTCTAAGTGATTTCTGAATTAAATTTGTTTCAGTGTTAACGGCAGCTTGTAGAGAACAGCTTATAGCGTCCTTTTGACTCAATATTATGCATAGAGGAAGGAAAAATAGGAGTGCAAGATTAATGACTTCCTGAGCTTGGATATCATGTTTTGGGTTTTTTTACTTATAGCATTTGAAATATTCTAGTATAACTTTATTTGGTGGGTTAAAAGGGTCTCTAAGTAAAAATGTTTTTGGTTTTGTTTTTGTTTTCAGTTTGGAGGTATGGTTCAATTAAATAGATACATTAAACCACAAAATTATTATACAAATTATATTTGTATAAAATGCAAAGGGTTATAAAAAATATGAAGAAATAATCTGAATAAATTTTTCAGACTCAAAATCTGAATAAAGAATTTAATTTGGGAAATAATCAAACACACAAACAAACGTAGTCCAAGTTTGTACAAACAAACGTAGTCCACAAAGAAGAAAGAAAACTATTTTTCACCATGTTCCAGTGTAATTTGCCCTTGGTGTATTCAAAATCCCCTCGAGTTCCTTTGCTCTCTGGAAACGTCCTCAATTTCCAGTAGTTTCTGGCATAGGCGGTTTTAACTAATGAAATACTCTCAGTATGAAGATATCTAGAATTTTACTTTCTAGAAGCCAAACACCTTCAACAACAAACAACAAAACCCACTATTCCTATTCTTCATTAAGCCAGGGATGGCTATATTATTTAAGGAAGAAACCCAACTCTATTTATTTTTTATTCAGATTAGTATTTTCTTCTGCCTGATACCTCTTCAGTATCCTCTCGTCTTTTACGTCTGCTCAAAACAATCCCTTTAAAAGCACGGGCAGGAGAGAGGCGAGGCAGGCAGTGTGGTTACAGGATTAGCAGTGGACTTTCATAGTGCTAATGCAATCCAGACTGGAGTCTAATAGCTTTATAGGGCTAACATCAAGACAGGGGGTATTTAAGCTGTTAAGGATTTAAACAGTTTTTCCTTGGCTATCTTCACAAGTACTTCTTAATTGATTTCATAGGCCTGCAAAAGAGCATCGTTTAATGGGATTGAGCTTAAAGGCAAACAGGCTGTAACGTTCTTTTTGTTCTCATGCCACTGATCTCTCTCAGTATTCGGATAGCTGGGCTAAGACTAATTAAATTGCTGTGTATATTTCAATAAGATACCCCTTTTAAAGTTGTATTACAACAAACCGAGGGTGGTGTTATCAAACAGTGAATAAGTTCCTACCTCACCAAAAAGAATGAATGCAAAATAGGTGGGATTCATGAGTTTGGTTTAAAGGACATGTTTTAAATCTTTTCCTTATCAGTTTCACAGCATCTATGAGAACTGAGAATGTATTTTATTTATAAAGTAAAATCTATAAATATATGCAGTAATAATATGTCTAAAATATGTAAATATGTAACAGAAATAAGAAGTAATACTTCTCTGTCAGTGCATGTGGCCTTTTATTTTTATTGAAGTTCGCAGGATTTACAATAAAACCATGGGAACTGACAGTATTAACGATATTTGCTTCCCAGTAGACGTTTTCAGCATCAGAGGCAAAAAATATGTAGCTTGCAAGAATTCAGCAGAGAGGAAGCTAAAGCCTATAATGGACATTCCCTTGGTGGTTGCCAGCCAAATCTGAACAGCAAGGGCTCCATCCGTGGCTCAGGACTGGCAGGTTGTGCAGGAAGCCGTGATGACCTACTTCATGGTCCACACATTGGCCACATTCTGTCTGCATTGTGGGATAAGAATGGGCTATGTGCCCCAGTCAAAGCAAGGGGGAGCTGTGCTGGCGACGGGTAGCCTCTGTGGTTTGGTCTCTTAGGTCATCAAGGCTGTACATTAACTTGTATTGAGTCAGGCTGTATGGACACTGTACAGAGGTTGGTGCTGGTCTCTTCTCACAGGTGATTAATGACAGAACAAGAGGGAATGGCTTCAAGCTCCAACAGGGTAGGTTTAGACTGAACATTAGGAAAGAATTTTTCACAGAAAGGGTGGTTGGGCATTGGAATAGACTGCCCAGGGAGGTGGTTGAGTCACCATCCCTGGATGTGTTTAAGAGACGTTTAGATGTGGTGTTGGCGCATATGGTGTAGGGGAGAACTTTGTAGAGTAGGGTAGATGGTTGGACTCGATGATCCCAAGGGTCTCTTCCAACCTAGACAATTCTATGATTCTATGATCCTATGACATAAATGTGCCATGTAGCATGTACACATATGCACATATAAAAAATATATATACATTTCATTCATACTCCTAAGCATTTTTAGCAAGGTGGGTTTCCTTGAAGACAATAGAAGTCTGGTGGCTGGCGACTTTTTCAGCAGTGAAAAGGAGGGAGGGAAGAAGGCTTGTTGTGCACAGTCTAGTTGCTCTCATGCAGCTTTTCAAACCCCATGAAATGTAGCTTCCTGTCTTTGAATAGATATCATGACTATAGATACAGGTGTCAGACTGCTTTTGGCTTATACAGAACAAATTATGCTCTCTGCTTGTTCTTGTGTAGCTCATAACAGCACATACTTCATCGGACTCCTCTTGAGTTCTGCAGGGCTGAGCTAATGCAGACGTATCTTAAAGCTAAACGGTAGAAATGCCTTTCTGAGTGGATTCATGGGGCTTTTGCCTCTGGTACTCTTCAGTAGCATGGATTGTTAAAAGTTGCCGTGTGATGGTGTCCACCTGCAGCATACAGTAGGCTGAATCTGCACGACTCAAGCACGAACAGCCAAAGGAATCAGGAAAGTGAATACACCATCTCACAGCAGCACATTTGTATAATTTGCTCCTTGGCTGAGTTGTTTTATGATCCACTAAGTGTCTTCAATAAGTTTTTAGGCTACCATATAAATTTTAGGACAAGGATTCATAGAAGTTATGAATACGCAGTCATTCAGTGATTTCCAGTCTATAGATAAAAGATGAAAGACTGCAGGAGTTTATTTTAAAGTTTACCCATAAGCACACAAGAACATTGGTCAAAACACCAGAAAACAGTTAGGTTTAGCTCATTTGTTTTGATTTCCTACACCACCTGAAAGGGTGGAGAATGGTGGAGACCTTAAGAACAGTATAGGTGAGGATTACTTAAGGAACATGGTATGCATGGGCTAAATCTTCACAGCATTATTGCCTACAAAGAATATGAGCGTGAATTACATTGTTGAAGATGTCAGCTAAGCCAAACCTCAGGAAGAGTATAAATTTTAATTTCCTTAGCATTGTTTTGCAGCAGTCTATACAGTACCTGGATGCATTACTGTTTGGAGAGAGAATTTTTCTTTATTAGTGAAAGTTGCAGTCAGGTTTTGTTTTTTATAAGCTCTGTTTTTAGACCCACTGTGCCTCATTTGGAAGTACTGCAACCATGGGTAGCCATTTGCCTACCAGCTTACCTAGCTGTTTACCTTACAGGCCAAGGACATATTTTTGTGCATGAACATAAAGAAAGAAATTATTTTGCATGGCATATAACTAAAGAAATTACTTTGGTCATTGATTTGTGTCCAGATTTCCTTTGTTTCGCCTACCCAGAAGTACCACATCACCAATTTTCAAAACTTTTCAAATAGACAAATATTTTTGAAAAGTTGGTCTGAAAATCTAATTGCAAGTAATACAAAGTATTTAAGAAAATTCATTACCTGACAGGTTATTCTTTATTAGATTGTAGCAGCGTTCCACCTAATTTTGATCAGTTAAATTGGGTTATTGTCTAAGCGTGCTGAAAGCCACAGACAGCCAAGTAATGTGGTTCTTTCTTCATCTGTCTCATATAAGGCAGGGGAGAGAAGATGCAATATTTGTTCCAGACAAGTCAAGAAAAAGTAGCTGTGACTGCTGTTACACATTAACTTTTTTGACTGGTGATGTAGAGATGTTTCATGAACGCACAATCTGATGCTTTCTCATTAGGTGACAAGAAAAAAAAATAGCATGATTTAAATTGTGATGTGCAAAAAGGAAAGCAGGAGAGAGTCTCAGAAAATGAAGAACATCACTGCTGTAACCTATGTCTGCATTGTGCTATACAAATTTGTGATCATCCACACTGAATGCCTTTTCCTATAAATTAAATGACGACCTGTGACTACCTTGCACCTAAGACCTAATTTGAAGAGTTATTTATGTTTCTGATATGCTCCTTAATAACTGTTTGTGCCTGTTTTTAATAAACAATTTGTGATCCTAATCTTTTTATTGGTATTTGTGTATCTCAAAGAAGTTCCTGGTAAAGAAATTCTACTCTGATTATTAAGGAAAAACCTTTTCTTGTAAATGGCTTCTTAATGCAGTCAAAACAAGCATTTGCAGTTAGTTGCTCATTAGAGCAAGAAGAAACAGCACCATGACTTGTGGAACAATATGAAATTGCAGTCATTAGTTTCAATAATTTCTTGAAAGGTAATTTCTGCCTCCATTAAGTGAAGATAAGCTTACTGGTTTTGAAGCATGAGAAAAGGAAGGAGAGATTCATGTTTTAGCAAACACATGGGTTTTTTTTTTTAAAGCTTATTAAAGTAATCTGAAAATAAATATGTATTTTACATGTAAAACAAAGAACACCTGACAAATACAAATTATTTCTAGAGTGGACTTTACTGTGAGATAAGTTATTTTGGGGATAAGTTGTCTTAGAAAACTTTATTATCTGTGAGATGATAAGAGATAGTGAGACATTTTATGAGTTATTAATCCACAATCTAAACAGAACTAATCCCATGATCTTCCAAGAGATAAGAAAGAAACAGAGAAAAAAGATGAAAAGGATAAACCAAAGTTATCCCAGACTAACATGCTACTTCTATATGGCATGTCTCAATCCCCTTCCCGTCAAGGCATTTCATAAATTGCTCGAAGGATGGAAGCTGAAAAGATGTATTTGTGGCTGGCAGATTTTCCATTGCAGACCCTGAAGTGTGCAGGACACCTTCCTGTCCTCCCTCCAGAAGCTGGGGCAGATGACACAGATGGCAGTGGGTCAGGCCACAGTCTTGAAGATGCTGAAGAGCATCCTAAAACAAAATAGAGACCTGGCCTGTGGAGAAAGCCAGAACTAGGAAGGGCCTGTAAACATCAGCACATGCCACAAGTCTCTTCCTCTATGGAGTGAGTCTGAGACACAAAACTTCATCATCAATGGCCATCTGAAGGTGTGGTAGAAACAGAATCCAGTTGTTCAGAGGCAGAGAGCCAACACAGTATTTCTGCTGCGTGAGGCCAAGAATAAACTTCAGCTCAGTGGTTAAACAGCCGATACAGCTTTTTCAGACCCGCCATTCCGATGTGAATTGGACTTTCACAGAGCTTTCTTCTCTTCCAGGTTTACTTATGTGTCTCTGATTTTCCCACATACTTGCTGCCTTCAGTCTAATGTAAGGTTCAATCTTGCAAGTCCTTTAAAATCCACCACTGCCCTACATATTGGATAGTCATTTACATTAAGTCAGTAGGTAAATTGCATCCAGGCAACCATTTCCTCCTGCTCTACGCTAATGAAAAACTGTGTGGTGTCCTATTGTGATGTCCTGTACTTTACTCAGGGAATTTTATTATATGAACTAATATTTGGAATACATATACGGAGTAACAGCTACAGTTAGGTGACACAACAAACGTATTTGCTCACCTACGTTTCCAAAGCACAGAATTATTTTCCGAAGTGAATTCTCTAACTGAACAAGGCTCTTAGGGAACTGGCAATGAGTTTTGAAACAGAAATGAAACATTACAAAAAGCACAGATTCTTTTAGTTTTAACAAAATATTAAGTATTTAAGAAAGAAAAGACAAATCTTTCTGCTGATCCTAAGTGGGTCAGTTATTCTATCATCTCACATTTCAGTATGTCTGAGAGAAGAACTTTGGTTTATAGCACAACACAGCGATAAGAGATTGCTTTTATGTTAGGCTCTTTCGTACAAGGAAATTAATAGGACATCTTGTTTTTTATCGCCAGCGAATCTATGTATGGGTAGAGAGGTAGTTTTATGTAATTTTTTTCCATGAGGCTAATTCAGAATGTCAAAAGGCAAGGTTAAGATAAAGGATTCATCTCAGAAATGTGCAGTATTAATCAAAAGAGGGAGAAAACATTCTGAACTTTTTGATCAAGCAATTTAAAAATAATGGTTTCTCCTTTAGGAGTTATTTATCCTAAATATAAAATCTGCATTTATTCTGACTATAAATATGCTAAACATAATATTTCGAAACTAAAACAAGTCTCTTCAAACATTTAAATAAGAAAATGATGAAGCATTGAAAGAGTTTGTGCCTGGAAAATGTTGTCTTTGCACTTTCAAAGTAGGCTTATTTTAGATCAGTTGTAAAAATGGAAGTTCTGCACGAGCATTCCTCTGCTAAAGAATGCATATTTTCAAGCTTCAGCATTTGAGTTTTCAAGCCTTCTAAAAAGCAGATGTGCAACTCAGTACAGATAAATGTGGCATGTTCAACCCTGTTTTGTTGCCTTTAGAATCAAAATTTTTAGAAGTCATTGGTTATTTGTACTGCTTTAATCTTCTTTTTTTTTTTTCCTTCAGCCTGAAACACTTAAGTTTCAGTGGAAAGGTACTTCTGAAACTGGGATGTCAAAGTGGGCTAACTAAATAATCTTTCACAGCTTATATTCTGAAATAAAATATAATGTTTTCTCTTCACTGAGTGCCAAAAAAGGTGAAGTGGCATTAAAAAAATGAAAACTTGCAACAAATCATGAAAATCTTGACAATCAACTGTTACAAACTATCATATAACAATTTTATATAGATACAGGAGAAAAAAACCCACAAAATGTACCCAGAATTCTATGCAGGTGACAACCCTGTTTTACCAGCAAAGCAAGTCTGTCATCAGAACCAAAACCAAAATGGGTTTGCCTTAGTATTTCATGGGAGCTATAAATACCTGAAAATATGGTACAGCAGTTAGGGCTAAGACTGAATAACTGGTATATTGTCTTTCTACAGATATAACAGATAAAACTGAAAGTTTGTCCTGCATCTCTTGAATTCAGTGTGAACTTGGGGCAGTATCCTATTTAACTGGCAGCAGAAGTAACCTCATATTCTCTCTAGGTAAGATACATCAGAGGGAATACAACATATGGAATGGAGGTCTATAAAATTATGAGAAAATTCTGCGGAAGATGCTAATGTACTGGATTTATGTTAGCTACAAAATAAACATAACTGAGTGTTTTCTACAGTTTTTAGATAGTTCAGGTCCTAAAAGAAAGGGCATAGACACCTCTGCTGAAGTTATGAATCACCAATTAAGGGAGGATCTTCCATACATTGAAAAGGGAGTGCGGGACGATATGAAGGAGCATGCAGCTTGACTGCGTGTCTGTAGCCATGTGTTAGAGCGGTTCTCCAGTAAGGAGCTTGTTTAGCGTGATTACAGTCTCAGTCACCTCAACCTCTTCATAAGTTTTACCTTCAAATTTAGCAGGTAATTCCGAGCTGAGGATTTTGCTACCCTAGCAAGGTGATAAATATGAAGTCTCACCAGTCAGCTGGGCTAAAAGACTTTGGGGTCTAAATTAGGAGGAGCTAAATGTCTATAATTTCAGGAAGGTGCAACTGTATTTTTCTATGGGGACTACACATATTTCTAAGCCTTTCTTTAAAAATACGTATGGGTGGTGGATTATGTCCCAGTATTCTGCTTGGCAAATCATTACAGATGTGCCGCAGGGAGTGATGGCTTCTTGAGATTATAGGTCGTCAGGCTGTCCTAGTGACTATAGGATACAAAGATCGTAAAAAATTAGGATTTGAATATCCTGAGAACTATAGATGACAGTTGCTGTTTAAGAAGTAGATATTCATTAGTTAAAACATGTATATGCTTTTGACAGTTACAGATAATATTGGTTCTTCCCTGGGGAGTGTATCTTACCTGATTTATATGTAAGCTTTCTAACAAACCTTATTTCACCAAGTTTTCTATCCTAGCAGGAAATAATTGTCTTGTAATGATGTATTCAGTTGTACTCTAAGGGCAGAAAATAAATCATCCATAACCTGAGTTATGGCTGTGAGATGGAAGAAGCCCTGGGAACCTGTGACTAAGGGTAAAAAACTTATCTAACTGCTGATATCTATGCTGCGAGTGTCTCCACCTAAGCTAATCAACCAGTCTCCCTTTATAGTCAGAGCAGAGAAACAGGTAATTTGAGGGAGTGATCTAACATATCTATTTTAAGATGAGTTGAATCACACCTATTTCTGTCCGTTTACTATAGAAGAAGTTGCAGGAACTTCTGCAGAGAGAGAGATTTTCATTGTGTTTGTAAAAGACCTGGCACAAAAAAAGGTGTGATTGCGGTTTGTGTCTTTATGTATGTATGCATGCAAATTAAGCAAGTAATAATAAAATGTAGGAATGGTGACACAGTCAACAGAGATAGCAAATGGTACCCTTCTCTCTCCTAGCAAATAATCAAAGATCGTAGCTTGATTCAGGATTTTTCATAATGCTTCTGAATGGTTTCTCATGGTAAAAAAATAAGAACATGGAGAAGACTCCAGTGTGAGAACAATTTTCTTATTATTTTCTTTGGACCCCATTCTGCCCATAACAGAAAAAAAAAGTTAAATGATCAAAAAATAAATTCACATTTTCCTTCCGGAATGGCACAATGATGTATACATTGAAAATTAAATTGTGGAAGGGGTGTAGTTTGTTTATTTCTATTTTGTAAAACTAAAACTATGATTATATTTTCACCATAAATTTCATAGATCAACAAAGAATATACTGGGAAGTATAAGCCAGGCTTAAATTCCCATGAACCGGGAACTGAATTTGAGGTTCAGCAAAGCATTCTGTGTTATTAACAGTTCTCTAGGACATCATGCTGTGGTCAGTAGCTCTGAAGCTTAGCATTATGTATTAGACGTGACCATGAATTAGAAAAATGAGACAATTTTCTGTGCGTTCAAGTGTACACACAAGTCTTTCAGAAGTATTTGCTTAATTTACTATTCCAGCCAAGGAATGATGGTTGTTTCAATTTCCCATCGATAACACTGACAGGGACTGCTCTGAAAAATATTGTGGCCTACAGATTAAAACAGGGAACACAGACAGCAGGACAAATTGTATGTCCTTGTCTCTGTCTTATCTGTAAAATAATGGTACTGCTTCAAAGATGCAAATACGTATATAACTTACTAACTTTCCAAATGTGTAAGATAAACAACAGGAATCCAAATAGCTAGAGAGATATACCTTCTAGCAGTGGATTCAAAATCTTCCATCAGCAAAAAAGCTGTGTCCCAGGTAGGATAGTGATGTCACAATGAGTGAGAAATGTTCTGGGGGATTTGTTCATGGATTCTCTTATGTCCAGAAAGGACCATTTCTCTAGCTAGTCTGATACTTACTGAACCTAAGCCACAGAACTTCAGCCAGTGTTTTGTGCACAGCTCTGGTGATTGAACAGTGGCATATCTTTGTAGAAGGATGTTCAATGCTAATTTTTAAGAGAGAGGGGTGTTGTGTTTTCTTATTTATTTATTTATTTATTTACACTTGCGAGAAAGGCATAGTCTGCCTTCTATGTTTTTTTTTTTATACTAGAAAAAATTGGAACACCTTTCTAGCAGCTGTGATCAGAGAGATTTGATGTCTTCTCTTGTGCTTTTAGTTAGTCTTCATCTTCTTTGTGTTCTCCTTATTACTGAAAGAAGCTAAAAAAATCTGATACAATCTGTTGGATAGGGCTTTGATCAACCTAATCTAGTGGAAGATGTCCTTGTCCGTGCTAGGGGGGTTGGGACTAGGTGAACTTTAAACATCTCTTCCAACCCCAGCCATTCTATGATTCTAAGTATGAATTGTCATCACCAGCATGAACAAAGAGTACAGGTTTGAATACAGTAATTTCAGTTTTCTTTTTAGTCTCCTTACGTACCCATTAAGTGTGAGATGAAATGAGTAAATAAATTGATAAGCACTTTTGCTGGACTGAGATTGCCCTTTAACTACTAACATTTCATTTTGATGTTTAAGTTGCACAGATGGTATGTGTGTGTGATGGTATAAAACCGTGCCTAGAGTCAAATCGCTTTCTCACTGATGATGTGTGTACTGCCCTTAAAGAAAGGCCTCATGCTGTAGGTGCTCTCATATCTTTCAATCTCCCATCTGTAGTGGGACCTTTGAGACATGCTGTAGGCAACACATCCAGCAGTGCCTAGCAACCTACTACAGCAGTGTTGATGATGCACTGATCAGTGCTGGCATTGGACCATATATCCCGGTGGCAAAACCCGTCTTGCTTTAAACTTCGCTTGTCAGCATCCATTTGCATGGAGATAGAATCTAGTTTGAACGGCAGTCTTGAACCATTTGCTGTCTACAAGGTCTGATCTTGCTCTCTGTCTGACAAAAAAGCTTGAGAGGGAGTCCTTAGGAAGTCAAGGGAACTACAGCAAACTGGGGAAGAAGACAGAGGCCTGAGGAAAATGAGACCTCAGGTTTGTATAACACACCGAAGAACGATTCAAACCTTCTTCTTCCTTCTTTAGCCTTGCATTCCCTGCTGGTGTGACACCACAGAGCCTGCAGGTAATGCTAGAACTCAACATTTCCTTTTCTACATATTTCCACATGCAGAAGTATTGTTGTGTGTATGTTTATACATTTACTTAAATACCCTTTTGTCTTGGATTTCATGCAAAACTTTCACTCCTTTGGCGAAGATTAAAAACAACATGTATCCTGAACAAGGAACAATTTGCATTGTCTTTACACCTGCATGAATCATTGGGAAGCACTTGAAGAAGGATAACAAACCAAATGGCTCAAACAACTGCAAGTTTTTGTGTAGTAAAATGTTGGTTTGTGACTTGATGCATGAAAACAATCCTGTTGGCTTAAATAGATCCTGCTCATTTATTAGATAAGCACCCACTTAAACGTTTGATAGATTAGGGAAGAATGTTACGAAAACTGATTTCACCTCGATTTTAAATGTAGCTGGAGGCATAAAAACATATGGTGCAGTAGCATGCATTCTATAGAAACTAAGAAAGTTCAAAATGACAGACGTGGCTTTTACAGAAAGGTGGGAAAAGCTCACCTTCTACTGCAGCTACCGTGTAACTTGGTCTTCCCTTGCATACATACGGGGGAAGTCATAACGCACATTAAAATCTTGCTACCACAACACCCTCCGCTAGTCAGATCATAAACCCCCTGAAATTGCACTGTGTCCATTGAAATGTGCCTCCAAGGATAGCATGTAAAATGGGTAGATCAGCAGAGTAATTGACTCACCACATCTTTATGTGTCAGAGCAGAAAGTGATAAAGTCAGTCTCCAGCCACTGTGGGCCATAATTTTTTACTCTAGTATTGCAGACTGTAACTTTGAGAGATCTGTTTCACAAGAGTATTTTATAAATTCTGTGAATGATGTTTGAGAGGGAAAGAAAATGTATTATAAAAAAAAAAAAAGATATAACTGAGGTGTGGTAATCTACCTTCTGGTTTTTCTTCTTGAAATAATTATATTGCACATTACCTAGTAGGCATCAGATGTTAGTATCAAAAGCTGATATTTAAACAAAGGAAAAAAAGAAACACAACACAACTAAATTAGGGAGAAAAAAACCTCTAGGAAATAAACACAGTATCCCTTAAGAGTAAGAATAAAGCTTCCTCACTATGTTAGAAGAAGCAGCCATGAAATTGCGTTACTCATATTTGGTTCAGAGTAACTTATTTCAGCATTTATTGCTTTTACAGAAGCAAATCACTTTGAAGTATAGTATAGAGAAGATCCTTGTGTTACTGACATTTCACCTGGTTAAACAAATAAGTAACAGAAAAAGGAAACCGTGGCACATATGGATATCAACCAAAGTATATGGCCAATACCCCACATCCAATGTATTCACTCGAGCGAGTGAATAACAGAAGCAAAACCTCAGAACAGAGCTTAACAGAAACAAAAACTCGAGTGTTTGTAGCACTGAGCCCTGCTGAAGTTATAAATGTGCCTGTGTGGCATATGATAGCTGGAGGATTGCAATAGCTGGTGTCCCTGCCCATGGCAGGGAGCTTGGAACTAGATGATCTTTAAGGTCCCTTCCAACCTAAACCATTCTATGATTCTATGATTTGAGGACCCAAGGGGATTTACTAGTCCTTAATTCCTATGATTGCTGGGCTCCTTTTCCCTGCTCTGATCTTGAGCAATCAGCCTCCCTCTGTTTTAGTTTCCCCATATGTGTAATGGGGTTAATTGTATCTGTGTCATACGGGTATTGTGAAACTTAATTACTTAATATAGAGAGCTTTGATATTCTTGGATATGTGACAGTGTAGGAAAGCAGAGAATTATTTATGCTCTTGAAACTTTTTATGGTCGGTTCACATTTTAGAGAGTAATACAGTGGATCCAAAGAGGGAAATGTTTGACCTATTATTTCTACCACACACTGCATAATGAGTTGCAATAATAACAGTAATCTGGGAGTCTGTTAATGTAATTAAAACCACTGACTTTTCTTCTAGGTGGGAGTTTTTTGAATGTGGCTTATGTCCTCACTGGAAGTATGCTGCAACATCATCATAGCTACCATACCACATCCAAACTAAGGACAATAATTCTGCTCATGAAAATATTTCTCCTCCACCTCTACACATTGACCTGCCAGAAATAACTAATGTGTATGTGGAAAATCTGCAGCAGTGGACCAGCTTCTGCTTTTCATAATCTGAATTCAGCCAGTGGCCCTGTAGTGTCATCACTCCCATAGTCCTTCACGGCGAGAAACGAGGGTTAGTTTGATGGAAGGTGTTGGCCCTAAGCACTCCATTGTCTGTGGCATTGTAAGGGAGTGGAGGGATGTCTAGGACCCGTTCTTTTATTAAGTGCAAATGAATATATAAAACTACTTCTTTTATATGCTCATCAAAACTATTGTCAATTCACTTGAACTCCAACGTGGGAGACTCCTCTCAGAGTGTCTGTTGTGTGTGATGGACATCTCTGGATCCAGGTCTGGGAGGTGAATCACATGCTGAGCTTAGAGCCGAATGCAGAGGTTCCTTGGAGCTCCGGCTGCCACCCTATGACAGGAGAGTGTGCTACTTCACTTGCTCCATGACCCTTTGTGCCCATCAAAGCCTGGAGCTGAAGGGACACTGTGGATGCACAATCTGTTGTGAATATGAAACAGAAACCAGCTGAGTGTACAATTAAGGGCTATCCAGAGGGAAGGAGTTCTAAGCTGCAAACAGCAAAAATCACTTCCCTCACCAGCTTAGCTACATCCCTTCTGCACAGTGCCTGAGTAGCGTAATATACGCAGCAAGATACTACCTTGGTGGAAATATTCTCTTTAACACCTTCTTCACCTTAAGGCAGAATATATCTTCCTGTTTGCTGGGCAATGTTCCTTCTGGGAAACTTAATGCCTGTCATGTATATGGAGGAAGATGCATATTTATGCCTTCAGAAGCAACAGAGGAAACTAATTAAAAATGTGGGGGAAAAGAACTATTTAATTTTAAACAGCTCAGATAATTGATTAATGATTTTTGATATTTGCTCATTAACAGCTACTAGGTCTTGGCACTTCTGTGTAGCACTTTCCATCTGCTCATTTCAACATGCCTTATTACTATGAGTTAACTCAGCTTTATGGCCAAGTTCTTGTGAAGTGAACAAGAGCTTATGCCTGTACTGTGAAGCACAAGACCATACTGAAGACCTCTAGCCTAGCTTTGACCTGGTACATTTGGCGACCTAATACAACACCTTCTCTTACACCCTGAGAGCAGTGTACTTGTGCTGAATGTTTCTTCACCAGCACATTGTACGTTATTCAGCCCACCTCTTGCTCTGATAGAAGTTTGCTGGCTGTCATCTTAGGTGTATTCGCACCATGCTCTGTTGTGCAGTTGTTGGTATCATGCCAAGTTTTTTCCCATAATTTTCACCGAAAAAAAAAACCACACAAAGCCCCACACAGATGTAGGTCAAACATTTTGCGTTTTGTCTACAACCTGTCCCAGGAGCTGGAAAACAGTCTAACTTGAGGTCAAGTTTTATCCACAGAAATAATGGAAAGTACTGAGTGAGGGGTTTTTAATGCAACTCTCCCTGAACCTCCTTTCTTTCCACTGAGTAGTGTGAGGATTTCCAACAGTAATGATGCTTCGGTGAAGGCGAAGGCCTCATGCAAGTCCAGCCTACTGTTGCGCTGGGAGTACTTCCAGTCATAGTGACTAATATTCTCTCATTATTTCCTGGATTTGTCTGTGTATGTCTGTCCATCTGTTACCTCTCATCTTACACTTCACCTAGAAACTGTTTACAAAAGTGAATATCATTTTGCTTTGGATTTGAGTTTTTCATATAAGTCTACAGTTTCTATGATATCCACAGTAGGGTTGAACCATCTCTTGCATCTCTGCTGGTCTTGGTGTTGGAATTCATCTCACAATTTCAGGAGGAAAGGGAGTTTTTCACATGATCTTAGCAATAATTACAGACTTGAATAGTCTTAGAGTCGGATTGAGTAGCCTAAGATGATACTGCAAGCTTCCATGTGTTTAAAGGATGAATTTTATGTTACAGTTATTTTCTCCTATTAGATCTTGATTTCTCTCCACTGATCATAAAATAAATCAACTTAAATTTGTTGCCTGCCTTTTCTGTGACTAAAATGAGACATGACAGATCCCACACTAAAACTTTTATTCCAGGTGACTGAGTGGTAGCAGAGGTCTGATGTGGATCTGGGGACCCTCATCAGTAGGCCCTGTTCTAAGAAGTATGTGGAAGTTACGATTTGAGTTTTCACCATGTGACCTTCTCAGAAATATCAAGGTTTAATTCCCTCCCTTTTAAGTAGTGGGAAGTAGTTTAATAACTCCATTCAACTACTAATAAAGTAGGTATTATATTTGTGGGAGATGAAAAACCTCTTGTACAAATAACACAATAAGGATCTCTGTGTTACTAGACATAATAATGTTTGATTGAAAATACACTCACCAGAGCTCAGACTCTTAAGAATTAGGTTAGAAGAGACTACAAAGGACTTCTGACAGCATCCAAGGAATTACCCTATGCTTTCGTACTAGTGTTGCACACAGGAAGCAAAAATAGAGTTTTAGACTTCTATAATGAATTTCTCTTGTTTGGGGATTACAATAGGAAGGCTGGGTGGTTTGTTTTTTTTTTTTTGTTGTTGTTGAATTGGGTCTTAGGTTTTAATGAAACCAAATTAAACTGCAAATTGTTGCATCTTTTTTCATTTCCAGTAATAGAAGTTTCTACAATATCAGGAAGAGAGGAAGAGAACAGGGAGTCTAGACTGGCACTGAACTGTGAGATCCGGCTTCAATTTCCTACTCTCCAACAGGCTTTCTCTCCAATGTTAGGCAAGACACATCTTCAAAGTTTCTCAAAGGGCTAATTTACATTCTTTTATATTGAATATTTCTGAGGAGACAGGCCCAAGTCATGCTCTGCCTTTGGTTCCCACCTATAAAAAGGGTATGAACAATATCTACTATCAGCATTGTGAGAGATAAAGAAGAAGGTGAAGAACTCGTACTGTGAGGTTGTGGTGAAGGCCATAAAAATGTTCACATGGTGGATTGCCTCTAAGCCATTCAAACAACGTTGAAGGCTTTCATGCCATATAAATGGATTTCATCTAGAACGTGGCTCACTGTTTACATTGCACAGTGCCTGATTTTGGCAGCAGCTAGCTGCAACAGGAAATTGAGTGAATACACACAATGAAGTAAACCCTTTGAACAATATCAGCAGGTAACAGAGAAGATCTGGAGGAAGGAATACTTTCCCTTGGTTGAAGAAGAAAAAGTTAGAGATCAGTTAGGTAAACTGGATACCCACAAGTCCATGGGGCCTGATGGGATGCACCCACAAGTGCTGAGGGAGCTGGGGGAAGTCATTGCTGGGCCGCTCTCCATCATCTTTGAAAGGTCCTGGAGAAAGGGTGAGGTACCTGAGGACTGGAGGAAAGCCAATGTCACTCCAGTCTTCAAAAAGGGCAAGAAGGATGACCCGGAAAACTATAGGCCTGTCAGCCTCACCTCCATCCCTGGAATGATGATGGAACAGCTTGTTCTGGGCGTCATCTCCAAGCATTTGGAGGAAAAGAAAGTTATCAGAAGTAGTCAGAAGGATTCACCAAGGGAAAATCATGTCTGACTAATCTGATAGCCTTCTGTGATGGCGTGACTGGGTGGGTGGATGAGGGGAGGGGAGTGGATGTCGTCTACCTTTACTTCAGCAAGGCTTTTGACACTGTCTCCCACACCATCCTCACTGGCAAGCTTAGGAAGTGTGGGTTAGACGAATGGACAGTGGGGTGGATTGAATAGTGGCTGACAGGCAGAGCTCAGAGGGTTGTGATTAGTGGTGCAGAGTCAAGTAGGAGGTCAGTCATCAGGTGGTGTTCCTCAGGGGTCAGTACTGGGTCCAGTCCTGTTCAATATATTCATCAGTGACCTGGAGGAAGGGATAGAGTGTATCATCAGCAAGTTTGCTGATGACACAAAACTGGGAGAGGTGTCTGACACGCTGGAAGGCTGTGCCACCATACAGCATGACCTGGACAGGCTGGAGAGTTGGGCAGAGAAGAACCTAATGAAATTCAACAAGGGCAAGTGTAGGGTCCTGCACCTGGGGAGGAAGAAGCCCCTTCATCAGTACAGGTTAGGGGCTGACCTGCTGGAGAGCAGCTCTGTAGAAAGGGACCTGGGAGTCCTGGTGGCCAACAGGATGACCATGAGGCAGCAATGTGCCCTTGTGGCCAAGAAGGCCAATGGCATCCTGGGGTGCATCAAGAAGAGTGTGGCCAGCAGGGTGAGAGAGGTCATCCTTCCCCTCTACTCTGCCCTGGTGAGGCCGCATCTGGAGTATTGTGTCCAGTGCTGGGCTCTCCAGTTCAAGAAGGACAGGGAACTGCTGGAGAGGGTCCAGCAAAAGACTACAAAGTTGATTAGGGGATTGGAGCATCTTTCTTATGAGGAAAGTCTGAGGCACTTGGGTCTTTTTAGTCTAGAGAAAATAAGACTGAGGGGGGATCTTCTCAATACTTATAAATACTTAAATAGAGGGTTCCAGGGGGATGGAAACAGTCTTTTTTTCAGTGGACCCTGCTTTGGCGGGGGGGTTGGACTAGATGATCTCCAGAGGTCCCTTCCAACCCTGACTATTCTGTGATTCTGTGATTCTGTGGTACGCAGAGATAGAACAAGAGGTAATGGGCACAAACTTGAACATAGGAAGTTCCATCTTAACATGAGGAGGAAATTCTTTACTTTGAGGGTGGCAGAGCACTGGCACAGGCTGCCCAGAGAGGTGGTGGAGTCTCCCACTCTGGAGACATTCAAAACCCGCCTGGACGCTGTCCTGTGCAACCTGTTGTAGGTGACCCTGCTCTGGCAGGGGGGTTGGACTAGATGATCTCCAGAGGTCCCTTCCAACCCTGACCATTCTGTGATTCTGTGTTTCTGAGGTGGGTTTTAATCCATTTATCGTTGTCCTTTTGGGATAAAGAGGAAAGCCCATTTTAAAATGTCCTTTCACAAAAAAAAATATTTTTATGCTTTTGTTTGGGTAGCCAGCTCTTTCCCTAGACTGAAATGAACGTTATTTAATGTTTTTCATCTTTTTAATCATCAGCAGAGAGGAAGCAATGGAAGTTATCAGGAACTTCACCTTTATTTAAATAATTGCTATGTGGAATGGGAAATTAGCTTACACAAGGAAGGAATCTGAGGCTCATTAGTGACAAGCATCTTCAGAAGAGAGAGTGCTCCCTGACATAGTGTTCAGTTGCAGGATGTGGGTGGTCTTAGGGGATATATTTCATGTTAGCCAGCCAATTAATGAAAACACAAGTGAATTGAACTGAATTTAGTACTTGCCTGTGTCTGTGACATTGCTTGCCTGGTGATTGCAGACAAAAGCCTGATGGCTATACTAACACAGCAAAATGAGATGGTGACTATAAACTTGGGGAAGTATGGGAAGAGGTACTTCCATTTCATACAGTTTGATCACCATAGACTAAATTCTGCTTTGTAGTCTGAGTTGTGATGTAGAATATAATAATGGATAAAAAGGATAAAAAACCCTCTTTGTTCTTTTTAGCCTTGAGGTCTATCAGCAGCCTGGGGAAAGGGGGGAATGCAGACACCTGAGGTAGCCAGCCTATTTCTGCACAGAAGTTTGATTGCATTCACTCATATCTGTTGATTCAAGTGGCTGATCCATTGCTAAGGGAAGGGTAAACAGTATGTTGGTGGTGCTTTTGTACAAAGAAGAAATTATCAAATTCTATTCTCTTTCCCTAAAAGAAAACAGGAAGGAGCAATGCCTCTGTGGGGATTAGTCATAGGGCTCACATACTTTACAATCCACTGAAAAGTTTATTCTCCTCTGACCCAAACCTCACATTGAAGGCACCTGATTTTGATATCACTCTCATCTCTGCAACTATAGTTCAACATAGGCCAAGGGGACCTCAGCAGTATCCTTGATTTAAAAGATCAGAAGGTGGAGTTAAGGAAGTGAAAAGCTAAAGTATGAGTAACAGATATGACGGCATGAGTTGATCACAGTGTCTCCTCTTTTTCACCAGATGATCAGCAGCTCCTTGTTGTTGCAAGTTTTGTGACAATCTGAGTATAAGGTAGACCTTAGTATACAACCCCTGCTGAAAGGGAACAGCATGAAGAGTTCAGCTTGGAAGAGTTCAACCTTATGAAACACCTTAGTAGATTGTATCAGAAAAGAAACAAAAACACTTAGGTCGGGATTACTCTTTAAAGCCTGGAGGCTTGAGTTGAAAACCATCTCTTTTTCATATATTTTGAGAGAGTTCCAAGAAATGACCCAATCATAAATGATTCGACAATGTTCTCAAGCAGGAAAATCACAGCTGCACTGAAGAAAGAGTTGCTGTTCCAACACAAGCTCTCTTCAGAGGTGCTGACCCAGCTTTAGATTAAATTTTGCTTGAAGTTGATGCACTTATATTTCTTTTCCTGACAGAGTATTTTCTCAAAAAGACATTGAAGTCCATATTAAAAGTATGAAGGAAAACTGGTCGAATTTTCTTAATTTCAGTCAGAGAAATGTAGAAATTAAGAAAATGGCAACAAGATATTAAAGAAATATTTACCAGGTGTTGATATTAGTGTATTTTAATTTATTCATTTTATTTTAGAAATTAAGATTCAGTCAGCTGCTCAGCCGTAATTCTATCTAATTTAGACAGTTTCTGCAGGATTCAATCCTGCAAAGAACCTTCTTGCCTTTATCCTCTGCCAAACTTCATCTGCAACTAAGAAAAATCAGAGAAAGAATATTTTTCTTTTTTTCAAATAAAACCAGAGCCTTTTTTTTTTTTTTTTTTTTTTTGGGGTTTACTGAACTGACCACTTTTCCAAAAGTCCTGAGCTTCTGACAACCAGAAAGGTTTGCTGGCTGCATAATGCTTCAAAGAACCAGCACTCATTGCTTTTGCCCAGATTTGGGTATGGAAGAGTATTGGGTGAGGGAGTGTGTATTAATGATCCAGCTTTAGGAATATGTAGCCAGGATTTTAATCCAGTCACGTGTAATTTACTAAGGACCACAGACCAAGTGTCTGATAAAGCTGAAACAGGAATTTCTAGTTTCAAGTTCAGCACTGAGGTCATTGGAACAGGATTAGAATTTGTGCCATGGTTTTATTTTGTCCTTCTCAGCTCTTTAATAAGTGAGGAGCACAAACTCTTCACAAAACACGGGTTTAACACCTATCTGACTGTGCATGTCTTCTACTTCAAGCTGATTTTTTAAGAGGTTTCACAAGAACTCCCACTGTCACCTTCCAAAGATAAGATTATTCTAGCTCCGACCATCATTACAAGGTTGTCTCACAAATTGGTAGAGAGGCAATGTGATGGAAATTCCTGAAAAACTATCTGCAAAAAGTTGCAACTACTGTTTTTAATTGGCATATTAAGACTCTGCTGCTGTTTACGCACTCAAGGCTAGGTGTCCAGATAGAAGTGTGATTTAAAATACGAAGTAGACATGTGGTAGGCAGTGCAAGGGGAAAGTACTCGGCTTCAGTGTGCAGAAGAAAAGAGTAGTAACACAGGAAGAGCAATGTGATAGAAAACTACTGAGTATCTGTTGTAGTTTCTAGAATGTCTTTCCAGAAAGTCTATAACACCTAAATATTAAGTACAAATGGTTGTCATGCTGTATGGATAAACTGCAGTTCTGAATGTCTTTAGCTGCTAAACTTCAACCCATGACTTGTTGTCTGCATCTCTCCTATAAACAACATAAATTCGCAGTCTGATATCTGAATTCAGTCTTTCAGACAGAAAGGGAACAAAAAAGGATCCAGGATGCTGAAATACCACAAACTTAAGCATCATCAAAGGAAATTTTTTTCAAGATAATGAGCCTCTGAAACTCGTTGCCAACAAATACTGTTGAACTTGGTAACAGTGGACAAAGGTGCAAAAGAGTGTCCAGATACCTCAATAGGGATGTAAAAAGTAGAGTGAACTGATAGGCTGCATATGGAGGCCTCAAGAAATTAATCTGCTTGTGGAACACTAAGGAAGCAACTAGATGTCTTGTACAGTATTTCACATCTTTCCCCAGAAACCAGAGAAGTTTGAACAGCTCATGCAGTAAGGTGTTGGTTCTACAATAGCAATGATTTAGTCCTGAGAAAAACTAAAATCTGCCTACCTGCCTTCCTTTCCTCTTTTTTTTTTTTTTATTTTCTTTTTCGTTCTGCTTGTAATTTATGAGGCTTTTCTACCATTTCTGTTAACAGTTCTTGCCAATCCTATTTTGGATACTTTCCAGTTTCCCCAGTTTTTCATTCTTTTTGCCTTCGTGAAAAGTTCCCATCAAGTCTTTAAATTCCCTCTATTAATTTTAAATAAGAACAAGCTAAGTCTTAGTCTTTTCCCCATGATTCATATCCATGGGCTCTTATATGATTTCCCATAGCTCTCATTTTCAAGGACAGCCATCCTTACAAGGACATGGGCATCTGGAAAAACCTTATGCAAAATGCACTGTGATTTTTTTCTACTTCTTAATATCTGTAGAACAATCTTAACCTAAATCACTGTTCCATGGGTAATGGAAAACAACATCTTCTTGGTTTCCAGCATTTGTAAAAGTATTGAAAAGAGAAGGGACTTTGTTTCTACTGGTTTTGAGTCTCCTTACTCTACTTTATAGGTACTTTTCTGATTATTTCAGTGCAACATTTGCTAGTTGGGATCTCCAATATTTGTTCTTCCCTCAGACTTTCCTACCACTGAAATCCAGAGGAACACTGCACTTTTATGTTCCTTCTCTTAATTCAGATATTGCAGCAGAAATGATGTTTTTTTTTCCAAAGTCATGTCACTTGAATATATGCTACTCATTTTATTATTCTTTGGGAAAGAGTTTTCAAGCTAGGAAGGGAGCTGTAAGCAGCTGTGACACTGGCCTAATTTTCGTCTTCTGTGAACTTTGTAAGAAGTTACAATACGTCCAGGAAATGACCCCATGGACTTCAATTCAAATCTTGCAAATCATGTGTCCTGAATATCGTCACCTTACACGAAGGAGGTGTATTTGTCTCCATGGACTGCACTTAGGATCGTTACTTCCAAAAGTATTAGGAATATTGATGAATAAGTTTAGAGGATGAAGAAAAAGAGCCAAGATTTTACTGAATCTTTAGAAAAACTTGTATTATTGTCACTAGGCAAAAAATATCTAGGGAAACATCTGTGCAAGTTATCTATTGTGAAAGCCATCAGAGACTTGCATCCCAGGTTCAGCAGCATTTCTTAACCGAGTTAGATACAACAGCTGAGAGCAGTGCGGTAAATATTGTAATAAAATTCAGAGCTGAAAATGGCAGCCACAGACCAGTTAAATGAGAGACAAAGTGAAGGAGAAGTTAATTTGTGGGAAACCGAGGCACAGAAATGCCTCATGATTTGCCTTGAGTGCCGTCTAAATAGTGTTAGTGTAGGCACATACCCCTACAACGTGATGTTCTAATACAACAGCAGTGTGTATGTCTGTTTGGTAGTAAATACAGGATTTTCTTCACACTAGATGTGAGTTCTTTCCCAGCATTACCATTGTTTTCAGGATTATCTTGAGCAGCGTACCATAACTTTGTGCAAGTTTACTCTACAGTGTGGTGTTTTAGCACCTTTGTTTGTCTTGGAGAGTTAAAGACATTTAAAATATTGAGTATAGGGGAGTTTATATGAGATTTTTTTGGATAGATGGGATTTGGCCCATTTCAATTGCAAAGTATTAGATAGGTTTTGCTGAGGAAGGTAGGTAGGATTAGATTCAGGACCCTTTGTCTTTGTATTGCTTAGTCCACTTAAGAGTTTACTTCAGGACCATGATATGTATGCAAAGTTTATGCCAAATAAAAAGACAGACTATTGAGAAAGTGATAACAGATCCTTTTCTTGAATGACCCTTAACTCAGACTGAAGGCGATGAATAGCCTTGCCAGAAAACAGCCCAAAGAAAGAGAACAGCTAATGATACTCTTGGCACATCACAGGCAGAGAGAACATTAACGCAGTTTAATGAAATCCCAGACAGAAAGCCAAATGGCTTGTGCCTGCCATGCATTGGCAAAGTATGGTTGGTCTCTTGCTGATTTATGTGCATGTGTGATCCAGATGAAGCTAAAGGATTTCAACTGAGATAATGTGCATAATTAAAAAGAAAAAAAAAAACCCAAATTTACTGATGCAGTGGCAGGTTGATAGAATCTAATTGGAGAAGTAAATGAAAATGAAAAAATAATTCTATTGCATTTTTGTGATGAGCCGTATAGACAGTTCAGCAATTAAATCACTAATCAGAAAAGAGCTGGCTGACCTAGGAAAGGAGCAGTCTCGTGTCTCAGCTGCATGGGAAGTTTTGAAATATGTGCTCAAAGGAATGTTTAAAATGGATCGAGAGCAGCCCTGAGGAGAAGGACCTGGGGGTGCTGATTGATGAGAAGCTCAACATTAGCGTGAAGAAGGTAGATTTAGATTAGATATTAGATTTAGATTAGATATTAGATTTAGATTAGATATTAAGAACAAGTTTTTCACTCTGAGGGTGGTGAGGCACTGGCCCAGGTTGCCCAGAGAAGTTGTGGCTGCCCCATGCCTGGAGGTGTTCCAGGCCAGGCTGGGTGGGACTTTGAGCAGCCTGGTCTAGTGAGAGGTGTCCCTGCCGATGGCAGGGGTTTGGAACTAGACGATCTTCAAGTTCCCTTCCAACCTGAACCATTCTATGATTCTATGGTACAAAACGTACAGAAGAACATTTTGGCTTTCAGTTAAGCTTGTGGCTTATACAGAAACAGTTCCTATTACAAATTAGCAATATAGTTTGCTTATTTGGAAGCTACTTTATAATGATATAGGGTTTATATTTAACAGAAATTGTTTTTCAGCAAGTGGAACTGCAGTTTATTTTTGTGTGCATGTGTGTTCCTATTTAGGTGAATTTTTTTTTTTCTTTAGCCTCTTTAATAAGCAGACAAAATTGTCTTTGTACAGTTTTGCTTGAGTATCTAAGTGCCACCTGTCTGCTTCAAGAGTTGTGATGACACTTGTGTTGAAAATATGAGGCCTTGACATAACTTACCTGTGGTCTGATTCTATCAATCGTCTCCATCACATTGACTGCCTTTCTGGAGGCTGGTTTGTATTTCTTCACCTTGAGAAACCAGTGCTGTACATTGAAATGTTTCCAGAACAAAGACTGTAGAGTAATTTGTGGAAAGAGTTGGGATCAGAGAGGAACATCTGATTTATAGCTCATTACCTTGCCCTGGGAACTCAGTGAGTTCTTCCATCCATTTTTTGGGCAGGTAAGGAGGTATATGTGTTTCTACCCTTTCTTCGACTGTATACAAATACCACATCTAGTAGTCAGAATCATAGACCACCTTGGCACCAGGACCAGGTCTCTCCTGAATGAGCAAAGAATCTGATCAGGTCCGCTTGAATGCCACATTCAAGAACATAATGTGGAGGGATCACCTCACAAATGTGGGTGTGACAAACCCACCTTGAACATCACACTAGAAATTGAACCTGCAGCCTGTAGAATGAAAGACCCTCAGCTGCAGCAGCTGTGGCTGAGGAATCGGGTCTCTTGTATCTAACACTGAAGACTGATCATAGAAAGGATATGAAAGACTTCCTGACTAATATTGTACACAAAGAGGAAAAAAACTGTAGGACCTTGAAGCCTTTTTCGTGTGTTTACTTTTGTGATCCAGAGTGGGGTTAAGAAACCTGTATTTAAATACCTAGACAACTTGCCTGGCTTTTTAGAAACACTAACCAGCAGTGGTGGCTTCTTCCAGTGGGAGTCTGAGGTCCTTCACTCTGAATCCTCAGTTTTTTTTTATTTTACAGTGGGATCTTAGGGACCAACTCTTACATCTGACAAATTAGATTTATTTTCAGATTTTTTTATTGGACTGTCACAAAATGTTTTACATATTTAATTCACAGTAATTTACCCTCTGAGTAAAGTGCAACTGGCCATAATGCTGAAGATAAAAGTTTGGTAAATGTATGACCTCAATCCATCACATTCTTGAACACAGCACGCATATCAGTGGTACCATTAGGAAAGTGGTATCATTAGGAAAGAATTTAGTATCCAATCCATACCATTGATCAGAGGACTTGAAAGTGTTACAGTCCCACCTGGGAAATCCTTAATTTCCAGTTTGACTTAAAATCTGTGATTTTAGTTCAGGACTTTTCTGATTCAGTTGCTGTTTTGTTGGTGAGATGATGCCAGATATGCTATGTGTCACTGAGGGAGTAACAGGTGAGTCCGAATATTATATACATGCTTGAAGTGTCTGTGAAGTCTGTAATATTCACATTTTTTATGTGTATTTCAGTTCTTACATATCACAGAATCACAGAATAGTCAGGGTTGGAAGGGACCTCTGGAGATCATCTAGTCCAACCCCCCCGCCAGAGCAGGGTCACCTACAACAGGTTGCACAGGACAGCGTCCAGGCGGGTTTTGAATGTCTCCAGAGTGGGAGACTCCACAACCTCTCTGGGCAGCCTGTTCCAGTGCTCCACCACCCTCAAAGTAAAGAAGTTCCGCCTCATGTTAAGATGGAACTTCCTATATTCAAGTTTGTGCCCATTACCCCTCGTCCTATCAATGGGCACCACTGAAAAAAGACTGCTCCCATCCCCCTGGCATCCTCCCTTCAAGTGTTTGAAAGCATTATCAAGATCCCCCCTCAATCTTCTTTTCTCCAGACTAAAGAGACCCAAATCCCTCAGCCTCTCCTCATATGAAAGATGTTCCAATCCCCTAATCATCTTTGTAGCCCTTTGCTGGACCCTCTCCAGCAGATCCCTGTCCTTCTTGAACTGGGGAGCCCAGAACTGGACGCAGTATTCCAGATGCGGCCTCACCAGGGCAGAGTAGAGGGGGAGGATGACCTCCCTCGACCTGCTGGCCACACTCCTTTTGATGCACCCCAGGATGCCATTGGCCCTCTTGGCCGCCAGGGCACATTGCTGGCTCATGGTCATCCTGTTGTCCACCAGGACTCCCAGGTCCCTTTCCACAGAGCTGCTCTCCAGGAGGTCGGCCCCCAACCTGTACTGATGCATGGGGTTATTCCTCCCCAGATGCAGTACCCTACATTTACCCTTGTTGAATTTCATTAAGTTCCTCTCTGCCCAACTCTCCAGCCTATCCAGGTCACGCTGTAAGGCAGCACAGCCTTCTGGCGTATCAGCCACTCCTCCCAGTTCAGTGTCATCAGCAAACTTGCTGATGGTACACTCTATCCCTTCGTCCAGATCATCGATGAATATATTGAACAGGACTGGATCTTTAAATATTTTTAAATTTCTGGCTGTCAAAACATGCTGTAAGCAGTGGTGAGAAAAGTGGAAGGGAATCTTCCCATTGGTAGCCAGAGGGAAAGACTAACTGAAATGAAATCCTGGAAGTGTTCTCTTTCTTCTGTATGCACCACACATTCACACAGAGAAGTTGTGGTGGTTATAACGGAAAACAACTACCTGCCTGATGGCTGGAATGAGTTAATTTAAAACATACTCTTTCCATTTTCCTTTTAAAAGAAAATAATAAAAATCCTAATTTCTGCCAGAACAGTTCAAAACTTCCTGGAAGGTCAGCATGTCAGTCTGAAATTGCCATCTTGTGATGCTGAAAGAGCTATTTAGCATTTGGGGTTTTTAAAAGGCACTTCAATTCCTTATTTGCCATATTTAGGACTAGATTAATTTTTATCCTTCAGTCCTTTCACATTACACAGCAATGCAGAGTGACATTGACACTGCAGGCAGTTATAAAACATTTGCCTGAATGGTGTAAACTGACATTTATACAAATGGACATTTATACAAATGCCCATTGGACATGAAAGTGATATGTTGACTTTTTTTGAGTTCATTAGGAGATTTATTGTTCTCTAAATGGGCTGGAATCTGTCTTCCAAAATTTAATTTTAGTGTTGGATCCTTCTTTGCTCCAGTTCTTCAGTGCTAAAAGCCAGATAATTTTGTGACTGCGTTGTTTCTTTTCTCTCTCTCACTCAGTACAACAGCACAGGGGCAGTGAAGAAAAACTCAAAACACCAAGAGCTCTGCCACAGTACATGTCAGTGGATATTTATTACACACAGTCACTTTCTGTCCCAAAGTCACCCCTCCTAATGTACTTGGTGGGAACTGTACTTTGGCTCTTACTATTTCTCCAGCTTGTTACGAATTTCTCCCATATGTTAACACAGACATGTGTGCATCAACTCTAACTACTGCGTACCCAAGTCCAGAAAACCAGAGAAAGGCAACCATCTCAGTGTCTGGTTTGGGGGGAATTTTTATAAAGAAGAAATGATACTTCCAGCTGAAGTTTGCAACAGTTACCAGTATTTGATTAGTTGCAGGGGAGACCTATAATTAGCTCTTATTTAAGAAGGCATATGGCTCCAACAGATGGTAAAGGAAAAAAAGCAAGTTAGATCAACAGGGCTATTTGCACAAGATTTTCTGGTCTCCTTTGGTTATATTTTGTGGTACGGTGCTTAGGTTCTAGCAAGATGCCACACTGTTCATTCAAGGAATGCCCACGTGTCTTAATTTTCACTAAAAAAATAGCAAAATTAGCATGGCCTGCAAGCATTTAAGAATTTTGGCAATAGTAGAAATTAGATGACAAGGAAACTTAGAAATTAGAAAATCCATACCTATTTTGTAGGGACTCCGAACAAGAACCAACTCTCCTTGTAAGGTCAGTCGCAATTTTAGGTAGACAGGACAGCCCAGAGTGTGTGTCTGGATGGGTGAGGGAGGCAGTCATCCACTAGATAGATTTGGGTTATGTTTATGATGGTACCAACCAGGACAACGTGTGCTGTAGACTTTACTCAGATTACAAATAGGTGGGCTCCAGCTAATCCAGACTGAGATTTTAAAGGCGGTACTATCTATAACCATTTATTATCACCCTCCCTGTTCACCTGTGCGAATAGACTATGTATTTCCTTCCAATTTGCTTCAGGGCAAGGAGATCTAGCTCAGTTTAAACTGCCTTCTGCTGTGATTTACCAACAGTTGACTTTCCACTGAAGCAGATTAGGAGAGATCACATGAACTGCTGACACAACATGTCTGCGTGGGTAGTAACATAAGGTTTGTGGGTAGGAAGATTTCAGAACACTCACAGCTCTTTCTGAAGTGAGTGCGTTGCAGTGCCCTTCATCTGTCTGTGCACGAGTGACCTGGGAGGATGAACCCATCTACGTTTAAAGGTATCATATGTCTGTCAGATTTTCTTATGTGGGAACCCAAGTATAGAGACTATGATAAGCTTCTTGTGGCTCTGATTTAATCTAAAATACAAATGTTTAGTGCACACTGTTATTCATAAAGAATTATTTACAGTAAAGCTCTGTTTCCAAATGCAGCATCTTGATTTCCCTGCGTTACTGAAGAGCATCTCTTCCATTAAAACAAAACTTAGCTGAACTGTGCTTCTCCCTTTATCTGAACAGCAGCATGATAGTACTGCTTTTCTCTAACAGCAAGAGAGATTCAAGAAGTTGCCAGCAATTGAGTAATTATCTTGTTTCCAGTGCTATAGTGATAAAGGCATTAAAGAGGCTAGATCTGAAGTTAGATCTGTTTTCCATATGGATTTTTTCCTGACTGTATAATCACTCCCTGTTCATTTTAGACCTCTCACACAATGCTCAATAAACCGTAGAGAGATAATTCTGGAGAAAGAAGGATGTAAACCTGAAGTCATCTTTCTAAAAGGCTATATTCCCTGGAGCTGTAATTTTTATATTTAGAATTAAAAAATATGACTTTCTTTTTTCTCTGCCTTGCATGGGCGCTAGGAAGCAATGTAATCTCTCCAGCAGCAGTGTCAGGACTGAGTCGTCACATTTCCTCCTTCCTCATTTTGAAAAAGTAGTAATTAATCTTACTTCTCTGGGCTATTGAATAGAGGACAGAGTCAGCGTAAATCCTCCCTCTGCTTTTTCTTTGTAAATCCCAGAAGTTGAAGCATACTAAAAGCAGAGGTAATGGAGGGGTGTAAGTATGATGTTTTCCCTTGTAATTACCAGCAAAGCTGTAGTCAAGTCCTACAAGTTTAACAGAAAAGTTGTATAGGAGAAAATTTGCTGTGAAGGAGGTTTTAATGTGTTTCCTCTGGAGAAAGCAGTTTTTCATGTTTCATTTAGTTCTCGTGCTACTTGTTGTGTAGGGAAATCGAGCATTACTTAAAGTTATTCTTAGCAAGGTCATCAATTTTAAAATAAACCAAGGAACTATTTCCAAGGCTTTCTTCCTGCTGCTGGTACCTGTTGGAAGCGAAGTTAGAAAATAATGCTAACTGATGTAGTGATGATCACACTTGCTGTGCATGGTCTCTGTAGTACTACAACTGAGAACCTCTTCCAAGTGGTGTTTTTTCTTCAGAAACTCTCTAAAACATACTGGCTTTCATTCGTGGCTTTGAAGGTACCATTCTATCATAAGAACGTTACCTCATGCAAGAGTTCTGGGTCAAGGGCTGTGCGATTAGACATTTACATGTTTTAAAGCCCTGAAAAAAATAAACATGAACAAAATTGCAGCATTTCTCAAAGGTTAGATTATACCGATACTCTTGGGCAAATCTAGGTCTCAGACTGGGATGCCTACCATCCTTGAAAAGGTTTGTTGGTTAACATTTATTCCATTTTTCTTTGGCACATATAGACATAAGGAGGAAGCACAATTGAAAATGTAATTATGGAAGGAATCTAGCTGTCGAAATTGGAGCATGCTAAACACTTACATGCCAAACAGACTGCAAAGGGCACAAAAACCAGCCAATCCTATTGCTTTGGAAATAGCAAGGGTTCATATGACTTAGGTGGCTCTTGGGAAATCATTCATCATCAAGTCTCAGCTACACCAAGACAATGCCATTTCAAAGTCTCTCCTTGACAGAAACCAGAGGTTGAGATATGCGCGTGTCGTTGTCAGTTGATTCTGCCAAGGTGAGTTCATTGTTTGTTTGCTCCGTGGAAATGTTATTGACATAGAACAAATATGAAACTGCTCAAACCATTTTTATAGAGTTTAAAAAAAGTGAGTAAAGGGTGGTTCAAATAAAGAACATTTAAAGGGAAGAAGAGAGATAATTTAGGCACGGTGAAAGCAGAAGACAGATGCTACAAGAGTTGAAAAAGAAGAAATTGGGTTATCTGGAGAGGACAATTGGGATAATTGGCCAGTGGAATTTGGGAGAAGGACTGCTGCTAATCTACCTGGTGTGTGTATTAGGGTCTTAGAAAGGTCAGGGGAACAGTTCTGACCTGCAGAATATTATCAGCATCTTTGGTTACTTTTCCCCAGAAATGTCTTCCTCTCCTCACATGAACAGAAGTGGTGTGAGGGTGCTGCTGGGGAAAATAACACAAATGAGAACACTTGAAAATCAGGAAAATTTGAGTCCCTGTCAGAGTTTTGCACCAGCTGATGGATGCTGCCAGTCTGGCCAGGCAATACTTCCAGTTGATGTACCAGTGGGTCCTCCAAGTAGGAGGGCAAGCTGTTCTGGCTTATCATACCCCTCCGAAACACAAATAGAGTAGCACATTAGTCAACTACGGTTTATTTCATTGTCAGCTTTATCAGCTTATACCTACTACCAACAGCAGAGCCACGGTTAAGTTAGTTTGACCAGATGTCACATGTCTCTGTAGGGGACTGGTTTCTGGTGATGTCCTTCAGGTTCCAGTGCTCTTTCTTGAAGATGTTATATCAGATTTTCTTATCCACTTATCCATCTTTCTACTTTCCTATCCCAACCCTCATTATACGTTCTGAGGCATTATGCAAAACTATCCTATCCTATCCTATCCTATCCTATCCTATCCTATCCTATCCTATCCTATCCTATCCTGTCCTGTCCTGTCCTGTCCTGTCCTGTCCTGTCCTGTCCTATCCTATCCTATCCTATCCTATCCTACTCTATCCTATCCCATTCTTTCAGGAGCTTTTGCACATCCGACACAGACACCCATCACCAACACCCCACTGCTTTCCTCCTGGCAATGGTCGTCAGAACAAAATAAATTATATTCTCACTAAATTAGGCTGAAAATAAGTAAAAAAATTTGTAGAGGTCATCTGTCCGTCAGCTCCTTCTTTGTTAGATTATCTGGACAGATGTTTTCAGGGGCCTCCAGGATCTAAATAGCAATGACTCTCTCTGATTCTTTAAAGGCATGAATAATTTCTGTATGATGTGCTGCAATAACATTTAGAAATCTCCACCTATAGAAAATTCCAGATGGGAAGATTAGGTAGACCAGGATGTATCTGGAGGAGCTTGGTAAACTGGATATGGAGACAGTAGGAAGCAGGACATGAGGTACTGCCTGGTGTGTACAGGCAGCCAGCCTATGTGTATGAAACTGTGCAAAACTGCAAAGAGCCTTTTTTCCCTTCCTTTTTTTAAAAATGCCATTACTTAATAATCTGTAAAGGGATTGCTAGAGGTGGTAGTGGCATGGCAATATATTTTATATGGAAAGAATAGAGAGAGAGATGCATCAACAGGCTTTTCTCATTCTCTTAAACAAATGGTTGTGGAGCACAACTGTCCTTTTCATGCTTGCGATGGTTCTTACAGTCCTGAGAACTCTTTCACTTTCCAGATAATTTGAAGACCTATTCAACCCAAAGAAGATAAGCAGTAAATGGAATAACCACTTAGGCAAAGAAGACAGGAAAATAGGATTCCTTCTAGCTTAAGGGACACTGTAAGTGTCACAAATAAATCTCCTAACATGGAAATTTACTGAGTAGGAGCTCATTACCACAAAATTGGACTTTCCTTGTTGAGTTCACCAAAGCTCAAGCCTTTGAAACTGTGGAATAAAGAGCTAAATGCAGGTCAATACAGTCTTAGTGCCAGCTCTCACCAGCGATTGAGAGCTCCCAGCAGTTTCCACACACTATGTCTGTCTTCCTTGGACTGCACATGACTGCTGAGCAGTGCAGGCATAGCTCAGAGCTGGTTGCATATCCAAGATAACGCTAAAAGGAGATTTGGGCAAGCTTATACTTTCGAGCTTCTCACTCATAACATCCTGTGCTTGTGTGAACACTGGGGTACATCTATGTCTTTTGCCAGCACCCTTCTCTGAACAGTGTCAGCTGTGGCCCATGCCAAACTTATGGCCACTGCCTCTTAGTGGACAAGTCTGTGGGTTTAGATAGATGTGAGTGTCAGAAGGTATCCCAGAAACAAGGGGAAGTTTGTAAAAGTGTACTGGTTTCAGCTGTGATAGAGTTAGTTTTCTTCCTAGCAGCTGGTATGGTGCTGTGTTTTGGATTTAGGATGAGAATAATGTTGGTAACACACTGATAAATAAAGCAACACTTTAGGTGTTGCTGAGCAGTGTTTACACTAAGTTTACACTTTTCAGCTTCTCACACTGCGCTGCCAGCGAGGAGGCTGGGGGTGCACAAGAAGCTGGGACGGGACACAGTCAGGACAGCTGACCCAAACTGGCCAAAGGGATATTCCATAACATATGACATCATGCAACAATAAAACAGAGGGTGGCGGCCACTGCTTGGGGACTGGCTGGCCATCGGTTGGCGGGTGGTGAGCAATTGCATTGTGCATCACTTGTTTTTTACATTACTATTATTATTATTATTATTATTACTATTATTCCCTTCCTTTTCTGTCCTATTAAACTGTCTTTGTCTCAACCCACAAGTTTTTACCTTTTTTTTTTTCTGATTCTTTCCCTCATCCCACTGCGGGGGGAGTGAGCAAACGGCTGTGTGGTGTTTAGCTGCCTGCCAGGTTAAACCACAACAGAAAATTACTGGGATCATGATGTTTTCATGGAGTAGACTAAGGAAGCGTATGTTTGATGCTGGTACCACTTCTTGTTAGTGAAAAAGCTTGAGCACAGTCACACAGCCTTGCCCCTGTCTGTACCTTAAAGCACAGAATACATCAGTGAGTGCTACTGCCTGAAGTGCAGTGTCTTTGGAGATGTTTTGAGGGGCAGGAAGCCTGCATTGCTGCCAGCGTTACTGAGATATCTTCATGCTGCGAAACGCTCCACTGGGGAAGCTCCTGCCACAGCCTTACGTCATACTTTAAGAGAGAAAGAAGCAGGCTGTGGCCATTGAAATAGGCAGGGATGGTTTGTGTTTAGGAGATGATCAGGCACTCATCTGCTGTAGTTGTCTGCCAGATCGCTTCAAAAGTAGATCTCTGTGGTTAAAACTGAGTAATTTTTGGCCCCGTAGTATCATATGTGCTCACAGTGATTTGAGAGAACCTTAAGCATTGTAGTGTGTCTTTGACTTCGACCTTTCCAACAAGAGAAATGACTCTTTATGCCACCTTGCAAATCTAGCTCCTACCTAAAGCAATTACACACTAGGAGCGGTTTGTGCAGGAGTGTGTTTGTAAAGAAAATGACATTAAACTTTGCATCCTAGAAGAGTACCAGTATATCAATATCCAAACCAAATAACATAAAGCTTCCTTTGTCTGCCAGCTAGGAATAAGAATGCATTATACCTCTAATATGATTTTTGCAGTGTC
This sequence comes from Ibidorhyncha struthersii, assembly GCA_013398815.1. NCBI lineage: Eukaryota > Metazoa > Chordata > Aves > Charadriiformes > Charadriidae > Ibidorhyncha > Ibidorhyncha struthersii. The sequence goes on along the minus strand of VZSZ01003329.1, from coordinate 152,546 downwards.
TCTAATATGATGAGGTTTAAATTAAAATAAATATGACTGCATGCTTTTGAAGAGCTAATCAGGCTGAAACATTCTAGCCTAACTGGTGTAGCGTGAGGAAATAAATGTGTAGTTATCGAGGCTGCCTAGACTTACGCATAACGATTGTGCAGGGTATGTGATGGGAAGACAACAGCAGGGTGAAACACTTGGGCTGTTCCTGGGTGTGCTTGGTAGAAGTCAGTAATAGGAAAATGATTTGAATGTAGTCTGGATGACAGCCCTATGGTCCTGCTAATTAATTAGCTCAAGTCTCATTGGTATTTAATTAACTCTTCCCCCTCCCCCATGTGATTTTTTTTTTTTTTTTTTGAGAAGGTACTTTTTTGTTTGCACTATTCCAGTTCCAGCAGACCGGCGCCACAAAAACTAATCATTATAATGACAAAGCTCCATTCACTTGTCTACCAGGGCCTTTAGTACTTTTTTTTTTTTTCAGTACTTTTTCTTCTTTTCTTTTTTTTTTTCACCTAAGCAAACTTTACCTCAGGAAATCTTTAGTCCTCTGTCAGTCTCAACTCACTAACTTCTGACTGCAAATTATGTGTGATTCTTGCACTGAAAAACAAAGCAGTAGCTTTAGGACAGCAGAACAGACCTGTCCTGATTCCAAACTCTTGAAAACCCAGCAGTCCTTAAAGACTTTCAGACTTGGACTTCTACCTTACCACAGCTCACGGACTCAAAAAAAATTCTGCAGGGGCCCAAATTCCTGGAAATACCTTCTGAAAAACTATTATTCTTTGTAAAAAGCATGTGCCTCTTGGCTTCTTGATGATGATCACAGATCTACCTATCTTTGAAGGACTGATGCTGGTACACCTTTTTTAAGCACATCTTGTCAAGAGAGTTCCAAGATACCATTTGCTAAAAGGCTGTTTTTCAAAAGCTCAGATTCCTACAGCACTGAATGCTGGAAAGGAGCAAAAGTGGCTCTGAGTGAATCTTGCAAGAAGTTGTTGCTCAGAGGCTGTGGAATTAGAATTAGCAGGGGATTCTGATTAATAGCCAAGACGTAACTTGGAAGTACCTCACTCTGGTGCCTGGTTATTATTTAAATAGTCACACAGTCATCACAGAAAGAATTCATTGTAAATGTTGTTGCCTTCAATGTGGCTTTGTACAGATAAGCAAGTCACACTGTTCCCTTAGTGAAAGAAGAATTACTCAATAAGCAGTGGACTTCAAGCAAAAATTTGCCTCAATCTAAATCACACACTTTTTTTTTTATTAGATTAATGATGACTTAAATTCCATAGTCTCCACTGTAACCAAAACACAATACATACACCTAAAAGGAGGTGTATTAGGAGGCACCTAAAAGTTAGGAAGGACAAATCCCACCTGAGTTTATGTGAAGTTCATTTGTGATGATGTGATACATCAGCACACAGATGAAGCTATTGACTGTCTGAATTCAACGTGGAGAAGTTTAGGGTTTTGTTTCTTGAGTTCCTCAGATTATTCCTGATTGTATGGGCCAGCTTGGCAGCTCTCATATGAGTCAAGGGCCTGAATGATTACAAAGGACTTTTGGCAACTTGAAAAAATGGCTACTTTTTTCTTTTCTGTATTTTAACTTAAGATGCCTCTGCATTTCCAGGCTCTACATTCGAGATCTGGCATTGGCTATTGTCCCCCCTCCCAGGTAGTAACTTCTGGGAGCACCAGAGATGAAAAGAAAACTCCCTCTTCTGAAAGATGCCCATTGCAGATAAAAGATGAAATTTCACAGGTGAACACCCACAGTCCTCATGGCGCTGGGTAGAAAACCTCCCTAGAAGACATTTGATGCTTTAGCTGTCATTAGAAATAAAATTAACTGCTGTCAGAGGGTCAGCTATTCTCATTTTGAAATCCAGCCTGCTACAGTTTAACATTTATTTTCTTTAAATGCCATGTTTGGAAACCTGCAACCCACAATAACAATCTGCTCCTTTACCATTAATTATTGAGAATGCAAACGTTTAATTACAAGTACTAATATAACTGGCCTAGATAATCCTGAAGTGAAAGCGTAGGAGAAAAAAAAATCTCCCTGCAGAAATCACACCAGAAGTCTGTCTGTGTTTTGTGCAGGTGATTCCAGCCTTTGCTCAGCCTGTGTTCATGAAAACAACGTTTACAGCAGAATATTTCAGATTTTGTACAGAAATGAAGAGATCATTCTTAACGAGTCCATGAACTTCAGAGTGCACCTGCTTCTGGATGGCGAAAGGGTGAGTTATCTTGGGATGCACATAAAAACCAGGAGGGCTGGGATTCCTCTTACCTAACTCTAGGTGTACATTGCACAGATTATCTCCATTTAAGAAGTTGTCATGGGGTCCCTGTGCTGTCACAGGTCTCATCAGTGTAGCTGGTGGAGGTAAAGGCATGATTTGTCTGACCAAGTACCAGCATCCGTATTAGGAGGAGATTGACGATCCTGTCCCCATCGTTATCTATGCTGACAAGTGTGCCTGGGGTGATCTGTTTATTTGTAAATGCCAACACTATGAGCATCTGCATTAGATCAGATAGACCCTACGCCTGTGCCTGTTACGAAGAGTAGCCCACACTTTAGCTTTCCAGTAGAGTAAGATATTAACACAAACTGGTAAATCAGTATGTCAGGAACTCAAGTGTATCAGCCATGATTTGTCACTGGTGCACTAGACCACTCATTCTACATATCTATGTAGGTCAACCTCACCTGAGCAAACGAGGGATCTTCTGCATCTTGTTATGACCAGCTTCTACTCTTACCGTCGTTGCGACTATCTTCTCCTCCTCTCTCCTTGTGGTTGGTTTTTGCTACAGTCCCTCTCCATCAGTCCTGATTGCAGGAGTGCATGGCAGAGTTGCTGGAGCTTCACCTCCCTATAGTCCATGTATAACCCCTTTGCTTTCTGTTGGTAGAGAGACATATGACATCAGCTCTTTTTGCAAAATCAACATACCAACAAAGGTAGTTACGCAATCGGTGTGAATCAAATGCTATGTGTTGAACTTGGGCCCAGAGATACTCACCTGTCCTTCCTTTTATAACTTTGTATTTGAGCATGAAGAGATTTTAAATTTCTGTTTTGCCTGATTTCAACCCATATACACATGGTTTACATATAGATCTAAATTAAAAAAAAGCTGGAGAATCTATTTTAAGTTCATTTCACAAGCTTTCCTTTCTGTCCCAGTTTTTTCTTGGTATTTTGGTTTGGTTTGGGATTTTTTTTAACATAGTGCCATGAATTTATTCCTGCTTAGAATTGTTGGTTTGTGCTTATATGAAAAATTACTAAATTCAAGTTTATCAATATTCATTAGGAAAATGTTCCAACCTGCCTAATTGAATATTAATCTTATCCTTCCTCAGTGGAACACCTCTGATTAAAAGTCCCTCCCCTCAAATTATAGCAGTTTCTGCTGTGTTGAGCAGGGATGATTTCTGTTTATTTCTGCATTAATATTCAGGAAAGTTGTGCACCTCACAAAATAATAATAAAAAAAATCCCACAAGATTCCTCACAGTTAAACAGCATTCTGATTCTGGATGTGCTGTGGGCATCAATCACGGTTGTCTTTTCATAGGAGGTCCCTTGGGAAAAGAACAGCTGCCCAATTCTGTACTTACAGAATGGTTTTGCACAGAGAAAACTCCATTATCTCTGTGCGATGAAGTTGCTTTGGGTTTTCAGGTGTGTAGAATAAGAGGATAAACGGTCTGTTGGTCTCAGATGAGTTGCTGAAGAAACTCTGAAAAATCAAATTCAAAAAATGGAGGTCTGTAAAACTTTTTGCATGTTGAGCAGATTAGCACAATTCACTTCTGCTTAATGCTCCTCGGTCTCTTTTTTTGGCTTTCATGTCTTTCCCTCCACAACTTTACAAATTTGATATAAATATGAGCGAGACCAAAGTGTGCCACTCCACTAGCCACCACACTCAGAAGAAACCTACTGTATGCACAACAATTGTCCAGAGAAGGTTTTGCATCTCTGTCACATAATCTCAGATGTTGGATGCGATCCTTGCAATGTGGCATTGGCAAAACACCTAGAGATTTGTAAAGTGTTTTAGATGTTATCTTTATTCATAACTTCTTGACTTATTTAACACACAGCAGATACAAATCCTTTTGGTGCCAATTGTGTGCCATGGTGAGTTTTTCTGGTTGAGGGTGAAGGATCTGTCCACTACTTCTTCTGTGAGTGGAAGTTATGATAGACAAGGAAGTTAGACTGGGTAATGAAAGTGCTGAGTTTGTGTGCTCCACGTAGTTTCTGCTGTCAGAGCTGGAGTTATCAAATATTATACCAAGCGAGCAGCATGCTTTCTTCACATGGTGCTAGGGTAGTTTTGTTGCTGAGATATGTTCAATACAAAAACAAACCCCTATGGAAAACCCGATGTGTATGTCCAGATTAGATTATTTGCTACTGGTTTCCTTTTTTAAAAAAAAAATATCTTTTTTTCCCTTCCTCTTGCATAACCCTAGATAAGCTTAAATATGGAAATACATCTTTTTTTTGTCTGGCATTAAATGGAAAAAGCCTCAATTATCCGCCTAGAAGTGACACTGAACATACCTTTCACCATATAAATGGTGCTTTAAAACTCTCTGGTTTATTAGATGCCTTTTTCTGTATTATCCCAGAATGCAGCATTCTTTGAATACATAGGAAACAATATTGCAGGGCTGAGGCACCCTTTAGTGTTACAAAGGAGTCTAATTTATTTTCATAAGCTTTTGCTTTCCTTCTTATTAAAGAAGGAGCTCTGCCTCTTTCATCAAGCCATAAAACAGGCAACTTGGCTGGCTCCTTGTTTGCTGGCTCCATACAGGGACAATTTAGTAGCAGGGAGAAGACAGTGTGAGGCATGCTGGGATATCACAGTATATTAGATTTTGTACTTTCCAGAGAAATTTAAGTGAGATGGGACATCCAGATCATTCAGCCTGACATTCTGTCTAAATGAATAAATATTATGGAAGTACATCACAAGAAAGCTGGAAACTTTGGTTATAACTATTATTGCAACTCTTGAAACCTAAACCAAAGATCTAAATGTAAACCTGAAAAATTAGAATTCAAAACCAAAATTATACACTTGATTCCAGGCCAGTTCAGCAGAAATTGGAGTATTTTGTTTTGCATATACTTTTATTGTATAAATATTTTACTTTTTAGGTACAAATACTTTCTATTGTACAGATTCCAAACAGTGTTTAGTAAAATGCATTTCCCTATCAGTGCAGTCCTTTGGCAAGAGAGGCGGAGATTAGGGAGCGGCCTGAACTCTGGACAGCACCTTCTGGAAAACTTATTTGCTCACAGGTGATTATGGGGTCTTTTTACACAAGCTCAGAGGCCCAAGGAGGGAGCACTAGGGGAAATGTAGGCACACCCCAGCAATGGAGGATGGGATACTAAGTTTGCAGACTGTATTTTACATAAGGCACAAGATGATGTTACAAGAAAATGCAGAGGAATATTAAACTGATGCAAACAATGAATCACAGAATCACAGAATAGTCAGGGTTGGAAGGGACCTCTGGAGATCATCTAGTCCAACCCCCCCGCCAGAGCAGGGTCACCTACAACAGGTTGCACAGGACAGCGTCCAGGCGGGTTTTGAATGTCTCCAGAGTGGGAGACTCCACAACCTCTCTGGGCAGCCTGTTCCAGTGCTCCACCACCCTCAAAGTAAAGAAGTTCCTCCTCATGTTAAGATGGAACTTCCTATGTTCAAGCTTGTGCCCATTACCCATTGTCCTATCAACGGGCACCACTGAAAAAAGACTGCTCCCATCCCCCTGGCATCCTCCCTTCAAGTATTTGAAAGCATTAACAAGATCCCCCCTCAATCTTCTTTTCTCCAGACTAAAGAGACCCAAATCCCTCAGCCTCTCCTCATATGAAAGATGTTCCAATCCCCTAATCATCTTTGTAGCCCTTTGCTGGACCCTCTCCAGCAGATCCCTGTCCTTCTTGGACTGGGGAGCCCAGAACTGGACGCAGTATTCCAGATGCGGCCTCACCAGGGCAGAGTAGAGGGGGAGGATGACCTCCCTCGACCTGCTGGCCACACTCCTTTTGATGCACCCCAGGATGCCATTGGCCCTCTTGGCCGCCAGGGCACATTGCTGGCTCATGGTCATCCTGTTGTCCACCAGGACTCCCAGGTCCCTTTCCACAGAGCTGCTCTCCAGGAGGTCGGCCCCCAACCTGTACTGATGCATGGGGTTATTCCTCCCCAGATGCAGTACCCTACATTTACCCTTGTTGAATTTCATTAAGTTCCTCTCTGCCCAACTCTCCAGCCTATCCAGCTCACGCTGTAAGGCAGCACAGCCTTCTGGCGTATCAGCCACTCCTCCCAGTTCAGTGTCATCAGCAAACTTGCTGACGGTACACTCTATCCCTTCGTCCAGATCATCGATAAATATATTGAACAGGACTGGACCCAGTACTGAATTAATCAAACCAGAAATGACAAAATTAATTTCAGTTTTGTTTGATTTTAGGAGGGGAAAAAGGATGAAACACATGTACTATTTCAAAGAAAGTTTTCAAAATACTGTCTTTGCTTATTTTATTTTTGACTGGAGACAAGATCAGAATGTAAAATGCAATAATATTTCCCAGAAGTCAAATGTTCGGAATGTCCTCTACTTTTATTTGGGTGTGTGGAATATGACAGAACAGGATAATATTCCTTGTTTAGTATCAATATATTTCCACAAACACAGACCTTTATTTTTTCTTTCATGAGTTGTGATTTTAATCATTAACACAGCTGAAAAGTAAAAGGAGTTTGTAGAAACCACTGGATGACACTTCACAGAGTATCCGGGAAGACACTGCTTGGTTTAGCCAGTCAAACACGAACTATTTTCCAGAGAAATTGTTCAGGCTAATTTCTTAAGCATGTTGGTGTGAAATTTTAAAGCTTTTCTTCAGGGGAAAAAAAAATAAATCTGATAGTCTATCAGACTTTTGGAAAATGGTACAGTCTCTAAATGGTAACTGTGGAGTACACTGTAATATTCCCAGTAATGCTAAAAGAAGCTACCAATATTCCATTTAAGGACTATAATATTTCATACAGGAGACTGAGGAATGATAGACATTTCAGTGCCTCATCTGTATAAGCTGTGGAAAGGCCGCTTCATTTTTTCCCATGTGAAGGATCTTATGCACCTGTGGTTCTAATAAGTGAAAAACAGTGAAACACAGGGAAGTCCAGCAGGTATGAAAGCTGTATAGTAACTTGTGTCATGTAATAACTGTACATAATTCTGTTATGTCTCAACCTTTGCATAAGCCTTTTAATGGTATTTTCTCATGAAAAGTCCAGTGACTTTTGGACAACCGTCCAATTTTCACTTGTCTTAATATTTATACCTCCAATATACAAAGGAAAACCTGTAAACTCCATAGCGAGAACTATGATTTGATTTTATGTTGGTTTTTGCACTATTCTGAGCAGTCTGATTGCAATACAGTTTGGAGATTAAAAATATCCCATACTTGCTCCTAAATGCATGACTCCCTGCGGTGATGAATATCTGTCTCTCAGACATATGCTCATTGCCTCAAGGTGTTTTGAGCTAGTGTCACCACCTTGTGAACTTGTTTTAAACACAGACTCGGATTTCAGTGACAGTTGCAGGTGCTCAGCACTATTAGGCACAGACCCAAAATTTCGTCCCCTCTGTTGGAGGATGAGGTTTGCTTTGTCTGAAGCACTACAGTTGAGTTGCATTCCTAGTTTCAATTCAGACTGTAGCTTCAATAATGATTATTTCCTTTGCAACTGCCAGCAACTGTGATTTTTAGTGACAACAACTTGTTAAACAAGAAAAAATCTTTTTTTCTGAAAGACATACTTCTGGTGTTTTGAGACAAACACAATAAAGAAAGTACATTTTTTGGTGAACAGAAGCTGGAATTTTCTTTTCACATCTCTGTGCCTGTGGTCATGCTAAAAGAAGTACCCTGTTACATCAGAAGCATTTAAATTCCATAGCTTAGATAATTTTGTCGAAGTGCAATCAATTCTTGACTCTCAATTTTCTTGCTTTAACAGAAAAAGGCACACTGTAGATGGAGTTTCACCCTTGGAAAACCTAGCTAAACATGTTTGATGTTATATATTTTATATATATATAATGTTATATATTTTATGAATCCTAACTGTCAGAGCATGCTAGATACCTCTAACAGTGCCTTCAGTGCATTTTTGGTATAGTCTATAGTTAAGAGAGCACTAATCAGCTGGAGATAGTAGAGTTCATCTTGCCTAACTGAAGCTATCTAACAGTCAAGTGTATCTAGACCAATATATTTCTCTAGTCTCTGTCTATCATCAGTGGAAAGAGACAGGCACGAACAGAGATCATTTGTCCTTATCAGATGAGTACCTCAGGATGGGTCAACTCACTGTATGCTTCTGCTTGTTGCTTTCCTCTGCCAAAAAAAAAAAAAAAAAGAACCTAGATGTCTCACCGCACCTTTTTGTTACAAAAATTGGGTAAAAAGAAGTATTTATAATACCCTCTCTGTAGTGAACAGCTCCACTTTTCTACCTGCATTCCTGTGCATCTCTTGTACTTTGGTAATAAAGAATGCTTCCACTCACAGAAAAAGACTATTTTTGGTAATAAAATGAGTGATTTTTTGTTCGTATTTCCATTTACGTTGACAGAAAAAAAATACATTTATACTAAACCTACATTGCTGGGGAAGAAAAGACATTTCAAAGGAGTGAAGGGGAAGGTGCTGGGCAGCTTAATCCTTCTTTCATTCTCATTTATTTGTTTCAATTTCTGATTGTTTAAAGCTGTAAATTGTGAACCTGGTATTAGTTACAGGCAGGTAACCAGAAGGATTCATGGCTATTTCTCAACCAAGAAAACATAGTCCTTGTTCTCATTCAGCTGCCAAGAGACCCCAAGCGATTACTCACTCAGTGAGGGAGCTCAGCTTCAGAAATACTCTACTGACTCGCAGTGTGCAAAGCGCAAACATCTGACAAATGCAGTGCTCTATGCACTCTGGTTACTCTTGTCTGGATTGATTTTTTTGACATGACAGGACACCCAGGAGCAGATAACACCCCTGACTGCTCTGGTTCCCTCCAACTCCTTCAGCAATTACCTTGACTTGCTGTCTCGTTTGCTCCTTTCTGCCAGAGTGGCGGAGTGCTGCTGCTGCTGCCTATTTTTGCCTTTGCTCTCGTTAGACAAACCCATACACCTTTGCCTTCAATGTTGTAGGTGCCACCTTCTAAAGGTAACATTGTCTTTCTCTTTTTGTAGGTGGAAGATGCATTGAGTGAGGCAGATTTTCAGCTCAAGTTGGACCTGCACTTTACTGATAACGAACAACAGTAAGTGCTGTTTTAAAGCTCAGTTGGTAACGCAGGGGTTTGTTCAATTGGGATATTACTTTGATGAAGTGAGAGCACTTTGGAAAAAGGGATAGCTTTGATAAGTCTTTCTTTTCCCTAAGCATTGAATTCCTTCTGTTTCTCCTTTCTGTATTTGAAGAGTGTATCTCATACTCCTCTTTAAAGAAACAATTTTTCTCCTATAAGTGTGAAGTTTTGAAAAGTGTTAAGTGTTGCTCTACCTCTGCTGCTCTTAAAGCCAAAGGGAATATCATCACTGACCTCCATGTGAACAGGGGCTGTGGTTTAGGAATACATTTATCTCAGGAGACAATGAAGTATTTTCTGGCTGAAGACGAGTGTGTGAACATGCTAAGCACTTTTCTTGTATAAGAACCAAAGCTGTGTCTATATTTTAGGAAGAAAGAGTCTTCCCATTGACTTTAATCTCTTCCCACTGCATTTGATTCCATAATCTTAGGTGAAGTGGGAGTATCATCCTTTCCTGAGAGAGACATAGCAGAAAGTGTGATCACAGACACTATTCAGCCTCTCTGAATCACAGAAAAGGCTTCCAATGACTTCAGCAGAATTTATGGGAAGGTGGGAGCAGGTGCAGAGAAATCATCTGAGCTGTGTTACATGCTAAGACTGTCCCCATGTGATTTTATTCATATCCATAGGGCACCTAAAAAAAATCTCAAGGACATGTTTCCTTTGTCTTCAAGAAGCAAAATTAAAAACTTGCTCTCTCAGGCAGGTGGGACTGAACCATCGGTTATCAGCTGTGATGCTGATGGGTCTAGAAGTGAGACAAAACAAACATTAAGTGATAGCCAAGGATAAAAAGAACTGAAGCTTTCAAGTTATGAAATTGTGCTCTGACGCATACATTTAATTTCTGTTATCATCTGAATGATTAATCCGATTTACTAAAAAAAAAAAAAACAGTGATTTTTATAAAAGGATATTCTGCAAATCTCATTGAAACACTTCTTGGGACTAACCATGCACTATACTCAATCATCTCATCATAGTTTTTCTTAGCTCTGGGAAACAATTGGATTCAGAAGGCTCTTTAATGCTGTAAAAGAATTCTTTAGAAGGGAATAGAATAGAATAGAATAGAATAGAATAGAATAGAATAGAATAGAATAGAATAGAATAGAATAGAATAGAATAGAATAGAATAGAATAGAATAGAATAGAATAGAATGACATCCTCCCACCTGCATTGAGAGGATGTCACTAGGCATACTCCAGTTCTACATCTCAGTCTCCTGCTCTATAGGTGACTCAGATGTCATGTGGTTGACTGCACCCTAGGAAACTTATTCTGGAATAGTTCTAAACAAACTTTAAATTAAATTCTTGGGGTTTATTTACTGGAAAGAGAAGAAGCCAATCCAACTTGTATTCTTTCCCTATGGTTACCTGACCTACTCTTTTTTTTGTTTTGTTTTGGCCTCTTGCAAAAAGTTTTTGCAGAAGATCCGCTCTCTGGAAAGGTACTCTGAATATTTCAGCTCTCTGACACAGGGCTGCTTCTCTCACACGTTGCCTGAGCTGATTGTTCTTTCATTGAAAATCACAAGTAGTGAGCTGTCCTGGCTCTGAACGCTTAAATAAGCTGAGCAGTTTGCTAAATGCATTTCCTTCTGCTACTTAGTTCTTGATGTCCACAGAACTGGTGCATAGGTGGACATCAAGGACTGTCACCAGGAGAAAGCAGAATTGCGTAACATCTATTATTCTTTTATACTGTATATTGATATGTCTACATGTGTTATTTGTTATTTATTTTTGTATGTATATTTATATTATTTATATCTATATCTATGCTAAGCACAAGTGCAACACAAGATACTCATCAGTTATGTAAACCCTCAGGAAGCTGGGAAGTGATAAAAATTCACCTCAAGCCATCTCCCAGTCTGCTGCCTCTAGCGTGTTACAGGCTGTGAGAATTCAAGCTTTCACTAACCCTTCTGAACCTCTTTCTCTTCCAGGCTGAGAGATGTCCCAGCGATCCCCATGATCAGCAGCCGTACACTGTGTCTTCACTTCCACCCCCAGAGAGGTCTGCACCACCATGTTCCTGTCATGTTTGACTATTTCCACCTGTCAGTGATATCCGTCACGGTGCACGCATCACTGGTAGCATTACACCAGCCTCTGATCAGGTAAAGGACACAGAAATGTCTGTTGAAAGGCAGAGGAAATTCCTCTTTGAGTTCATTTGCTTATTTTATAGGAGAAGCAGAGAGGATAATTTAATTTCAAGTTGTTTTGGTCGTGGGCTAGGATTCTGGAGATTGAGGTTTAGAGCCAGCCTCTGACACTGGCTCCTTCCCTTGACAAAACACTAGGGGTCTGATCGAAAACTAGCAAAATCTTTGGGAAGAGATTCAGGAATTTTCATTAGTCGTGATCTCTCCATTCCCCGTCTGTAACATGAGGAAAGTGAAAATTCTCCTCTTCTTGGCTGTTTTTCCTCTTTAGTCTAAAGGAAACTAAAAGCATTTACCTTTTTTTTTTTCCTCCTATTGTTTTGTAAAGCATTTAGGACAGTTGGACTCTAATCTTATCTGTAGCCTCTGTGTATTAGCATAATTCATAACATGGCTAGAAGGAGGCATGCATGAGTCAGTGCTGGATAAGGCTCTGTTGAATATTTCTTTTGCAGCATCATCTGATTTAACTGTGCAGCAGTATAATACTAGCTGCCATGGTGCCTAGGTGTGATTTATGTTATCTGATTCGTAATGACAAGAAAATAATTCAGAACTCCTTCAAATAAAACAGGGCTGGAGGTCAATATCCTCTAATATTTAGAGCAGGCGAGGGGAAGCAAAGGTCTTTCTGGCAATTTACTTTGTGTCCAATCTTGTCATCGCATGAGATAAAGAGTGCTGAGAGGGAGGGAACTCCTTTGGTCCTGAAGCAAAATGCAGTGTTCAGCGTTGTTCAGCTTCCCTTACTCCAGCAAGTCCTTGCTGTTTATCAAATGGCCAGAAGACTGTCAAATATTGTGCAAATAGCACCGTGTCAGAAAGAAACGATGAACCTGTAGACCCCTTTTTTCTTAAGTTTCGTGTTTTGACTTAATACATCTTTGCTTTGGTTCCCTATTTGTATAAAGGCATTGGTTGTACACAATGCCATAGTGAATTAAGATTGTAAAAGGCTGAGTTGTGACAGTGATGCGAGTTGTATTAGCAGATCAGAGTGACACATCTGTCTTTTCTTCTGCTGCTGAGATGCAGGTAACTGCTGTATCTCTCTTCTGCTGTGTGTTGACTTTTTAAATGGTGAATTAGATTGTAACAGACTACTTCTAACTAGATAATTTTGCTCAGATAATTTGCCTATTGTTCTACCATATAAAAGGATGAAAGAACAACAGTTATCAGGCTTAATCACTGTTTTCAGTGCTTTGTTATCCTCTAAAGAATGGGGCTGCAAAGACTTGTTACTGTTATTAGGCATAAATTGCATGATGAGCAACATAGTCAGATTATTATAGCTTTTAAAATATGATTTTGTGGACATATATGAAGCATACAATATTTTTACTTAATGCAGTGGAATGAAGATTTTTGACAATACAATATAAAGTCTCATTTGCTTAAGCCAATAAAATCATTTTAAAGTGTGATACTGAGGATTTATCTTCTTCTTGGTAAATATTCAATACCCAGAGAGTTTTTATATCGTGCATTCTCTAAATATAAATCAGGGTGAAGACAGTGGTGTAAAAGAAATGACTGTTCTAAGCATTCTGAAACAAAACCAGCCAACTAAAACTTACTTTTTCTCACACCTTAGAGCTTTCCTGCTTATCACAAACTACTGGAGTTTACTAGGAACATAGAAAAAAATGTTTAATTATAAAATCAGATTTATTTTTTTTTAACACAATGGAACCTGAATGACTGGAAATTCTTTTTTGACACATTATAGAAAAAATAAACACCAGATAGTTACATCGTCTGGGAAAAATATCTATGCAGTATTTCACTGTGGTTTAGTTTGCTACCTTGAACTGTCCCATCATAGTATGTACTTCAAGTGCATACACATATTATTTCTACACACATGTATACACATAAAGGTAAAACAACAACGGTTCTAGACCTACCCTGAAAATAAAGATCACACATAATGTAAAACTGAAATTCATTGCTGTCCTGAAGTTATCCTGGAAAACGACTTTGCCTGAAGCACAGCTGTCTGCTCACATATGCCCTGTGGACTCAGCTTCTCATATTTTGTTAGCTGTGTTGGCAAATTAGATACTCTTCCCAAAGTTCTTCCCTGTTGCCTGTATTTAAACAGTGAAAACAGTAGGGAAACCAGCAAGACTGATTCAGGCCTTTCCCTGCAGGATAATGTACACCCACAAATTAGCTCCTGTTGGGCAAACCTTGCCAGGGTGCCTCCATTCCCTCCTGGTTTTTGACAAGTGAACATTTTGGTATCGATGTTTGTCCTGGTTAATAATTCTTATATAATAAATATTACATTAGGTTTGATACTTTGAAACCCTCACCTCTTACCAAAGTGAGAATGAGCAAAATTCATGTTTCTGTGTTCCATTGCAGCGCTCTGGATGGAAATTTTGTGATTCAGCTTTTCTAAAGAATATAACCCTCAGCTTTTTAATGGGGTCTCAATTCATGGCAGCTGATAATGGCTTTATACATTTACTGAGGAGGTGAGAGGCTGGGTAGGGAGGTGATGAGGCACATTTGCAGTCAACTTACCTCCAGCTCTGTTATCTATGCAGCAATCATATTTGGTCTAGATGTGGGATGACCAGGAAGGAGCATGGTGGGATGCTCTGGGGCTTGGACCACCTCCTGTCTTGACTTCTTGGGCAGCTACATCCCTCTGAATGTGAGGACTTTGAGGAGCAGGGAAGGAGCTGGGTGGCTTTGACTTGTCCTTACAGAGCACTGAGCTAGAGCTTGGTTAAAAAATTCTCACTTTGACCCTTAGACTTCTTTGACTTCTCCAAAAAGCACTCCAGCAGTGGCTGGGGAAGCTGGACCGCTTGGGGACAAACCCAAAACTTTAGTTTTCCAGGCAGGAGTGCAATAATAAGGGAGAACCGGGATGTAGGGCGCAGTGGTTAGGATAGCTATTGTCTCGACCTGAAACGCTGCTCCCCTCACCTGCATCTTGCCCTACACCCAAACCCTTCCACCAGGCACAGCAGGACATTGCCACACCACTGCCTGCAAACCACAGGGCTCAAGGTGTGCTGCTGCAGACCCCAAGCCCCTTGGTCTCCCACAGTGACAGCTGCTGTGCAGGGCGACGGTACTTGAACCGAGTACTTTTGGCAACTGCAGATCATAGAGCAGTATTTGCAGACTTTTGGGATGTGTGAGAAATAGAGGAGAATCTAGAGCAGGAGTTGGCTGGCACGTCTCTCCTAACATCACAGAAATGACAATTCTCTTTGGAAAGTAAAGGGCTTTCCTCTGGCGACCTCATTTTGCCCAGGATGACAGCAGACGATCCCAGCAAGCCTGTCAAAAGATAAACAGAAAAAGTGAACGGTGTTCAAGCTTGAGAGTACTCCCCTGCTGAATGCACTGGCCTCCACAAATTGCTTAAATACGTTTTTTTTTTATTTTCTGACCTAGGCTCCAGAGGCTACCTGTGAGTAGATAGTTGCAGGAGGAAGGTGAGAAGGACTTAGGGCTTTTGGACTCCAATTTGCTGTTTTGTATAGATCAGTTCTGGCCTGAGGCATTGACTTCTCCCTTAGGTCCGTGTCACTGGGTTCACACCTGGTCCAGTCTATAAGTGGAACCAGCAGTTATTTGCTCAGCATCAGCTGTTAGAAAAGGCGCTTTACTCCAGCATAGTTCAGGCTTCAAGAAATATCCGTATCTATGGTGTACAGGTCTACTTAGTCTCAGGCATGCTGCAAGCTCGGTGTCTTTCTTATATTGGACTCATTTAGGCAACAAACAACAAGAAACATGGTTACCTGCTTCATTAGTTCCATAGACCTCTGCACCCCTCCTTCCCGAGAGGAGTTAGCATATGCTACTGTTTATAAGTAAAAATAAAACTCAAATAATCGCTGAAACAGGTACCTGAATATATAGTTTTTCACACACACATAGTTCCCCACACTGAAAGCAATGCCCTGTATGTTTTATTTCCTGTTAAGCGATGTGGACAATAGGATCTGGTTGGCATGTCTTCTACTGAAAGTTTATCCAGTGACTTCAGATGATTTATACTTTCTTCCCCTGAAAGCTTTCTGGAAATGTAAAGCTGTGTTTCAGCACCAGACTGCTACTAGCTGTACAGGTTGGTCTCCCCAAAGCTGTGCTTTGTCTAAGGACTGTGCAGAATCCAGCTCACTTGATGGCCACAGCATCTGCAGTCCTACTTTGGCTCTTGGGCTTCAACTGAAAGTATTTTCAATCTGAAACAAAACAGAACAAAACAGAACAAAACAAGCCACCAAGGGAAAAAAGAAAAAGCAAGACTTTAAATTGCCACAGATAATCAAGATCTTTCTTCACAAGCAGCTGACAAACCTGTTTTCTCTTGTTTGCATAGGAAAGGGTTTTAATTTCCTCAGCTGCCTGGATTCTTCTCAACTGTCTATTCTCTTCCTCACTTTCATATATATGTCTATGTGAAAAAAAACAAAGTAGACTTTCAGGATATTCCTTGTTAACATTGAAGTCTTAATTGCTCACATCCAAATCATTTTATGAGAAACAAGAAATCTTGGTGGCATCTGGGATGGGGAAATAATATAATACAAATTTTGCAGGAGGAGAAACCGAGACACGGATACTGAATTTTTCAGTGCCTTGAGCATGTTCTGCTCTGGGAAGAGGAAATAGAATCAAAGGGGCACAGGACATTTAAAGGTTTCAGCCCTGACCTAGTTCTGCTCTGCTCCACTGCACTAAGATATCAGGTCATCCTTGAGCAATTTTATATTGCCTAAATTCTTTTATCCCCAGGCATCCTCCTGTTCCTAAAAAGCACGACTGATCTATCTATATGTGATACACACACTGTACTACCCTGTGCACCTCGAATCTGGGTGCAGACTATGCAGGTCAATTTTCCCACAATTGTAAGTGTGGCTGGCACCTACTTACAGCCAGCTTATATCTGAAACCTCCACAGATGTAAACCTGGTTAGTAAAGTTCATGACTTATTTTCTCTCTTGTCCTGGTTTCAGCTGCAAGAAAGCTAATTTTCTTTCTAGTATTTGCCATGTTTCAGATTTGGTATGAAAGGAATGTCAATAATGCATATCATTTTAGTTGTTGCTAGGTGATGTTTATATTATTCAAGGACTTTTTTCAGCTTCCCACAGAAGCTGAGAAGGAACATAGACAAAAGCTTCCCTTCCTTTCCCTTCCCTTCCCTTCCCTTCCCTTCCCTTCCCTTCCCGTCCCTTCCCGTCCCTTCCCTCCCCGTCCCGTAAGCAGAGGCCGTGTATTCTGTGAGCTTTACTGTAGCAGTTTTTACAGCGGGTAAGTTTTAAGCTNTCTTCTCCCTGCCCTTGTTGGGGGGGAAAGGGGAAAACTTTGGAACTGGCTGCATGGTTCAACCACAGCACCTCTCCATCCTACTTGCAAATAAATTAATCTGTAGAAAGAAAATGGAATGTTTATGCAGTAAGGAGCTATTCCTTCCATAACATGTTTATTAAAAGAATATTTTTTATATTTTTTCCTCTAAGAATTCTTGCGTAATAAGTGGATTATTTTTCCTTTGAATTTTCTCGTTTGTTACTGTTTGTTATGTATCTGCAAAGATAAACCTCCACTGTGACATGCCATTCGCCTGAGCTGCCAGCTGAGGTCACATATGAGAAACCTTACAATTTCTGAGTCAAACTTTAAAAAAAAAGAAAAACAAAACCAAAAAGACAAAAAAAATCCGCCCAACAATAAATAAATATCATCACATGACTTCACCTATTTCAAGTTTTATAGCAATTAAGTTTCAGTTCTGGACAAATGAGCTAGCATTTTCCAGCAATCAAAATCACTAGAGATTTCAAATCAGATTCTGCCACTGGCTGTGTTTGGGATCTGGGGAGAGATACCTATTTCCACTACAAATTTTATTTTAATAAATCTTATTGGTTTTACCCTAGAAGCTCAGAACATTTTACAGTCACTTTTTATAACCTTAGTGAAACTCTTTGAGTAAGAGAGAAACATGTCTACAGAAACACAATCTGTAAATACCCACGTATTATTCTCAAAAATAAGTAGTAATTTGCCAAAAGCTATATTAAACTTTTTGAGTTAAAACACTGAGGGAAATCAGTGTTGTGCATTACATCTTTCCTGATCTGTGGGAGTTAGAAGGAAGTTCCTGGTGAAATGCAAACAGTGTCGCCAGTGGAGGATGTGAGGGTTTGATTCTGAGCTGTGTTATTTCTGTGGGGCTTACTTACACTGTTCATTCTTAAAATCACTAATATTTTATGCATAAGGGACTGAGGGAAAAATAAGTGATTTCTCCATAGGATCTGGCCTAAATGGGGTGCAAGTTAATTTCCTGAACTTCCACCCCTGGTTCAATCACACGATCATTGTTGCTTGTCATAAGAAATGTGATGATTGTGTCGGTTTTTGTTTGGTTGATTTTTTTACAGTTTGACCATTTCATATAGTGCAAAATAGTTTTTTTCCCAAGCAAGTTTCAGATCCCAATTTGTTAATTTTTCTGCCCCATGCTGCTGAAAACTACAATTTGTGAAGAAATTAAGTTTTCTTCACCAAAAACCCCCCAAAGTTTGGAAAATTTTCATTCACTTGAAAAAAGTGGATGAAAAATTTAAAAAATTTTATATCATGTTGGGGGAGTTTAATCTCAAGGGGAATATTATGTTTTATTAAACTGGAAAAAAACATTTATTCTGAATTACTTCAATAACACATCTGTACTAACATTTATCAAGGCCAATCCATTTCTTATGCTAAGGAACTGTCATTTTGTTTAAATGTTAGAGAATTGTCCACAGAAGATAAAAACCAGGGAACGATTATTTAATATTTTGCACCATACAAGAACTAAGAGGTGCCACATTCAATTTTCCAACAGCAGGTTCAACAGAAACAGAAAGCGCAGCACATATTATAACATGTGATTCATTCCAAAAGATGTTACAGAGTCCAAAAGTAGAAATCAAAAAAGTATGGACACGAATTCATAGAAGGTAACTATGACAGCTGGAAATAATTCCATGAATTTAACCTCTGAGTGAGAAAGTTCTTAAATTTTGATTGCTGTTATCTTGCAGGCTATACCACTGGAAATAAATGAACTTTTCAAGGCAGCTTAGTATAGTGTGTGTCCATGGATGGCTGCTATAAGAAGTGTGAGACTTCTCTGAAGGACAAAGACATCTCATGGTTAAGGTCATCAAAAGAACAGCTAAAAAAAAAAAAAAAAGAAAAGGGAAAAAAAATTGTTTCTTTTAGTGAAAATATTAATAATTCTGCACACATGTTCATTCTCTCAGACACGCACGCATTAACTCTTTAGACCTTTTTTATTCTGACTCCAAATAAAAGCTAAAGTTAACATACAGGATGAAGATCTAAATGTTGATAGTAAATCGATACTATTAAAAAGATAGTCTAAATGGACATGTAAATAATCAAAGTTCAAGATTCATACAAATCAGTATGGTTGCATGAATACTTGGAAAAAATAAATACAGAAAACAAAATTTGATGTAGCAAATTAACCTGTTACTGCTAATCAAAATTGTCTTCGTGTATTATGTACTTCAGAAAGCATTAGGGGAACCTCAGCAGTTTGTAAGCCTTCCAGTTAAACTTTCCCTCAACAGACAGATGACATTTTGGCAGGTTTCCCAAAAATGGTTTTTGTTTTACAGTTCTATGTGAAATCAATTTCCATAAAACCAACAGATTAAAATCCCTTCTCTGCTGTAAAAGCAAAAGATAAATAAATAAATAAAGGCATTAAAAAGTGCTTTTCTGGCCCTTAAAACCTTTGAAAGCTTTGCTAATATTCAAATGAGGAGTTTTGTGTTTGCAGGCAACATTTGTTTAAGCTTCTGTCTCTGATACCACAGCTATCATTTTTTATTTCTGCTTCTTGAGCCTTTCCAGCAGACCAGGGCTAGACAACATCATCCAATAACAGCTGAAATTATTCCAAGCAGTGTTTATCTCTTGGCTGTTTGAAATTGCTTTAGTTTATTTATTTATTTTTATCTTAAATATTGCATGTAGGAAACACATGGAAAGACTTCATGCTGCTTAGAAGCAGCCAGCTGGAAATTTCTTGGTTCACATAAATTAATATATACATAATTAAGGCCAGATATATGCTAAGGTTTTCTACACCACCCTCCCCCTTATGGGATGTCCTTTTTTTCAGTGTGTGAATGCCAGGTGATATATAACAAAAAAAACCCAGTTTTGACTTCGAGTTGAGGCAGGGATTTGTAATTAACCTCCTGAAATTGGGCCAATTCCTAATTTTGCTTGAGATTCTTTTTCTGATGCCGCACACATCACTGAGTTGCCCTGCACATCAAAAACTCACCGGTTATTTGGGTGATAACAAATATTGCCGCACCTGTCTTTTGTCTTGTATCCTTGGCATAAGCATCCTTTCTTTTGTTGTGTGTTTCTGTACAGCAGCCAGGACTCTTATCTGTCATTAAAAACTGAATCAGGTATAGACACCCACAAATTATGGCTGATCTGAGGTGACGTGGCCATGTGATACACATCTACATAGAGGAATAACCTCAGATTGGAAAGTTTTGGTAGGATGAACGGCACTGCCTTGTGCCTTCTGGCACATTATGGTTTTAAAACGTTTTTTGTACTCCCCACCTTGGAAGCTTTTGTTCTTTCAAGGAGAACAGGTCTTCTGTGTATGATGTAATGTGGGATGCCTGGATGGGCATCATGTGCTTGTGGATGATGATCCCAGTCGGAAAGCTGTAGCATGAAGTCAATGGCCTTACCTCTGCACTGAGTATGAACAACAAATGTGCTTTTCTTTTTTCTCAGCAGTTCATTATTTCAATTTCACCTTTGCCTACACGCTTTTTAAGAACACGGTTTCTTGCATCACCATTTAGATTCAGTGATTTGGCTTATTGTATTCACCACAAGCAGCCTGATTTCTCTCTTAAAATCTTGATGTAGTTTATATACAGCACATGTTATCAGAGGGACTAACAGCAGGGTTTATCTCACCTAAATTCAGTTGTTTGTGAGGCAGTCATCCTGGCCTCTCTTTATAGCCACAATAAGAAATAAGCACTTTGAGGGTGAAATTCATCTGACCTATTTGATATCACTGCTTCAGAAGGAGATGACTCATACCCTGGAAATGCCGATACGCCTCCAGTGAATATAAAGGCAGCCTACATCATTAACTGGGAGGTAGATATTTGCTCAGATTAATCCAGAGAAAGAGCCCTATCTATGCATCAAGAGTCTGGTGGGCTCGATGCTGAGTAGACTCCAAACAAGATGTTCCATTCTTAATGGGTTCATGCTATAAGATAGGAGACGTAAAGATACAGTCAGAAGGGAACACTGTGACCGTAATAGTCAGCACTGAGAGGTAATGACCTCAGAGCTAAACCAACTTAAATTCTATCAGGTTTTTGAGGAAGAATTTGTATAACAGTGAATTCGTGTTGCACATGGGTATGGGAGAACACATCCCAAATAAATGGACTGCAATCAGCAAACGGAAATGCAGTTTTTGGGCTGAAGACTTGTCATTTTGGTGCTGGAAGCTTATGTCATGGGACAGTGAGACGTGGGAACTAAACTTCCAATCTGTAATAAAAGATTTAGGAAGTGTGGGATAGATGGATGGACAGTGGGGTGGATTGAGAACTGGCTAGCAGATAGAGCTCAGAGGGTTGTGGTTAGTGGTGCAGAGTCTAGTTGGAGGTCAGTAACAAGTGGTGTCCCTCAAGGGTCAGTACTGGGTCCAGTCCTGTTCAATATATTCATCGATGATCTGGACGAAGGGATAGAGTGCACCATCAGCAAGTTTGCTGATGACACTAAACTGGGAGGAGTGGCTGATACGCCAGAAGGCTGTGCTGCCTTACAGCGTGACCTGGATAGGCTGGAGAGTTGGGCAGAGAGGAACTTAATGAAATTCAACAAGGGTAAATGTAGGGTACTGCACCTGGGGAGGAATAACCCCATGCATCAGTACAGGTTGGGGGCCGACCTCCTGGAGAGCAGCTCTGTGGAAAGGGACCTGGGAGTCCTGGTGGACAACAGGATGACCATGAGCCAGCAATGTGCCCTGGCGGCCAAGAGGGCCAATGGCATCCTGGGGTGCATCAAAAGGAGTGTGGCCAGCAGGTCGAGGGAGGTCATCCTCCCCCTCTACTCTGCCCTGGTGAGGCCGCATCTGGAATACTGCGTCCAGTTCTGGGCTCCCCAGTTCAAGAAGGACAGGGATCTGCTGGAGAGGGTCCAGCAAAGGGCTACAAAGATGATTAGGGGATTGGAACATCTTTCATATGAGGAGAGGCTGAGGGATTTGGGTCTCTTTAGTCTGGAGAAAAGAAGATTGAGGGGGGATCTTGTTAATGCTTTCAAATACTTGAAGGGAGGATGCCAGGGGGATGGGAGCAGTCTTTTTTCAGTGGTGCCCATTGATAGGACGAGGGGTAATGGGCACAAGCTTGAACATAGGAAGTTCCATCTTAACATGAGGAGGAACTTCTTTACTTTGAGGGTGGTGGAGCACTGGAACAGGCTGCCCAGAGAGGTTGTGGAGTCTCCCACTCTGGAGACATTCAAAACCCGCCTGGACGCTGTCCTGTGCAACCTGTTGTAGGTGACCCTGCTCTGGTGGGGGGGTTGGACTAGATGATCTCCAGAGGTCCCTTCCAACCCTGACCATTCTGTGATTCTGTGATTTGGATGAGCTATAAAGGATATTTATAGTGAAGAGAGATCTTGCACAATTCAAAGAGGAAGGGTGAAAGCCAGAGAAAAGATGTTGCATCAATCAAGACACAAGTTGATGAGAATTCAGATAATAATATTATCTATATGGTTAGATGGAAAGTTTTCATTGTTGAGATGTTATGCTGGAAAAAAAGATCTGTAAGACAGCAGAAAAAGAGCTGAGTGAAAGATAACACTCAAGCCACTGGACTGAATGCCAAGAAAGCAAATTCCATTCACACCATTTGAGCTAGTGCATACTGGACAATATTCATTTTGAACGGGAAATGTGACTTACAGTGAAATAAGTTAAAGTAAAAACCACCACCACCAAAACCAAAACTGCAAACATTTTCTAAGGAACAAAATTGCATTGGGACAACAATGACTCTTATCCAACAGTACTTCTCTGATTATTTTTCTTCTCAATTTTTCTTCTTTTAGTTTTGCTCGTCCAGGGAAAGGTTCATGGCTTGGTAAGGGCAACCTGGAGGCAGGACCAGACCAGTCCAGTATGTCATTAGAAAATCTAGTGTTTGGAGCTGGCTACTGCAAACCCACTTCTTCAGAGGTAAGGAGGATGAACAATTATGTCTCACTTCCATTTGGTCACACAGTGTCCACATTATCTGTGAAGAATGTGCCCTGCTTTATATTGCTAGCAGAGGGATGTTGTTGGAGTAAGAAACCTTCAAGCGTTTCTGCATGAACCACCTGACACTTGGATACACAGTTCCTGGGTGTTCAGCCCCCACCTATATGAACCATTTCAGAAAAGTTCACTGTGTATGGATCTACTCCTGATCGCCAGTGGCACTTTTAAGGCAGGATTCACCTGACCAGGTGTCTGCTGTAAGGTGAAGATAATTATTCAGTAAAAGATCCTTGCTTTCAGGTCTTATGTTTAACAGCCAGAGAATATGAGTCATTTTTAAGGCTGTTCTGAAGGAAGGGTTTGTGTGTGGAGCATTGAGTATTGTGTGTGTTGGTGATGGGGTGTTACGCACATTGCCTTACTCAAGGCAGGTCACACAGATTGTGTATGCCTTACTTACCACAGGTGAAGAAGAGAGCTT
>VZSZ01003329.1:95334-129037 GCA_013398815.1 Ibidorhyncha struthersii | reverse complement strand
AAGTGCTAGCTCTGAAGTGTTTTTTTTGTCAGAAATGTTTCCTCCGACCTAGAACCTCAACCCAGAATGTCGGAATCATTAACTTGTTAGGAAACACTGATTCAAGGGTACCGATTAACATGCTGCCTTCAGCTTCCCTCAACCTTTCCTGTTGAAGCTGTTCTGTATAAATATTAAAGATATGCTAGCCTAGAGCATCTGGTGCAGAAGAGGTACCAGGGAATTAACTCAGACTGAGAGAATGTTTGGCCTGAGGCTGCTATGCGAACCACTGGGTCATTGTATGCTTTTGGCACACAAACTGACCTCAACCTCTCCCTCTCTGGTAGACAGTCACATCATATAAATTTAAATAACTGTTTCAAGCCTTTGTCTTTGTAGACTAATCTCTGTACATCTCTGGACATCACACCAGAGAGAGGTTTCTTAGTAGAGTGGATCCTACTTTTCATTATCCTCTGGACAGATCTCTATTGTAAGATGACAAATGGAAAGGTTAACTCTCCACTCCCATTTATCCTTTTAGTCTCCATAGAAAAATCTTAGTCTGCTGTGATTAGGAAACATTATTTTCTTTCTACATGTTTTCCTTAGCTGCAAACTCTATTTTCTACCTGTCTTTGTTGACTAATCTTTGATTATAGGCTTTTTTTTTCTATTTTTTTTTAATGACAGCTTAATTATTATCCTAGCAGGTGGACCTATTAAATACCAAAATGAAAGCACTCTGTCATAAACTGGCTTTAGCTCTCTGCAGGTCATCAGAATGTCACACATCAAACAATCATAATGCTGTACACTCCACCTCCACATGGTCAGATGTGCATTTGCTTAGCTTCCGAAACCTCTATATGTCATGACATCTGTTCTTGATCTGAGCATTTTAATTTAATAGATTGTGATGGCCTTTTTGCATATGCTATCCTTGATGTATGAAAATGAGCAAAGACTGTTTCTCTCGGTTTAATGCAAAAAATAAAAATTCGGAGCTTGAAAAGAAACTGCTGTGGGGGTAAAGCTAACTCCAAGTGAAGGCCTTGTGACTGACTGCTGGTTTATGTGGGAGTTTATATCAAACCATAAGGAAGAGGAATAATATTATTTCTTACAGTGCTGCAATGCTTTTCACTGGGTCAAGTTTACTTTCCTTTACACATTTTTAGGTTCCATTCCAGGTTGTCTGAATGTGTTTGTTAAATGTAACTTCAGCTGGACTATAAACATGTCCAGGTTTGGGGAATTTTGCAGTCACCATAAGTGGGCACGAGAATGGATCCTACCCTTTTCATTAGATGAAAACTGCAGGCCTTTCTACTCAACTTATGTATATTTTTGGTTGGACTTTGCCTACTGCATGTCCAAATTAGTAACTATTGAATACCTTAACTCAAAATACACCCCCCTTTTTTTTTTTTTTTTTTGGTAAGCTACTCTGATTTGATGCAACTGGCTAAATCTAGGCTAGAACAATTAATATATCTTGTCTTCCAAAGGAGACAAAGCTTCACTGGGTGGCAGGACATGGGAAAATTAATTTTAGAGAGACTTTGGTTAGTTCCTTTTTATGTCGTAAAATGCTGTGAAACAGGTAATGTTGGTCTATCCTGTTTTTTATTCTCTTTGTTTGGGTTTTTTTTCATCTCTGCAAAGCTGAGTTTGGATCCTTCTACTTTTCATGTACATTTCTGTGTTTTCCTTGATCTGAGAAGTCTCCAGGCTTAAGGTCTTAAGATGCATCTCCTGGGCAAGTGCCTTCTGTCTGAAGTTTTTTCTAGGGAACTGAAGCTAATTATTCAGTTCTCTCAGTAAGACGGCAAACAATTGAGACTTTCCTTATTTGAGGTCTACCTATTGTAAGTAAACCAAAAAGAGCTTTTCTTCCCCCACAGTTGAAGCCAGATTATTTTTCCAGAATACTTCCATTTGAGTGGAAGCTTGTAATGGGTGGGATCTCTTAATCATTCCTATTGAACCCTCTTCCTCAAGTCTTGGAGATGCATGGCTTACAAACCCAGCGAATTAGTGTTTCACTGTGTCTGAGGCACTCCACAATTTATTCAATTTCATAAGTTTGGCATAAATTCTACAAAGTCATGCAGCAGACTGGCTCACAAAAATTAACTTTTCTCTCACTAGTGTCATCATACTCAGTAGATGAGCTAGTGGCATGATGTATTGAGTTTATCTGGCAAGGTTTTGGTAGCAGAGGGGCATGGGAACAGGATTGGCTTCTGTCAGAAGACACCAGAAGCTGCCCCCATGTCCAACAGAGCCAGTTCCAGCTGGCTCCGAGATCGACCCACTGCTGGCCAGAGCTGAGCCCATCAGTGACATTGGTAGCACCTCTGTGACAACATACTTAAGGGTAAAAAAACACTGTTGAGAAGCTGTGAGAAAGAAGAGTGAGAAAATGTGAGAGAAACAACTATGTAGGCACCAAAGTCAGTGAAGAAGGAAGAGAGGAGGTGCTCCAGGTGCCAGAGCAGAGATTCCCCTTCAGCCTGTGGTGAAGACCATGGTGACACAGGTTGTCCCACTGCAACCCATGGAGGAGCACATGCCAGAGCATGTGGCTGTGCCCTGAAGGAAGGTGTTTTTACATTTGTTCTTATTTCTCAGTATACTTTGTTTAATTGGTAATAAATTAATTTCCCCAAGTAGTATTTTTGCCATGTTTTGGCCATGTTGGTAATTGGTGAGTGATGTCCTTATCCTTATCTTGACCCATAAGCTTTTTGTTGTATTTTTCTCCCTCTGTCCTGTTGAGGAAGGGAAGCGATAGAGCAGCTTGGTGGGCACCTTGGTGGCCAGCCAAGGTCAACCCATCACACATGGTTCAGACAAGATTTGAACACATAGCTTCGGTAGAGTAGTGGCTGCATTTACAGCAGTGCTAAGCTCTCAGGAAACTCAGAATTGTGATGAAATCTGATGTTAATACTACTAAGTCGTGTTTTCCAGACATCTCCTGAATACAAAGTAGAAGACTCTTATATTGACATATCACCTCTAGGTCATACGTGCCATTTTACCTCTTTCTTCCTCATAAAACATGGGTCCATCAGTGACCTAATTTTCCTTTTAGGCCTGTAGATTGACTGTGTAAATTCTAATCTAGTTTATGTAGTTGTTTTGCTTTTTCCTTACTGAAAATGCAAGTGACTTCCTTCATTTCTAAAGAAAGTTCGTATCAATCATCAGCTCCTCTTGCCTCTTCCTGAGCTAATCTTCTGCGTTTGGGTTGCTGAGGTGCCACTGCTTAATGATAGTCCTGAAGGCTCCTTGTTCTGCACTTCTGAGTTCTCAGTGCAGAGACTAATTATGTGCCAGCGGCTTTAGACTGTACGTGTGCGTTTTCCGTAGCTCTCCCCCAGCGACTTCTGAACGCCACTGACAGTTTCCTCATATCCTGGCTTAGCAGAGTAGTTATAATAATTAATCCTATTTAAGCCTTGGTGATTCTTTTAAGTCTTCCACTCTCTTCCCACTCTATGCAGCAAACAGGGGTCTTCCCTTTATCTATTCCACCTTCCCTCCCTCTATATTATTTTCTATCTATACTACACTTTTCCTTTCAAGCACAATTAAGACAACAAAGACATGTCTTATTGAAATAAGAAGAATTTTTTTTTTTTTGTAAGATAAATATGAAGTTAAATGCTTTTGTGGTCAAAAAAAATAGTAGAGAACAATTTGCAGAATAAGAAAATATGCTAGTACTTTCTCAAGCTCTCTGCAGCCCATAACCTATACTCACAGGGAATATATATCACGGTAGATTAACAGTATGTTCAAAATAGGATCATATACCGCAGGCTTGGGAGAGCTAGTGGGGTGAAACAGACTTATGAGCTGTGTGTGACTGTCTTCCCTCAGGGGCATGTGAATTCCCCTTTGGGTCTGCTAAATTGCTTTTCCCTGTGAGGAAGTTCAAGGGGTTGTTTCGAATGTTACAAGGTCTGTATCTGAACGTCACACTGACTCATGTTTTCAGGTGATCTCAGCAGCCCTAAGACCTGGGCACTGAAAAATATCTACAGATCCTACATCTACAATAAAATAAAAAGAAAATGTTCCTTGCAGAACTGAAAATTGAACGGTCACTTACACTTCAGGAGTTTTATGCCATGCACCTCTTTTGTATCCACTGTTGTCAGGCTGGTTTAATGTCTTCGTAATATTGTGCATCACATGCCTGCTGTGTTATAATCAAGTTGAGTCAATGACATACTGGTGGTTATTAATAAACTGTACTCACAGTAATCTTATTTTCATTTGGATAACAGTTGCACTGCAGATAAATTGACTTCTAAGTAATCAGATTGATTAATCATGTGACTTCCCATTAATAAGGCACTGGTGTTTGATAAGAAATGTTCTTCCATCTAGCATTGATGTACCTGTCCCAAAAGACATGAAGTTTATGCCTGACATAATACAAGAACCAGGAGTGTCATTCAAATAAAATTGCATTGATGATAAGAGTTCTTTTCCACAGGCAGCTTGCTAATATTTTCATCTTTTCAGTGGCATATGAAAAACCTAGGCTGATTCAGCCTAACACCAAAACATTATTCAAACCTATATTTTCATGTCACATAGGAGTCATCTGTGTTTTATTCTTCTTGTCTTCTGTATAGTTATGGCTCGTTGGCCACAATACTTCACTTTTTCAGCTTTTGAAAAAGGAGGGGTGTGCATCAGAGAATGGCCTGTGTAGGATCCGTTGTAGGAATTGTAGTATGCTCTGAAATCCCAGTTTAACTGTGAGAAGAGGAATACATAGTTGCAAACGTCATTCCTCTTCAGACATAGGAACCTTAATGTAGACATTCCTGTTACCCTTTTTTGTATTTATTGGCACAGTAGCCATCTTTCTAACTCAATTCCATTCTTCCCCATTGTTGTTCCATTTTCTTTTCTTTTTTTTTTTTTTTTTCCAGGGCATCTCCTCTGTCCTGACACCAAAACAAAACTGTATGAGAGAGAGAGAGAGGGAGGGAGGGAAGGGGGACAGGAGGAAGGCTGAGGGACAGAGGTATGGGTGAGGGAAGGGAAGGCAAGGCAAGGTGAAAAAAGGTGTTACCTTTGCAAAAGAACTAAAGCTTTGCAAAAGACTAAAACTCCACTGTTTCCTTTTAAAGGAAGGGCAATGCATATTTTTCTCTTTTTTCTGCTTTGAAACTAGCAGAGATTCTCTACCTCCTGCTGGAAAAAAAAAAAAAGGACCTGATGTGTCTAGAGGGTTGTAAAGTTGCTAAGCCTTTTTTAATTTTTTTTTCCTTTGCTTAACTATGTACCAAGGGAGATATTTCACAACCAATACCTGATTATTTACAAGCTGAAGACATAGTTAAGATTCTGGTTTTACCAATTTAGAACTTGAATATGTAAGATTGCTGATATATATTATTTAACATTTTACAAAAAATTAAAAAAACAGTATTTAAAATAGCTTTTACTTATAATTATTCCGTATAACTAATCCCAACTGCATAAGTGTAGTTTACATTACAATTTCACCCAGAATTGTTAGTCTTACATGGGAACTGCTTTATTTTTGGTCTCAGACTTCTCTGCTTTGGTGTGAGTGTGGTATGGAAAGCACATTGTTCATGTATTAGCACTTGTTTGTAATGGGTGGTTTTAGAGGGACAGGATTCTTTCAGTGTCTTGCTTATGCAAACGATGAATCGTTGTGATTGGGACTCCAGCGGATGTCCAACACATAATTATTCTAAAACAGTAAGAGAGCTGATATACTGTTCTTTATAAGGTATAATGACAAGTATCTTTAATCAGTGTGTTCGGAGCACCATTTGTGATAATTACTGATGAAGTCTTTAATCTTTAGTTGCCTGAAGATAAATGGCTGATCTTTAGAAAGAACTAAATGATTTCCTAGCTATAGCAGAAAACATGGTAACTAATAACGTGAAAATAACTGGTTTCTTTAATCATTGGCATATTTCTTTTCTGTGGCTCTGACTTTTTGATCTGTCATATGCAGGGTACAGCAAGGCAATGCTCTGCATTATGATAGAGTTCAAAACAGAATAATTTGGGATTAGGCCTAAAACATGATGTTGAAAGAGCTTTGCAATCTTTTCACTGTGGGTGTTCAATGAAAATGTCATGAAATCATCTGGAGGTTCTTGAGAGACTCCAGACAGGAAGGTGATGAAGAAAATCCTCAGGAATTGCTCGTATTGGACCGTATTTGGTTATTTTTGAAAATCAATAGAATTTGCATAGGAAGTTCTACTTTCATATCTATTTTTTTTTGCTATTTTTCTGAAATGCTTATGTATTGAGAAGAATCAGACTGCTGCATTCTCTTTACAAATCTCCCTGTTTCTCTGCACATCACTGTGAAAAAGTCAATCACACCTAGATTTGTATAACTGAAAATAAGTTTTCTATGGCTAATTTAGAGTTGTTGTGAGTAGAGTGGTAAAAGGCTGACTGAGCATGGAAAATTTATTTCTCTTTCATGGTAACTATTACCGTTATATACTGAGGAACTTATTTTGCTTCCATCACCATCATTTCTCACTTTGGGGCTGAAATCCAATGATGTGGTTTGTACAGTCATTGACTGATATTCTTTCAGTTAAAGTTTTCCCTTTCTACAGATTTCAGCCCTGATTTTTGAGGATGTTTGTAGGAGGAGGCTTGGGACAGGTGTTTCTTTCTTTCTTTCCTGAAATGGGGTGCATGAGCAGCAGGAACGGCCTTTCTGCTCTTCACTTTAGGAAATGGACTTGGCTGCTCTCTACCTTTTGATAGAGTGCTCTATAATTTAGGGTTTTTTTATCACTATTTTTCCTAGTGGTACTTTGCTGAAAAATTATCTTCATATGCCCTAAAGAACACTACAATAAGTCCCACTGACTGATGATGAGAGAGTTCTTGAAAGGAGACCTAATCAACTCTCATAGCTTCTGAGCTGACGGCCTTTCCAAAAGGAGCACAGATGCCAACAACAGTCGAGATCCATCATCTGGAAGCTAACTCTTTGCTATTGGCAAGTGTCCCAGACACCAGCTCAGGGACTGGGAAAGGAGAAAAGAGGTTCCTTCTTTTTCCAACTGCTTTGTCTTGTTTTGTGGAAACAAATCACCTACTGACAGCAAAAGCCTGTACCTCTGTTCAAAGCCATCACACTAGTCATAATGACCCAAGAATCAGTTTCACAGCTAATATGAAATATAAGTTTTGGTGCAGTGCTCGGAAGGAACACTTAGAAGTGCAATCGCCACAACATCAGCTTGTGCACAAGCGACTGCCCCTGCTCCAATGATCTCACGAGTTATCCAGGTATCAGACAAATTTCAGCAGTCTGACAAACAGAAAAAAAATGGGCTAAGAGAATAGAGATGGGTCAGTGTGTTACGATTCTCAAAAGTATTGCCAGTCAGAGGTGAATAACATTAGACAAAAATTTAGCAATAAAGATAAAGCATTTTTTGAAGCTTCATGGCAAGACAAAAATAATCTTAGAAACTCTTCAGTACAAGAATAACTTCCCCTAAAGTTGATTTGACTTAATCACATGTTCAGAGTCTGTGCTGGAGTGTTTTGATGAGTGGCAAAAAAACAATTTTGCACAGAATTGGGTAATGCTTCAAGGAAGCTCTTTGCATAATTTAGAAAGGTGTGAATATTCAGGCAGTTAGACATATGAGTATTCGGGTGAGAATATGGGTCTGAAATTTGTCTAGGGTAAGCTGGACACAGTCAGTATCATATGAGCTTACACTACTGCTTTGACTGGCATAAAATTTGAGAAATCAGGCTTCCAGTCAGTCTGGTTTTACAATAGCATGTACCTTTGCTGTTCCCAGCTTCATAGGATGGTATTTGAATGGGACCTGGTGCGTTGATACTGCCCCTGCACCCAGTCACTATGTTATCCCAGGATAGCTGGGTGTGTCATGAAGTATAAGGTAGCTGCAGTATCATTCGTCTGTAGCCTCTGATTTCTAGTAAGTCAGACAAGGCCAACAGCCTATTCCCATCATTTTTCCTCATTGTCACATTCCTAGAACCATAGAATTGTTTGAATTGGAAGAGACCTTTAAAGGTCATTGTCCGAGTTTCAGCTGTGATAGAGTTAATTTTCTTACTAGTAGCTGATATAGTGCTGTGTTTTGCATTTAGGATGAGAATAATGTTGGTAACACACTAATATTGTTGCTAAGCAATCAAGGACTTTTCAGTTCCTCATACTGGGCTGCCAACAAGAAGGCAGGGGGCACCCAAGAACCTGGGAGGGGACACAGTCAGGACAGCTGACCCCAGCTTGCCACAGGGATATTCCATAACATATGATGTCACGCTCAGCATATAAAGCTGGGGGAAGAAGAAGGAAGGGTTTGAACATTTGGAGTTCTGTCATTTTGTCTTCCCAAGTAACCATTACGTGTGATGGAGCCCTGCTTTCCTGGAGATTCCTGAACACCTGCCTGCCAGTGGGAAGTAGTGAATGATTTCCTTTTTTGCTTTGCTTGCATGTGTGGCTTTTGCTTTACCTACTAAACTCTCTTTGTCTCAACCTATGAGTTTTCTCACTTTTACTCTTTTGATTCTCTCCCCCAGTCTGCCCTGGTGGGAGTGACCAAGCAGCTGCGTGGCACTTACTTGCTGGCTGGGGTTAAACCGTAACAGTCATCTAGTCCAACCCCCTTGCAATGAGCAGGGACATCTTCAACTGGATCAGGTTGCTCAGAGCCCTGTCCAGCCTGACCTTGAATGTTTCCAGGGATGGGGCATCTACCACATCTCTGGGCAACCTGTGCCAGTGTTTCACCACCCTCAGTGTAAAAAATTTCTTCCTTATATCTAGTCTGAATCTACCCTCTTTTAGTTTAAAACCATTGCCCCTTGTCCTATTGCTACAGGCCTTACTAAAAACTCTTCCCCTATCTTTATTAGCTCCCTTTAAGCACTGAAAGGCTGCAATAAGGTCCCCCAAGGTGTTCCCAAACTCTTCCCATATGCAAGAGAAAGCCATAAAGTCAGTTGAAGGCAATGTATGTCTGCTTGCTGATGACTCACAGGAAAAGTAATTGTCATCATTGTTAGTTCTTGAAGTAATCTGCAACATCTCTGTTGGAATTAGGTCTACCTGGCATTGATAGACAGAGTTGGCTGATGAGAAGCAAGGTTGAAGGCCTGAACAGGACAGAGGAGTACCATCAAAGCAGTGTTAAGTCAGGTTCCTCGGGGTGGTAAAACACTGTTTCTGCTCTAAATATTGTGTCTCTTTTGTAAACAAATGCTGTTTGACTCTCCAGAGCTGTTAGTCAAACCCTCTTTCTCCTCTACTAAACTCACTAGAAGTTTTTTATTTAAAACCGTAAAATGATGGCTGGCAGAATAAATGGTAGGCTACTCAACGCTCATGAAATTTTATTGTCTTTGAGTGTAAATTACTTGAGGGCTGGTATATGTACTATGCATAATATAGAAGGTAACTCCTGGGCTAGGAAAATGAACCTCTGAAAATGTAATACTTATGCAAATTTATGCAGCTCCAGCTATGCAAGAGTTCCCCATTTTGTTGCAGTGAGTTATAGAAAATTAATATAATTGCCTTAAAGTAACACACCCAGGAAAGTTTCTGATTAACCTTTACTTCTGTTTCAGTGTTAAAACAAATATTGTGGATTTCTCAAGTGGTAAAAAGGACTGTATATTGCTGTATAATTGGCTTTGCAATTTGATATATGTTTGCATGCATGTCAAAGAGCTATAAATGATTCATTGCCTGATAGTGTCATAAGTGAAGACTTTAGGAATGCAGCATAATGACAGCATTAGACATGGAGCGGTTTCCTGTCAGCAAAGGCATCCCCCCACGTCAAAGAAAGCAGACCAACAGTATAACACTTAGGCCGAAGTGGAGCATTTCTTGTGCAGAATAATTGTTTGCAAGAAAGAAGGTGCCTGTAACCAGGGCTGTAAATGGTTATTCTGGTTATTGGTTGAAATAAAGTAATACTCCAGAAAGAACCGAGTTGAAACATTGCTGCGAGAAAAAGCCAATGGATCACATTTGGTCACTTTGAAAACTTGAATTATCTGAGTGATGGAACTGTCTGAGCCACAAAATTATCTTCAGCAGAATAACTGGGAAAAGAATGTAAATTGATCTATGTTACTTCAGTTTACAACAAACCTTGGAGAAGGATCTTGCAAGAGATCTATTGATTATTTTTCACAATACAAGCACGGACAAAATTCAGGTAACCTGAAAAAGAGCATATTTAGAACCAACAAAATGATACATTTTTTTTCTCCAGCTTTATAGACCATAAGATAGCTGGTATAACACATTCCTGGAAGGTGCTTCTGTGAACTTTGTGGGGTTTGCCACAACTATGCAAAATGACATTATGGACAATCCCGACGGTCCTTGTTCAGAAAGGATGGGTACTGTGAGGGCTGTGGCATAAACCAATATTTGGGCAATCTGAGGAAGACTTTTCCTGAAGGTATGCAATTTCTAAAGCTGTCAGTACATAAGCTTGGGTTTTCTTTGTTTACCTCTGTCTCCTCAGTGAGTATTTGATACTTAACTATGATAGGCTGCAAAACATAAGACTTGTTGGACTTCTGTCCTGATCCAGTTTGAGAGATCCTATACAAACAAGCATATTTTGCTCACCTCTTTGGGGAAAAGTGAGAGGTCAATTGTGAACCGAGTAGAAAGAGGGGAATGTGCAAGAATAATTGCAAATAATAATAATAAAAAAAATAGTTCTATCAATAGAGACATGATTTCTTCCCACCTGCATATGACTCATTGGAACCTACTTGGTAACAGTGTGGCTGTGTAACAGACTAAAAGAAACAATAAAATAAAAAATCTGCCGTAGTAACGAAATGTCAGACTGCTTAGAAAAGTGAACCCATAAAGGTTGAAGTAATTTGTCACTGCCAAATGATAACTAAATATTTCCTCTTTAGCCATTGTTTGACAGCATTACTAATGTTTAAATTTACAAAGTTGAGGAAGAGATCAGAAATAGCATTATGATTGTTCTAATTTTTATCTCTGTTTGTGAAGACAAAACTAATTAGCCAACATGCAGCAACTGCTCTGATTATAGATATCTGCACACTGAATTCTGGGAGAAGCTCTAAAAAAAATAGATTTGGGTGGACATGGCTGGTGCCATATCCCTTCCCTCCTATGAGACTCTTTGTGATCAAGAGCTAAAATGACCCACTGGGAAGATATTTTCAGATAATACCTATTGTAAAAGTTATTTCAGAAACCAAGCCAGTGGGAGTAGAACGGCAGGATTCAAAGTGGTCTTGGCCACCTGCAGAAATAGTCTGAAAAGAAAATGGTGCAATTTATAAACATCCTGTTCATAGGCAGGAATGACAACGTATCACAAATCCCAAGAGGCTCATGTCCCTATACCCTTTTTATTAAAATAATTCACACGCCTTCTTGGTTTCTTGATGTCACCATGCCATGTTGCAAAATGGTAGATGTGTGTTTCCTACAGTTAATACCAGTGGGTCTTGATTAGAGAAAAGGTTCAGGCCATTAGCTTCATATGGAATATGGACAAATGCTATAATACACAAAGATCCTGTTTCATCTTTCTGTGTGGTGTTGTTTTTTTTGTTTGGTTGTTTTGTTTTTATTTTGTCCAGCCTCTTTGAATTCTAGGTTCCTCAAGAAAAGGAAATATCTTATTTTATAATTCATGACGCTTAAATAACGGTCCTCTGATTTTCCTTGTGGCAACATCAAACTCATAAAAGTCTTTCCTGCAAAATGTGAACTGGAAATGAGGAAATTCATCACCTCATTTAAGCAGGACTTGCTTTTTTATAATCTTTTTAGTGTCTTTTCTGCAATTTTGTCCTGTCTGGTTCTTTATATATTCCTTTCTTTGGACAGGAGGATCCCTGTCTTTGCCGTTGAATCTTCCCTCTGCACAAATGTCAAACACACTCATCTCAATGATATTTGAGAAGCAAATTCTATTTCTATTTCTAAATCTTACACCGTTCATGAAAAAAGAGACACAGAAACAGAACACTACTTCTTGGAGTAACTCGCAATCCATTTCCTCCCATATCTTATTATATATCTTCCAAAGTAAGACTACAGTCCTATGTCTCCACCTAATTTCTCCATAGATTGTGATCCATGTCCACTTTGTCACCGTATTTCCCGTTTGCCAGTTGTGGGTTCTTTTTCCCTCTGCTCAGCTTATAGGTAATCACAGAATCACAGAATAGTCAGGGTTGGAAAGGACCTCTGGAGATCATCTAGTCCAACCCGCCCCGCCAGAGCAGGGTCACCTACAACAGGTTGCAATAGTCAATAGGCTGCACCAGTGAGTTCACCTTTCAATTCAAATACATTTCTCTAACTCGGGTTACTGCTGTGTATGACTGGGACATGATTTGTGTACCATCAGGGTCATAAGTACGAGAACTTCCTGGCTGATATCATTTACTCAAACTACAGATTTGGAACTTAGTCTTCAAAAAAAACATTTTTTTTTCAGGCTGCAGTAACACTAGAAATTCATCCTTTATCTTATGACAGGTTGGTGCTACAGTGTTTGAACTAATTGACTCTTCCTCCATATATAGACATATTCGAAGCTGAATATAGTTTTATTTTAAGAGTAGCAGGATGCAAAGTGGTTGTGCTTTTTAGGCTTAAAAAGGAAACTTTGTGTGCTCCTTTCTGAAGATCTTCACACAACTCAAGCACAGTTTGTTGGGAAATTTCACTAGGCCCAAGCTCAGTTTAAGTGTTGTAGGTAGATTTCTTTAATGCGACTGCTGAGTTGATCCTATACTTAGTGGCAGGATATCAGTCTGGATCCTCCTTCTCTGATTCCAGTGATAATATTCCACCTTAAAGAAAGGACTTATCAAATGTTTGATCACTGTGATGTTGAGTTTTGAGGCAATTTAAGTGAACATTTTGGAAGGGCAAAAAAGGAACGAAATTTCAGAAAGCCCAAATGGAGTAGCAGTAGGACAAGTGCACTGCAGCTTGGGTTATTCCTGAAAACTGAATGACATGCAGAGGATGCAGTGTCAGCCTAGTTCTTCTCATATACGTTGTAGCCTATTGGTGTGCCGTTTTCCCAACAAGCAGGAGGGCCCAAATACTGTGGTCAGAGATAGGAAGAGGTGATGTGATCACTGAGTTCAGTCCACCACCTTTGTGGGAATCTGTGAAATAGGCATGTATTATAGTAGGTTGGAATATATTTTCCATAGGAACATCCTCTCTCCATCCCACCATTTACTGTTCCCCAGCCTAAAAAATCGCTATGTCATCCTGTGCTTTTCCATGAGCATTACACGGCTCAGGACATGGCAATTTATCTAGCTTCACAATGTATAAATGAGTTTAAGGTATGTTTTAATTTGTATCTGTAGTGCATTAAGAGAGTGTGCAAGGATTTTACAGTGCTTAAGTGACAAATCTTGACATGTGAAGCCACAATAATTAGATAACTTGTAACCACTATTAAAAATGTCTTAAAAAAAAAAAAAGTGTGTTTCATTTCACTCTGAACAAGGTAATACTCACTTTCTAATTTGACCTAACAGGTTCTTTTTTTCCCAGTTTGGGCATCAAACTGTAAAATCAATTATTCCTGTAGCTCTAGTCATACGTGAACAGAGATCCAAGCCTGAAGTCACTTTCTCTTCGGCAGTGACTGGCAGTGTTTAATAGAGCCTGGCATTTCTAAATAGGAAGCTGTGGTCCTCGCTGTTGATTTTATTAAATAAAGAGCATTTCAGAGTGACCATTTGCTCTGGGTCTGTATGTCAGAAAGCAACACTGAGCCAAGTAGTTTCATGCATGCAGTATGACAGAAGTTCTCTGTGTTTAACAGCATATTGTGCCAAACACTATGAGAGAAATGGCATCTGCAAGAGAACTGGTTTTAACTAATTTATTTATCAGGTCCAAACTAGTCCACATGCTGTGGCAAAGTATCTTCGGATGGCTCTTGTATCAGCCATGGTCGTACCTGCTGGCAGGACACACTATGAGAAACACCACGAGATGGAACCTTTGCTTCCCTACACACCGCTTCACTTCCATCTCAGGTCCCTCCAATTCCTGCTTTTGCTGTAAGTTAGAGGGTTTCCAAACTGACACCAGACTCAGACAAATACATGCTCTGGGACTGGTTGTCACCTCCTTGGAGCCAGCAGATACCACTGGGTGAAGAATCCGAATCATTATGTCTGAAACATTTTTATTGTTTGGGGGAAGAAAATATCTATTCAAATTGAGGATGCCCTGCATTTCTTTCCCTCTGCCTGTACCTGAAAAGAGTTGCTCAGATGATCTTTCTGACCATTAGTTTTCTCAAATGTAAAACACAGAAAATGGTAATGATCTATTTATGATGCACTTCAGATTTTAGAAATGATAACCACTATATAAAACCAGAGCCTGTTAATCTTCATGTGTTGTTTTTATTGCCATTCATATTTCAGTATTTCCAGGCTGACATAAATATAATGCTTCAATTAAATCCTGAGTCTTGCTCCAAAAGCTGGAGAATTAAAAAAGTAAATTAAATTAAAAGCTCTTTTACCTCTAAGACCTAAAATGTCACAGATCACTAGGAAAGGACAGTTCAAAACTGTATGAATTACTTTCATTTTTTTTAGTGAGCACTGGGGTGGAACTTCTCTGCACATTTCTGAATTGTCTGCACCCCAGCTTCTAGTTTAATTTTCCTCATACACAGTCTATGGAAAGCAAGGAGCATTTCTAGGGAACAACACATTGCAACGTCAATATTTGAAGTAGAGGGGATGAACTATGCTCCAAAAATGCCTACTTCTCTGTGTGCTACGAAGGGAGTCCAGGGTGATAAACTGAGCTGGACACTTTTACAGTCCAAATAGAAAAGTTTTGCTAGCAATTAATTTTACTGTTCCTATGTGAGCGAACTGGGATATATGTTAGAACTTTGATCGTTGCCATCTATGTAATTAATTGCAAACTTTTAAACCCAAAACTATTAGGATGCTATAAAATCCTGAGATGCACTTATTTAGTTATCTAGCCATTTATTCATGTATTTAGTATCAGACGGTACATAGCATTAATACAAAGAGCAAAATTCCTCCACCAGCTGCTAACCTGCGTGATTCCATAGCATGAAGCCACCTACACCCCAGCCAGAGCAGCAACTGAACGTATCCTTCCCTGTTGATATGTGTAAAAGTTGAATCAAAACCTTTTTGGTACTTTCAGTTGTCCTGAATGCCATTTTTAATGGCACAATTGCATTTTGCCACTGAACAGTATCTCCTTCTGTATGTGCGAGTGTGTACATACAGGTGGGAGAGACGTAAAAATGTTAACAAGTGTCCTTTTAAAACTTGGCTGGTTTTATGCCTGCTGCCTGCAGTGATGTGTAATAACAAGGCAGTTCTTCAGCTCAGGGGTCCTTGTTTGATCACAGCCACAAGAGTGGATTTGCTTTCCTTATCAGTGAGTAAGCAGCATGGACTCCCTTTAATCAGAAAGGACAATGTACTAAGGCCCTTTTTGATGTCTCCACTGGGTTACTTTGTTTAGGAGGTCAGAATTTACACTGTATGTGTGTGTATTTATAAATATTACATTTAAAATTACATATAAAGACCAGCTTTTTTACATGTATATGTCTATATATCACTCTACATTTAAGCTGACACCTTTTTTGCATAAACAATTATTTTAAGTTTGAAAATCAACCAATGTTTTTTCCCATAAAATAATTATTCAGTCTTGCTGTATCACCTCTTCGCCAAAGGAAACTTCAATGTGCCTTGTGAATGTTCCCTACACAGATTATTAACAATAAGAATATGAAGATATGAACTAATATGTGTCATTTTCATACATATATCCAACAGAGGGAAAGGAAAGCATATGACTTTTCTTGTGCCAGGTGATTCAGTGCTCATCTTGGAAGAAGTAAGCCTCCTGTCAGACACGTGCTCGAACTTTCATGAGACGTCTTCCCCAGTGCCTAATTTACTGCTAAAGAATTTTTTTTATAGCTTTAATTTTCCCTGTGTTGACATATAACCCTAGGGATCAGGTGGATGAAATGTAATTTTTTCCCTTCTTACTCATCACCATCAGAATTTTTTAAGACTTCTATAGATTCCCTACATGTCCTTTAACATGAAGAGCCATCATGATTATAGACATTTGTGATGATATATTAGGAGGTACTTGACCTCCAGACACTAGGTTCAGTTTAAAAAAACAAAAAAAAATCTGGAAGAAAAACCACAGCAAACCGAAACAACTGTGTGTAGAAGAAAGCTTTTGGTTTTATTCCAGACCTTTAAACTGAATGATATCCTGCTATCTGAACATGGTCTTGATGAAAAAAAGAAAATGAAAAAAAAAGCCAGAAGTTTTATTTGAAATGAAAAATCAAAATTACGTGTTCTAAGAGTGTCAAGATGAGACATTTGGAACTTTATCAGTGCTTTACTAGATTTTTCTTCTAGAAGAACTTTAAAGGAAACCAGTGTGACCTGTGAAGAATTTTCATTTTACTAGAATGATATTTTTAGATGGAAATTTTCCTACCTCTTGGCCACTTCTTCTTTCTCAGCCACTTGTCATTAATAAACCTACAGCTTGTGTTTTGAACAGTAACTTACAGAATTGAAACCTGAGACACAACCTTTAGAGCTGACCAGGATAATTCTCTTATACCCTGTTCAGAGACTGGCTTTTTTTCAAGCCTAATGGTTCCTGTCTCAAGTCAAATACCTTCAAGTCAAGTCAAGGGTCCCAAGTCAAATATTTTCTTCCTGCTAATTTTGTACAAAGTGTAAATTATCAAGAAATGTGACTCCAATCTCACATATTTTTTCTACTGCATTATCATCCCGAAGTAACTCTAAGAGTTAATATAAATGCCAAATTACATCTTGTATTTATGAAATACCAGCCTACATTTTCTTACATAAGAGATTTCATGAGAAGCAAAGCATAAATAGTTCCATATATTTTCAATGCCTTTCTAACTATTGTTCTTTATGGACACTTTTGATTAGTGTTACTAGTGTCATATAAATCAAAGGTAAATATACTATAGTGAATTTATTTTTCTTTTATTTTAGAGGTCTGGGTAATGAACCATCATATCATATAGCAGACTAGTAAATCAATACAAGAAAGGCAATTTATTACGTTGAGAGAATATGCACATTCAAGTGCATCGTAGTCCAATATATCTGTTTTCTTACATGTTTGGTTCTAGATTTCACTTTGTTTGATGGAAGGTACTTAATTTTCCCAGTTTTCCAGAACTGTTGCTTCCATAAGCGTGTTGTCTTTCTGTTAGTGGATATTAGAGGAATGAGGTTTATAGGACCTGGCTTAAATGGTTGTCACCCATCCCTCAAGTTCTCTGTTCACAGTTCTGCTCCTGATAGATAGAGAACACAGAGATGTATTGTTTTTCCGCCAGATAGGATCAAGGTTTGTGTACCATGCCTGTTATATATAGTCTACAGTCTTTCTGTTAGACAAATATTTAAAGTCCTTTTTCTTTCTTGGCTGCCCATTTTCGTGACACCTTTAGGCATTTAATGTCTTAGGGGCTTTTTTCTGTCTCTCAGAGAAGGTTAAATTCAGCCACCATTTAGAAAAATTGCTGGGAGCCCTGGCAGGGTGACACATACACAGCGAGCAGGATTGAAGAGGCAGTGTTTGCTCAGGAAACCCAGATAAGAAGAAACAGTATGTCAGCAGAGAATGGCATCCACAAGTTGGCCAGTGTGGACTTTCATGCCTTTGAACTATGGTATGGCTTCATATTTGCCGATAATTTTTCATTGTCTGGCATGGGGATCCAGAATTTATTTTCTATTGATGAGTGAATTAATGTGGGGGACTTTTTTTTTCGTATCTGAATGGAAATATAAATATACAGATATACACACACGTGTGTATACATATAGGGTTTTATATATATATCATAGATATTTATAAAAATATTCTTAGTCAACCCCAATGAANTTTTTTTTTTTTTTTGTGAAACATCTCATTGAAACTAATTCGTTTAAAACCATCGAGGAACTCTTTTCCTGTGGATTTCATGTAATTTCTGTTTTGGGGCTCAGAAGACGTTCTTTGCCTCTTTTGACAGAGTTCAACTTAGCATATTTACATGATATCCTCTTTAAGACAAACATAATTTCTGACATGTAGCTGGTTTCAGTAAACGGGGTAAGAGCTTGCCCTTCTCCCACCACTGGTGCCCTCTGCTCAAGCTTTAGATTTTACATTTTACATTCACAACACTGACTTGATTATCATGGCTATATCAGATCTCCCTTAACATGCATAGTCATTTGTGTCCCTTCATGTGAAAAGGGAATGTCTGTGGGTCTACTAATGGTTTCTCAACAAGAAAGAAAAAATAGGGTTAATGGAGGGAAAGAAACAAAGGTCAGGAGAAATGAAAAGCTAAAATAATTTTAGCCATTTAGTAAATCCATGCTTTGTCTCTGTGGAGGGCTACATAAGGCAGACCTGCTTTTATTGGGGTCTCTGTCTTAATTGCAATGTAAGTAATATGAATCTTTTGGAAGTTACGCTGCTGAAAGCATTTGTCAGCTTCTGTAAAATAAAGCATTTTATCATCGGTGGCAAAAACTATGAATTTAAGTGACAAGTGTGTTATAAATATGAAGTTCAAATTCATCTTATAGTTATGGAATATTAGGGTGTCAGGGCTGTGACTGTATGGACACCCAGTGCACTTAGGCATTAATTCTCTGGTGGTCCAGTAAGCCCTCAGTTTGACACCTATATGGATGAGATAATGGATCAACCTCAGATAAGGTGGCAACAAATAGAAGAAACATTAACGCATTGCTATAGAATCTTTCTGGGTGGGAATTTTGATCAGATCCAAGATTGTTCCAAGCAGTTCCTAGAAAAACTGATCAGTACAACTTGTGTGCTTCGGTATAGTGACAAACATCCTGGGTGGGTGATCAATCTGGCTGTCTCAGAGATTCTGATGGAAGGTTCCTGATGCAGAGGTGATCAAACTGAACACAGATAAGACCCTTGTGGATGGTAAATAGGAAGTATTCCTGCAGGGGTCTTTCTAGAACGGTCTTTCATAAACAGTTGAGATATTAATGAGATGTTTCATGTGTAGTTTAAGGTACTCAGTAATGGATGATGCATGTGCTGGAGTGGTCCCACAGGACCACAGCCTGTCTGGTATAGAAATTCAGCAGAACAACAGTTGGGGGAGTCTCACCTGATCCAGCTGAAGATCACTGTAAGGACCCTTGCAATGGAGACTTGCGTCATCCTCTGGACAGCAACCAACTGTTCTGTTCAGGAGACTGGATTCCTATACAAGTGTTACCTGATGCAAAGATCCCAATAAATTAGGGGGGGTTTGTTTGTTTGTTTTATTGTAACAAACATTTTACACATTATAAACACTTATGAAATAATTAACAAGCGTAAGATAACCGGAATAATATAAGCTGCATGATGTAACTCCTGGTTCCCTTCCTGGTTTGCCTTTTTTTCCCCTTCAGTTATAAAATAAAAGTATCTCTCTGTGTCATTTGTGTTCCTAAACATGTGGAAAAGTGTTTTTCTGCTCATATGTTTGTCACATCCCTAATTAACAGAAATTGTTAACTTTTAAACCTTTTTTTTCCAAAAAATGATAGTGAGGTGTAAACACTAATGTATTAGCTCAAGCCATACCGATAATTTCATTTCCAACTACCAAATAACAGGAAAACTCCTATCTTAGAAAAAAGTCTCCAAAGTAGAGCTGAAGAATCTCCTTGGTCCGTGTATTTGAAGCCAGCCTAAAACTTACACATTAGGCAACAGATATGGGCTTGCAGACAAATGGTCAGACACTGCTTTCAGAAACTGCATTCATCTTGGGATGCTGAGCTTTGTTCCTCTGTTTCTAGCAGTTCTCTAGATCTTCTTCAGAAGTAGTCAAGATAGGATAGTTCTGCTACATATGAAATACCGCTGGAGATTGCATGTCTTGTCTATTTAG
This sequence comes from Ibidorhyncha struthersii, assembly GCA_013398815.1. Lineage (NCBI taxonomy): Eukaryota > Metazoa > Chordata > Aves > Charadriiformes > Charadriidae > Ibidorhyncha > Ibidorhyncha struthersii. The sequence goes on along the minus strand of VZSZ01003329.1, from coordinate 108,947 downwards.
ACTGGAATGGCTTTTTAGTCTCTTAAAATTCTTGACGAGCAATTTGAATTTAAATCTGAATTATGAAATGCTGTTTTGAATTAACTTAAACGTGAAGGGTGTAATTTGCCAACTGTTAGTGCTATTGTTGAACATTCCACACAGTTAACATAGCTTGTGAAATTACTTTAATACAAAATAAATACAAGCAACTTACTGTATATTACAAAGCGTAAAATCCAATTGATGCCTTTTGATATTAGATGGATTTAGTACACTGGAAGTGAATATTCACAAAATGTTCTCTGCATTTGAATAATTAATTGGCATGAACCTTATTTAATTACAGTGTTTGCTTTTCTGAAGTAATTTTCCTTTCTCTTCTAGTAAAGGAAAAGTACAGTTATAAAGTAATGCACTCTAATTGTAGAAGAAATCTGTTGACTGAAAAAAGCATTGCACAGGACACATTCATTTGAAAGGCTGATTTATTTAAATGTATTCAGCAGGGATATTGTCAAGAATATTTAGTTTGTTTGGGATTGTTGAATTTGTGGGCTGTTTTACTTGGCTGGGAGACATGAACAAGGGATAGTGACAGTCCAGTGTTGGGATCTAGCTTTGCAGAACATAACCACATTGAAACAAAGCCTTTACATTTCCAAAACACCAGCCAGTTGTTTTTATCTGGCATTTGACTAGGTTTTTCTCTATGTCATCACTGCTTAGTAAACTGAGAAATGATGAAATTAAGGTTAAAAAACACACCTTAATTGATATACCCTTTTTGATACAATGTATACATTTAGGGGCACAGCTGACACTTAGGAAAATTATTTTCTCTATTTTGCCACTGAGAAGAAAAGAACTATGAAATATTTTACATTTACTCAGTCACTGAGGAGAGGAGCTCTGGTGCCAGTGCATTCTGCAGCAGAGCACTCTAACGTGGTGTACAGGGGGTTCCTGAACCAGGGAAATGGATAGACCCACCAAGAGCCCACAGCTCATGCCACGGTGGCTGAGGAGACCTGTCACCAAGGCGAGCAGCTCCCATTTGCATGGGAAGACTGCACAGGAAGGTCACTGTTACTCTGTTGGCTTGACCAATGGTTTCCACCCAGCGGAAGGCCGTGTCCTCCTAAACTCTGCACCCGTCGTGACTGAGGTAGCTTCCCAGACAGGGCTCAGATGGGAACATGCTGCCACCCCGGTGTCAGGCTGCAGGCTGTGCCCGGCTCTCACGCCAGTACAGGATGGCAGCAGCAAGCACACCCCTGGTGGTGTGCCCAGGGAGAGGAACTCCTCCACTTGGTGACAGAGCTCTGGGAGGACCTGAGTAAGTTGGCGAGTATCAGGGAGTCTGAGAGGAAGACAGACTATGGAACTGCACCCTACCATCCCTGGGACAGACATGTCAGGTGGACAGGACACATGAGACAGAGGATTCCCTGTCCTCTCCGTACCCAATAAAACAAGGTGACTTAAGGGATAGGGGGCAAAGGCAAAAAGTTCCTGCATGACGCAGCAGATGTTTCTCCTTCATGACTACCCCATCTTCCCAGGTGCCCTTGGATAATAGGTGTGAGGGTCTGCAAATGGAACTGAACAATGATGAGGGCAATGATTCATCTAGGATGGAGGTGTCCCCAAGGTTAAGTCAGTCCACACCCTGCATCAAAACCACTTCAATTAAGGCAAAAAGATGGGGCTTTGTCATAGGAGACTCTCTTCTGTGGGGACCAGAAGGTCCAATATGCCAACCAGACCCACTGCTTAGGGAAGTCTGCTGCCTCCGTGGGGCCCAGGTTAAAGATATGATGCGAAAACTTCCTACTCTGGTAACTGTAGTCAGATTATTATCCATAATTGCTTTTTCATGTGACAGCGATGTAGTTGCAATAAGAAGTCCAAAGGCAATCAAGAGAGGCTCCAGGGCCTTGGAACATCCGGTTAAGGGCTCAGGAGCGCAAGCAGTGTTCTCTTCTATCCTTCCAGTTATGGGAAGTGATGAGGGAAGAAACAGGAATACCCAGCAGATCAATACCTGGCTCTGTGACTGGTGTCAACAGCAGAATTTGGGGTTTTTTGATCATGGCTCAGTCTAGATGGCACCAGGCCTGCTGGTGACAGACAAGGTGCACCTTTCTCAAAAGGGGAAAAGGATCTTTAGGCAGGAGATAATAGGGCTCGTTGAAAGAGCTTTAAACTCCAGGGGAGTAACGGGGGAAAGGGATAAAACCAGGCTTGCTACAAATAAGCCTATGGGCAGCATGCCAGTGTTTGAGGGATGTTGCACTAGTGAGGTCCTTCAGGCTGCTCCATGATGTGCTGAGTACACTGGGGTACGTTTTAAATGTCCGTGTTCTAATGCACACAGCACCTTAGGCGTCTCAGGGGATGGATATTCACGCAGCAGCAAGGACATAAGTGTTGTCGATGCATTAGAAACCATGGAAGCAGAGAACAGTCCTATAGGAATTAGGGCTTCTCCCCCAGTAAATGTGTCTGGGTCAACAGCCCAACAGAAGTGAACCTACACCAATGCATATACAGCATGGGCAACAAACTGGAGGAGCTGGAAGCCATTGTGCAGCTAGAAAACTATGGGATAGTTGCAATCACAGAAACACAGTGGACAGACTTATTGCTCGACATAAAAAGGAATCTCATTGCTGAGTTCACCGGGTAGGTGCTGGAAAATAATCTCGTTTGGCAGCTGATGGGACAACTTTAATTTTTTTTCATCTGGGATCAATACAGCTGATGTTCTTTCAAACATCACAGGAAAAAAAAAACCCAACAAAACAATTCTTAAAGTAAATCATTGCAGAGTCTGCAATTATCAGCATTATTTGCCGTTGTTTGCATTGTTTTCCTGACTGCCTCTTTTTCCATCATGTCTTGGCTTTTTGGATCTATTTTGCCTCTGATGATGTTGGCATAATAGAAGTCATACTTTTCTCTGGTGTCAGTACTATTAGCTTCTGTGTTGTCATCCATCATTACTATCAGAGTACCTTTAGGTGGTAAGTCTTGAAATGAAGGTTTTTCAGGCATTCATTTGCTCCCAGTATTTTCAGAGGTAGAAAAGGGCAAAAAACTGAGATACAGTCTACTGTTACAGACAGAGAGGGTCTTGGAAAAAGAAATCAGTGCAGGTGATTTTGCAACTAGCATAGAAAAATCTGTCTACCTACAGGCTAATGAGAATAAAATAACAGTAGACCAAAGGAATTAACTCAAAAGGTGATGAGATTCTCTACAAAGGAAACTAACTTGTACTTTTACAATGGAAATTACGAGCCCAGGGCTGCCATCATGCTTTGCACAAGCTGGCATTGACAGCTTCTGTATGAACTTTTGTTTTATAGGAGTTTTGTCTTAACCAGAAGTGAACCCTTTGGAATATAAGATGTCTCTCCTCCTGATTCAAGAAACCCAGAGAGATGAGCACTCTGTAACTGTTTAATGGGTCACAGCCACTGGTTTTCCTGACTGCTAGTTTTAGGGCAGTGTTTTTCCTTAGAACAGCAGGTACCGTGTTTGTTACTGAACTTGATTTATTAGTATGGTAGACTGGATCTCTGTTTCAGGCTATAACCTAGGAAGTAGGGGACCACCTAAATAAATGCACAGAAGATACAATTGAAATAACAAACATGGAAGGTTTGCAATATTCAGGCCATCCCAAAGGAGGACATTTCTTGACATTTCTCTGCTTACCGAATGGTGACTGATAAGCTGATTTAGCTGCAGCAGTTTGCAGTGGCATCATCTGACAGATGCCTGCCCTGATGGGATCCCTGCAGACGAGGATGCACAGAACTTAGTTCACATTAGCTTAAACTGTCCCTAAGGTGGGTTTAATAATCGCTGTTATGTCCTGCTCTGTCTCCTGTATGTGTCTGACACCTTTCAGAAGAAACAGTCCTGGGAGAGCAGTAATGTCTTTAAGTCACCGAAGGACCAGAGATTTGGAGACTGGTGTCCTTTTACTATCACGCTCACTTTCCACCTTGACAAGATGATTTTTCAAATTAGAATGGATGTTCCTATTAAACAACGGGGTTTCAAAGTCAGTTGCCGTTTAATAGAGTTTCATCAAGATACTTCAGCTTAATGATATGGCCTCTTACTCATCCATGGCATGGCCCGGACTGTGCCAGTTTGACATTGCCTTGAATTGCAAATGTGCAGTGCTATTCCCACTACGCAATGGTATTCTCAAAGCACAGCACCTTTCTTTGGCACAGATACTCCTCCCAGAGAGCTGGGACAGGAAGAGAAAGAAGATCTGGGAGCAATCTTTGCAGCCCTCTGTGCACACATGTATATGAGCCGTATCTTAGAGTAATTTGAAGAAAGTTTACATTTTGATGGACAGCAACGCTAAAGGAAATTTGAGTTGTCTGTTGTGGTCTCAGTGCTCCTGCTTCTATGTGACTACAGTGTAGAACATGTGGTCAGTTGTCCTATGCTTCCTTCATAATTAATGGAAAGGTGTGGCCACAGTCTAGTTCCTTGACTTCAGAAATGTTCAGCTTTTTAATGAAAATAATCCTTCCCCCCCCAATGTTTTTCTTTATTTGTTCTCCATCTCTCAACAGAGGTGGTAGCTCAGAAATAGGTATCTAAGTTTGCACGTGTGAGTCCTTCTCAGAAAGCCCAGAATTTTCTTATTGTCTGCTTTTAATGAAGATATTTGTCAATTTTCCTCCTATATGTTTTCTCCTAAAGTGGAAGGTATAAAAATGGAACCATTTTCTGTGAGAAATACATTGAGTTGGTCTTCATTTACTTAGTGTTTAATATTAAAAGATGGCACTCCTTTAAGGAGGGAGCAGAAGGAACAGCTTGTGTGGACTCAATATGATCCTACTTAGGCCGAAAACCAACACTAGTTTGGACTGCACCATTTGCTATCCATACTTCTTCCATCCTAAAGCAGCTCCTTTTCCAAAATGAGGATCCAGACTGAATTGTACAGAGTATGGCTAAAATGGTGGCAAAGGCTCTGCTCTTTCTCTTGATTCCGGAGGACCCTAGAGCTCTGAAATAATTAATCGGGAGGTGACTTGTCTCTGTCGGTAAAGAAACAACCTAGTCCCCCATACATACACTCTTGCTATTCATGCATTAACACACACACACGCACCCCAGTGACATCAATCCTAGAGTTGTCTTTAGAGTAAATAAACAAATTTAGTTCGGCATTTAAAATCTTCAGCTGGCAGATTAGTAGGGCAATGACTCCAGGTGCCTGGTTTTGCATGGCAGTTTCTCTGAGTCTTATATTTTGGGGACTTAATGTTCAAGGATCTTCAGAAATATCTGACCTTTTTTTTTGATTTTTGGAGTCATACTAATCTATTTCCTGAAATCCTGAGTAAATCTGTAGGGTTAAGTTACAGAAATGTTTGAAAGAGGACACAAAGCAGGTAAATTCTTCTCCTTCCTGTGTCTACAAAACAGAAAGTAAAACTGAGGTAATTCTCAACAGAAGCAGATACATTTCAAGCTCTCTAGTATAGGTAACAGTGCTACCAGAAAAAGAGTTCTGGCAGCATCCCTGAGAACATTGCCAGTAGTTTGAGGGAGGCGGTCCTTCCCCGTTCCTCAGCACTGGTGAGACACATGTGGAGTACTGTGTCCAGTTCTGTGCTCCCCAGTGCAAGAGATATATAGACTTACTGGAGCCAGTCCAGCAAAAGACACTAACATATTCAGGGGCTAGGGCACATGATGTACAAGGAGAGGCCAAGAAAACTGACCTTGTTCAGTCTGGAGAAGAGAAGATTCAGGGGGAATGCTACTGCCTTTTACAAGTGCCTGAATAAAGAACAAAAAGATGAAGCCATGTTCTTGACGGTGCATGGCAATAGGATGAGAAGCAAGACACCCAAGTTGAAACCTGGGAAATTCTGACTTGATACAGGTTAAAAAAAAAGAAAAAAAGACCATGCAGGTTGTAAAACACTGGGACATGTTGCCCAGAGAGGTGGTAAAATCTGCCTCTTCAGAGCTGTTCAAGACTCAGCAGGACACAACACTGAGCAACTTGATCTGATTAGACCTGTTTTAAGCAGGCAGTTGGACTAGATGACCTCTGGAGGTCCCTTCCAGCCTCAATTATTCTAAATTTATACAATAATTACCAAGTTATGCTGCTAACAAACAATACTCAATGAACTGGTTTTATTTTTATTTTATAATGGTTCTTTCCTCATTCTATGTTTTGCCACTGGGTAAATCTTTGCAAAGTATACTCTCCTAAACCCTGTGATTCAGTAAGTTGAACTATCTGGTCTCTAAGAATTTTTATTAATTCAACTGAGATCAAATTTAAAAACGAGAAGTGGGCAAACACTAAAGAATTTAAAACAGATTTTCAACTTCTTTAATTCACATATTTTTTGAGTGCACTTGTGGTTGAATTCTATTACTTTTTATTTTTAGTTTTAAACAATAATGTATGCCAAGAAAGGCTGAAAATAAACCTATTAAAGTGTAGTCTTACACAACAATACCACGTTATAGTACTGATATGAACTATGAAATTATGTCACATTTTTCCTTCTGCTTGTCAGTGTAGCAGTTAAATGACAGAGTAATTTTTGCTCAAAAAAACAGCAATGGATTATAAAACAGAACATTTTTTCATGACATTGTATATCAATCCACTTCTAATTTTCTATTGTTTCCAGCAGCATTGCTTTATGCTCCTTTATTTTTGATATTCTATGGTGAGAGTAAAATAGATTCATGCTGAGGCTGGAGGTTTTGAAACCTTCCAAGAACAACCAACTCCCTCAGTTATCACCAGCCATTTCTCTGTGGGTAAAGATGAGCAGTCCCACTTGTGTCTACCACAGACTGCTAGTTAGCATTTTGAAGATTTGCATGAGAAAGCTGAGGGAAGCATCTCAGCTCAAGCTGAGAGGCATGAAATACATGCTTTAGTGAAGTCAAAGGGACAACAATACAGGAGAGACACTGGTGTGTGGTTGGTGAGTCTTCTCTGTTGCTCCTGGAGATGTATAGCTATTGGGACTATCAGTGTACAACAAGGCAATCAGTACCTAGTTGGAGGGTAGGAATTGTATTCTTAACTCATCAGTGATCAGCAGTGGACTAAACTGCAGATTGTTCATGTTTCTCCATAGCCGTGCAACTGTGAGAGTCCTATCCTGGTGCCTTTGTGCGGCCTATTTGCTGTAAAAAGCACATCTGGATGTATTCTCAACGTACCTGATATTTCATAGAGTTCAAGGACAGAGCACCTAGATGGCTTTCTCACTTCTCCGTTTTCATAACCCTTTCTTCTCCTGCAGTACAGATAACTGACTCCTGTTTGGGGGAATAACAACCAACGATCTTTGATTGCAAGTGCTCACACACTTTTCTGCTGCACTGTTCGATAAAAATTGCAAAATGCATACAGAGACCTCAGAAATATGAGCTGTTACTTGTCATACTGCTCCTTGCAACTCTCCATGCAATCCTCGGCACAAAACCACAGTTTAATAAATAGTGGGTTTTTTTTAAATCTGAGCAGTGCAAATTTTAAATATGAGTAATTTATACAAGCAGTGTTTTTTGACAGAAGTGAAAACTTGGGGAAAACGTGGCTCCCTAATGCAAACTCAGCTTATGTTCTAAGTGTTAATGTTTTGTTTGGGAAATTTTTGTATTAAACGTATTGTGATCTGTCCAATTACATCTCTCACAAGACATATACTAATCCAGACATTGATCCTGGAGTACAGAATGGCTCATATTAGTTGATAGGATAGCAGTGCCATCTGCATTTTTTTCACTAGTACTCATAACAAAGCATACCACAATACCATCAAGCTACAACCTTTGCAGAAGGGGATAAGAGGATATGAGGAAAAAGGAAAGTGAATGTAGCCATCCTTATAGTCCTTTCTACCCCTCCTCCTATAGCAGAAAGGATGCGTTTTCGCACAGCACTACCTACTTTGTGGCGAGACATCGACTCCACAGTGGAACATGTGTGAAGGACAGAGACGGACTTCTCTGTTGGACTGTTTGGATTGAGGGTCTTTGTACATGTGACAGTGTGGCTGGGGCCTAATAGTTTTGGTACGGTTTGGGCAAAATATAAATATAACATGAGATACAGTTATGGTTACATGTCTAACTAATTAGGTGGCTAGGCAGTAAGGATGTATAAAATCTCTCTTTGTTGCCAAATGCTTGATTAGAAATGAAAGCCTGCCCACCACTGGATTTTTGTGGAAACCTTTAGGACAAGTTGGGCAGAGAGAAACCTAATGAATTTCAACAAGGGCAAGTGTAGAGTCCTGCACCTGGGGAGGAATAACCCCATGGATCAGTACAAGTTGGGGGTTGACTTGCTGGAAAACAGCTCTGCAGAGAGGGACCTGGGAGTCCTGCTGGACAACAGGATGATCATGAGCCAGCAATGTGCCCTGGTGGCCAAGAAGGCCAATGACACCTCCAACCCCTACCATTCTGTGATTCTGTGGTTCTGTGAAATGAAGGCCATTAATTTTAATCTCTGTATTTTATTTTCTTGATACTTTTGTTACACAGGGCAGCTTTTATGTCCCATCTGAAAACTGCATGCAGCATGCATACAAATGGCATAAGGACCTCTGTCTTCTGCTCTTGAATGCTCAAAGAGGACTTCACATGTACTACACCCTTATAATGAAGGATATTCCTGATTTACCACAACTGAAGTTGGGTGAGTGAACAGACATTTAAAATCACTGAATATTGTAGTGCCGCATTTTCATTAAACATTTTAGAACCAAAATTCTTGTGCTGTTCAGAGATATTAGAGGATTTTTATCCTTGTTTTCTAATGTGTTCATTTTGGCACACTGTTAAAGATGAATGCCTTCTCAGCTTACATAAATCCTTTTATAGGAACTAAAGGTGGCCTGATGTGTAGAGGGGTAAAATGTTTTGATAAATTTCTCATAATACTTGACTTTCAGTGATTTTTGGTCTCAGTTGCTTTTTGAAGACTTGAACTTCCAGTTCGGAATTGCCATGAGATCTGGGGAAGACTCTAACATTATACTTTTCTCTTGAGCAAACATTCTTTTAAAACTGAGAAGAAAAATCTGAAAGGTGATATGAGTGTTTTTGAAACTTACTCCGTCATTTACAATTTGCAATGTATTTCTTCCCTGCCAATTACATAATTACAACTTGCTTTTTAAAATTATTCTGCTTTTCTTCCTAATTAAATTGTTTAATAGATTTTCTGGTTTTGGCAGAAGCTTTTTTTGGCTGCTCAGGCCTGTTGGGTCCGACGTGCAAGTGCTGGCTGGCTGGATTTGCAGGATGGAGCTCTGTAATTTGTGTTTAGTCATGTTTGTAATGACAGCATGAGCTCCTGTGAAATGAGGTGCATCCCTGACTAATTCCTGCTCTCCCACCTGTTTCTTTGAATTCAAGGAATGTGGCTTATGATTTCACATCTGTGTTTTTGTGTCTTTGTATTTCTGTATACCGGTTTTGAAGTTATCAGTTTGTTATGTTGCAGAGCTAATTATATTAGGAGAGTCGATTGCATTGGCCAGCTGATTTAAAAAGGGAGCGAAAAACATTTTCCAATTTCACTCTGTAGTGCGTGTATACAAGAACTATCAAACATAATACATTATACTTTGCAGGCTTATGGGCTTTATAGCTCCTATTTTCCACTTCATGTCTTGTACCCCAACACGTTTCCCTCCAAGACAGCCTAAAACTCATAGGGTGGGAAGAGCATATACTGTGTTATTCAGTCCAGCTGTGAGAAAAAAAAAAAAAATTACAGCATTTTTATTTGCAACTTTTGAGCTCTCAGACAGAATCCAACACACAACAAAACACATGCTTCAGGCATCTTGGTTATCAGGCAGATATGATGATGATTTGTATCACACCTGGACAGGCTTATAGGTTGGGAAATGGTAGTTATGTATGGTTGTTTGACCACAACTTGAGAACTACCCCAGAGCACATATGGGCTCTCTAAATACAATTAGCTAGGTTTTCAAATGACTACTGGTACTGAAGCAGGCACTTAATTTGCAAATATACTTGTTGTAACGCATGCAAATTTGCTAAATGCAAATACCCTTTTTAGCCTCTTGAGCAGAGTGCCATTTGCATCATTTTATTCACAGTCTGAAAATCTGCTGAAGATTTGGTTTTAAGGCTAATCTTCTGATGCCTCTTTCAAAACTCAGCAAAATCACGGGGTGTAAGATTCACCCAGTATGATGAATATGAAGGAAATTTTTATATCTGTCTCTTTACAATCACTGGGGAGAAACAGGCCCATTTAGGACAATAAAATATGTTATCTGACAAATAGTGCTTTCTAGCTTGTGATGGCATGAATGCACCTTGTACTTGCTCATTTTTCTCCACTGACCGGGGGAGAATGTAAATGACTCATTCTGTTGTAAACATTTATATTGGACAGATTAATCTCGTCATAGGTTTCTAAAGATAGTTAAGATAAATCCAAGACTATAAATCTCTGCAGACTTTCTTTTTTTAGGTCCCTGGGTAGTATATTAAAAAACAAAACAAAACAAAATAAACCCAAAACAATAGCCTAGTTTAGACATAAAAAGTGGGAATAACTCTTTCCCAAATTTTACCGGCTGAGGATGGGTCTTTTCAAGGCACTACCTATCTCCATTTGTCCTCTCCCATTCCTTAGTACTGTTTAAGAAAAGTCATTTGGGGACCAGGAAGGGGACTGACTTGTTGGTTATTCTGCTTTGTTTCTTTACGGATACTATTAGAAAGTTCTGCATTGCAAAATCAAGCTGCCAAAGTCAGAAAGTTGATTTATGTCCTCCTTTGACTTATAGTCTGTGGTGCTTTTAAAGTGGAGTGTCCCTGTGCTCAATTCAACAAAGCACTGCTGCTTGCCGTAGGAGTGGAGAGGTACTTCACCCTCCACAAGGCAGTACAGAGGTACCCAGTCTTTTACTAGTCAGACGTCTGGTATTGCTTACACAGTCCTGTTAGCACAATAGGAGAACAATTTCTTGCACGTCATTTGCTCAGACTTTGCAATGGTGAGACTTTGCATTCAGTTCTGGAGTTGGCCATAAATATCGAAGGCGAATAAACAAACTTCTAGTAAAAGAGAGGGTAGACAACGAAAAGCCAAGTTCTTTTGTCTTTGTCCTGTGAACATCATTCCAGAACTTTTACAGGTTTAGTGGTGCAGGTTAAATGAGCAGAAGTTGTACCTGCACCAGTACAAGGTGTGTTGCGGAGTGCCCACATCCAAACAGAAACTTGTCTCTCAGGGAAGAATATCAAATTACCTATTCTTACATGAATAAACAGCAAAGCATTAACCTTTCACATTTGTTGTTCTCAAACCTAATGTCTGTCTTTCTGTTTTTTCCCTAGAGGAGCTATCTGTGGAAGAGACGTTATCTCAGCTTTGTACGGAGCTGCAGGTATTTTCGTCAACAGAATCTGCCCATACTTTTTGCAAGTCCATTTTTCAAGTGCACTGAGACAGCCCAGTCACATATCAGAGTGGGGAGAAAGGCAATTTGGTGCCAGCAGAAAGTTTGTTAAATGTTTCTCTTCCACCAACAATTTCGCATAATTTTGATTAGTCACTTACAAGATGTTTCTGTTACTTCTAACAAGTCACCAGCTGGATTGCTTTACCATCCTTCAGTGAGCCTAGCCCTGAATATCAGAGAATGCAGAAAAAGAGGGTTTGGGGGTAGGTTGCAATTGCAGCTTTTATGCTGACAGGAGAAAAGATCCTTTGGCAGGTTGTACAACCATATCTTTTCAAATAAAAATGCCTAAATGTGTAGGGAGGCTCATGGGAGGAAAAAAAGTGATTTTGTCACAGAAGCAACTGAACTTCTCTCTTGAACTTGCTTCTGCCATGTTTATTTCAAGTGAGACACAGACAAGTCGTCAGTGGTGCCAGGAAAAAATGCAAGCATCAGCTGATCACTGGGGAAAATGCTTCATAATCAGAGATTTAATAGATTTGATTTGCTCAGTTTATTAGCAGAAGGGACAGCAAAAGGAAGAATGACAAAATAACAATTAACAGAGGGAAGTTGAAGTCAAACCAAACTAGAAGTACATTCACACTCCAGTTGCAAACAGCGGGCTAATTTTTGTCAGCCATGGGTGAAAAATATTTGAAATGGCAAATTTCTTAATTTTAAGTCATGACCTGGATATATTGCAAGAAAACTGATTTCACATAAATTTGATTTAAAGAAATATAAGTTATTTGGCTCAGCTTTACTAGATTTAGAAGCTGTAAGGGTATAGGAGGTCACACCATGCATTATAGAGTGTCCTTTGGACTTATTTTCTATTTGTCTGGGAAGTTCGTATTGGCTTGGCATACATCAGAAAACGCCAGCATTAATTTATCTGTATTTTCTAATTCCTGTCCAATTCTTGTTCTCCCAAAAAGCTTGTTGACTTGTTTTGCATGGCAATATTAATAAAGCCAGGCTGCTTTGACTGCTGTTAGCTACTGGGGACAGCATGGGAACAGCATAGGATCAGAGAGGTGAACACAACAGCTAGAACAGCTGGTTCTCTGGGGTGTTATAAAAACTTTGATTTTCTTGTACACCCGGAAAATGTTTTGCCTTGGTGTCCTGGAATGATAGCTTTGATCTTTCGATGCATAATTTGATAATAAAGACAGTGGATTTGCAGACAGTCTCAAGACATGTGTTGAGCTCTTGTATAATATTGGTGGGACATAGGCACAGCATTGACCACCACTGCAGTGTAAGTGCTGAAGTCACATGCATCTCTGTGTGGCGCACAGATTAGTATTGGCAATGCTCTCCCAGTATTTTGCCTCTAGGAGTAAGTGAACAGAAACCATTTCTTTTCAGTAGAACATATGAAACCCAGTTATTTATAAAGGAAGAAAATGCTATTAAAAAACACACAGAGAGAAGCCTGTGGGATTCGTCTCCCATTACCACTGTGTTACCAGAGCCAGGTCCATTTTTAAAATTAAATACAAACAAAAGAAGAAAAAAAAAAGAGTTTAACTTGCCATAGCTTTATATTCAACCCAATATGCAAAAGATACTCAATGCAGGAGGAAGTGGAAGGAAAATATTTTCATAATTGTGATTTATTTGTCAACAAGCAAGTAAAAATAACTCCTCAAAAAAACCTCTCGATTTGTTTTGCGTGACAGTATTGTTAAAGCCAGACTACCCTGAGTGGGGCTTGAAAGGTGCAGTCACAGGGAACAGCCCAGCAGCAGGTATGTGAATGGAGTAGCCAGAATCACGTTTGGTGGTCATTTTAATTGCTGGGTGTTGCTCTGAGGAACTGAGTCCCTGGGATTTGACCTGCGTCGGTAGTGTTGCTAAGCACTTGTCCTGTGTGTGGCAGTGCAGTAAGGGTCTCACAATTAGAAGTAGTCATTGTCTTTCCCTTCCTTCCTTCCTTCCTTCCTTCCCTCCCTCCTTCCCTCCCTCCTTCCCTCCCTCCTTCCCTCCCTCCTTCCCTCCCTCCTTCCCTCCTTCCTTCCTTCCTTCCTTCCTTCCTTCCTTCCTTCCTTCCTCCTTCCTTCCTTCCTTCCTTCCTTCCTTCCTTCCTTC
>VZSZ01003329.1:65449-94951 GCA_013398815.1 Ibidorhyncha struthersii | reverse complement strand
CCTTCCTTCCTTCCTTCCTTCCCTCCTTCCTTCCCTCCTTCCTTCCCTCCTTCCTTCCCTCCTTCCTCTCTAGTCTGTTCAAAAGTTAAGAACCAGTAAACTATAAAAATAGCCATCATACACCTGTTCCTAGTATGGTTTGCATTAGCAATGTATCTTCTTTGAAGACTCTGCTTTCAGTTTATGATGTAAGAGGCAGCTTACTGACTAAATAAATAAATAAAAATCAACATACGACATATAAAATTGAGTGCAGTAAATAAAGTAGTGCCCTGCATCTGCAAAGAGAAATGTTTGGGCAGGATCTTTTCACTACCACTATCCCCCTGATTTTTCCACTGCCAGAATGGGTATTGGAGCTTATGCCATCTTTGACAAGTTCTTAAAACCAAATAGCACCCAAACAAAGTAAACTCAGCCACAATATCTGTGCGGTCCCCACACGCGTTTTCTCTGTTTCTCTCTGTCTCACACAGACAATTTGCTTTCAATCATGGCTTAGTTTGCAGTGTCACCAATCTGGAGACTACCTGCATAATAAAATGTGAAAAAATAAGCAGGCTTTCAGCTAGACTGCAGTCCTAACAAAAAAAAAAAAAACACAACAACAAAAAAGACCTAGCTAAGAACTGATAAACGATTCCTCTGATATAATTTCTGGACTATTTCTGGTAGTATTACCAGTTTCATGGAAGAAGGTAGGTACCCTAGGAACAGACGAAGGCTCAGCTCTGTACTCTTTGTGCCAAAACACGGAGGTAAAATGTGATGTCTGCCTTTTGTTAAAGAAATTATGAAACCAGGGAGGCTGAGATGCAGAGACTTTGCTGCTGACATGCACTTCCCGGGCTGCAGAGTTTTAATGCAGAATTGCAGCCTTGAGGTGGAGGGCAGGGGAGGCCCCAGCATGTCCTAGTGTGGGAGAGAAGCAACAGCAGACTCTGGGGTGTCTGTTCTCAGCATGTGTTGAGGACACAGTGTTTTGGCTTGGGGGTTTGTTGTTCTTCCCCCCCAAGCCACCCATCTGGTATCCCAGTGCGACATGGCTGAGAAGGCTTCTTCTGCTACCAGAAAGGAGTTGCGTGCCATGGTTTATTATTTCAGAGCATTCAGCACCATCTGGTGGATAGTTTGGAACCCACTTTCCTCGTTTTTTTTTTTCCCCCAATTACTACATCTGCAGTGAAGTGTCCGCAAATAATAGAGGCTGTTCCCACTTCTTCCTCCACAGTTGTGTAGCTGAGACCCTTTGCTCTAAAATATGTGGCTTTTAAAGAGTAAAAGAAAAAGTCTCACCAGCTTTATTTGGTGTTAAATAAATAGTAGCTTTAATAATAATTCTAAATCAAGAGGAATTTTTTTGTTGTTGATGTTCCTAAAGGATTCAGTGTAACATAGAAACTGATTTTCCTTCCTGACACTGTCTTGGTCTCAAAATGTCCTTTATCTCCTCCAGGTGCTGAGTAATCCAGAGAAGATAGCAGAACAGATAAGCAAGGACCTTGCCTGGCTTTGCTCCCACCTCCTGGCCCTGTGGACTCAGTTCCTGGAGGTGGCAACTCTCCATCCAGAAGTCACAGCTTACCTGAATCAGGAACATCACATGCTAAGGGTAATGTTAAGAAATTAAAAGCAAGTTCAGTAATGGTAACCTCCTGATAGACATTAATGATTTATCTGGGTATATAGTTCCAAACTATTCTGCCCATATGAGTGTTTATTGGAGATGGGGTGAGCAGGACAAGAGGTGAAGAACAGGTGAAGCACAGGATTTGAACTTACAGATTTCAATTTCTGAAATGAAGGCTGTTTCTTTTATGGGACCCAGGATCCCGTGTTAGATGAGTGTATGTCAAACACCAGAATCTGACGTGAAACAGGAGGTGGGTGGGAAGAGTTAGATACCACCTGTACTTGCTAGATATCCATAAGTCATAAACATTTGTTTTAAAAAGCACAAGCATCACGATGACAAATAACCAAAAAAATATAATTTTATCTAAACTTCTTTCACAAAACTAAACTTCTTTCACAAAAGATGAGGAATATAGATTTGTTCTCTTCGCTCTGTCACATATATATGTAGCGCGCCAGTTTTTGCCTTTCTTCTAGTGATGTGCACACAACAAAATATTAATGTTGTTCACATGGGAATTGCTTCTTGTACTTGATAATAAAGAAGGCACAAAAGCACTTGTCTTTTGAGCTAACTATCTCGGATTTCCTTATCTGATTAGTTCAGAAAGTGCTGTGTCTTCCATTAGGTTGGTTTTGGTTATTGAGCAGATATCAGTTTAGCACATCGCCTCAGCTGATTTCATAGTCTCGTCTAATCATTACAGAAAAGGGTGGGATTCACCTTGCTTAGCTTTAGGCATCTGCAGTGTATGTATTGACACCTCAACTTATGTTCTGGTTCCTGTCAAAGTCAGTGGAGTTCTCCAGAGTAACAAGAGCAACTCTGGTTGCTCTACCGATGATCTCCGTTGAGCTTACAAAAAGGAGGCATAAAATTCAGGAAGAGGTGACTGATGCTGAGATTCCCCTGGTTATTTTGACTAGGTTTCCCTTGACTTTCGGCCAGAGGAACAAAGTCTGTAGACTCCCAACTCCAGCAAGGTGAGCCTATGGTTGCAGCCTCGATTCACGCTGACTGCCTGCTTGACTTCTGGCAAATTACACACCTTTGTGTGCTTCAGATCCTCCCCATATAAGCTGTGTGTAATGATACTTTCCCAGCTCTGGAAAACAGTGCGAAAGCCCCAGATGAAAAGACTTACTATTAAGATACAGTCTTTTTGAAGGGATGCTAGCCTTTTTTTTTTTTTTTTTTTAAAAAAGGTCGTTTTTTGAAGCACAGCTGGGATTTAGGGAGATGCCGTGATGTAAGCTTTTCGCTGCCATTTTCTGACACTGTAACAGAGGTCACTTTTACAAATATTATTAGTAATGTATGGGCTGCAGTTTAACAGCTTAGTACATTTGATTGCATATTATGCTTGATTCACTGAAACTCAAAGCTTATTCCAGAGCAGACAGCAGCACTGAATTTTTTATACCTTATTTCACACCCTGTGCTCTGCCAGCCACTTCAGATCTGTGGTTCTTTTGTAATTGATTATCCAACACTCAACAGATCTAATATCCATGAAGAGATTTGAAGAACTCTTATTTGTAAGTATCATAACATGGGCAGATATGTTTCTACCATGATGGGGCTTATTCTCCTCTGGGCTGGTATATAAGGCTTCTTTACTCTCTTGGGAGTCACTGTGGATGTTTCCATGGAAGAGATGATCAATTATGAATTGTTCTAATTTAGTAACTCACTGCACTGCTGCTTTATGATTTGCATGATGGGAACGGAAGAAATCTTGCCCATTTTAAGCTTATGGGGAAAACGGTAAATTTTAGAAAAGTAGTCAGAAGATGCACATAAGCAAATCTTGATTTACTGTCAAGGGACACTTCTTACCTCCCAGCAAAATATGCAACACCAGCTGGTTTGTACTGGACTGGGAAAGTAAAAGAGAATTGAGCTCTTTCTTTCTTTCTTTCTTTCTTTCTTTCTTTCTTTCTTTCTTTCTTTCTTTCTTTCTTTCTTTCTTTCTTTCTTTCTTTCTTTCTTTCTTTCTTTTCTGTCACCAGTGGTGCAAAGCAGATGCAGCACACTAAGGAATCTGCTCCTGACAGTCACTGCTTTGTTATTACGTTGATTGTACTTGGCACCTTTCAGCGGATCTTAGGTTTAACTTGTGTCTTTCTCCCTCAGGTGAGGAGATTCTCAGAAGCCTTCTTCTACACTGAGCACCAGAAACTGGCTGTGCTCACGTTCCAGGAAGGCCTGTAAGTAACCCATTAACCCACCCCTCTCATTGGAACAACTGAAAATGTGGTTTAAAATATTTTGCAATCAAGACTGGGTTCTTTTCTGCTGGATATGGAGGAATTTAGTTTGAGGCAAGCAACTGGGTCTGTTCTAGCTCCATATTGTAAAACCATTGAAATCAGTGTCAAAAGTAAGTGACTCCGATCAGGCTCCAGCAATTATTAATTTCAAGAGTCCTGTATTCTAGGGACATGATGCTGGCGATCCTCTTTCCCCACCTCTCCTCTCAGTCGCAGTTGGGTGCATTTCTCTTCAGAGCATATCTCCACCAACACCACCAGCCTCAGGGCAGACAGGATTATTTTTTCTGTCTTTCCTCAATTAACTGCCTAGCCCACTATACCAAATCCAGTACTGGCACTTTTAAGGGGAAATAACTGCTGACAAGCAACAAAAGCTTTAAAAATTTGCTGTTATAATTTCATTCTTGAGGGTAGGCAGTCATAGATTCCTTTTGGTGTTTAGTCCAGCCCTACTTTCTGTATCAGAAAGAATCTATAAATGCAGAGAGGAGCATTAAACACCCAATGCAAAGTTGTGAATGTTCACTGGATGCAGCAGTGGAGAATGGGAATGGGGAATACCACCACATTAGCTGGAGGAACTGTGGGAGTGATGTGAGCTCAGGGCTGATAATTAATTGACCGAGAATCGACAGTGCAAAATAGTCCAGGAAAACAAATGTGGCACTGGGTTGCATTCATAAAAATATGCTATAAAACATTGGCAAGGTAAGTATTTCCTTCTCCTTGACACTTCTTGTTTGGAGCCAAGCTGGGCAGTATGAGAAACCAGTTTTAAAGCTACACCAGGGCAAATCCTGCCTTCAGCTTTAGCCAGTGATCCCAAGTAGAGCACACGGATAACACTCAGGACCTGACCCCTGAAGGTAGTGTTCAAAGAAAGATGCTCAGATTTGAATTTCTGAGTAATGTGGGACTATTTGTGTACTGAAACAGCCTGTCACCACTGGGGGGGGCACAGCATTACCAGCATGGAATCCCATCTTTCAGGAGCTTAAAGGCCATGACATCTGGTCCTGTCATGTTGTTGAGTCTTAAGTGAGACATGTGCTTTTGACCTAGTGCAAAGAAGAAAATTACATTCTCAGAGCTGTCACTAGGGATATTAGGGCTGAATCAGTGTTGGTGAAAAGGGCCGTGACTTCATTAGCGGATGGGTTGTACAAGGCTACCTCATTCTGTCAAATTAGAGAAGCACCATGGCTGCAGGGGCCCAGTTGTGCTCACTTAGTCCTCCCATGTCAGGTTTTAAGTGAGCTATGTACAAGGAAAACCCCATGTCAAGATCCTGGGGTGAGGGCACAGACACTTATGGCCCCATTCAAGCAAATATAACCCTGCCCAGGGGGAAGCCTAATTGCATGAAGTGCTTTTATTTCTCTAGGCAGCCACAGAACTAGCCCCTTTCCTATAGATAAACATAGTTTTTCCTCTGTGATTGTCAAGGAGACCGAGTGAAAAAAAAGTAAAATAGTTTGCAAACTTTAAAAGTTGGTGTATGTAGTAAATTTGGTCTATACAGGGCTCATGGCAAAACCATGTTTTCTTTTTGAATTTGCTAGATGATATAGTTAGAAAAACAGTCTTGACTGCCAGAGTATTATTAACATTGGAGGTAGCAGTAGGGAGTATTAATTGGGTTCACAAGAGTCTCCAGGTGAGATCAACTCTCAGCGTGCCAGGTGCTGCACAACCACCTCAAACAGTAACAGTTTTTCCCCCAGTTCTTTCTTCCTTCTTACCACACAAGAGCGCTTTTTTGTCTCCTGTACTGTTGTGTGAGTTCTGTATGAGCCCATGCACCTACAAGTTTGGCAGCATTTGACTGCTTAGACAGAACAGAACACACCATTTTCAGTAGGTTGGGTATCACACAGGGTGGGAAGTCTTTAGAAGGTGACATATCCTCCCAATATTTTACAGAAAAAATAATTTTTCCATACCTATCAATATCAATGATTCATCTTTTGTGCCAGAGATTGGTCTCAAAGCAAGATTCATTTATTATTTTTGCATGTGGTCTTTAGTAAAACGCTGGTGCCATTAATTAATATGTCAGTGAGAACTTGTTATGGTGCTAAGAGTTAACTCTAAATACCCAGGTGCTGCTGCAGGCAATAATGAGCAGTTAGCTGGTTGTGACTCCTGTCTGAGTCAAGTTTTAGCAACCGATGACTAGATTATCTTCGAGGAAAAAAATAACTGGCCTACAGGTAAGAACAAATGACAGACAGCAACAATTATGTTCTGAAGTTGAAGCTGATATTTGTGTCTGAACATAGGAATCTTCCATGCTGGCTCGAGGACAGAACAATTGAATTACAAACCTGTTGTTTGAGTTTTGGTTCGTAACGTATGAAGTGTGTTTCTTCCAGTTAGCTGCCACATGGTGATTACCTGTCTTCTGCCAATGATAATCTGAAATATTGCCATTGTGCTGTACTATAGGATCTGCACAGAATTGCTTTCAGCTGACCATCTATGAAAAGTTTGTTGCCTTCTTCTTTATTCCTTAGGATAAACAGACTAATTCATCAAAAAGCCAACACAAATAATAAAACTTTGATGTTTTCCTCATTTTTTGAAGCATATGCTTACATAGGAAAGTTCACCAGAAGCAAAAATTATTGTATTTATTATTGCCAAACCCATATCCGTATGCCAGTTTAATGTTATGTTCCCTGATGAAAGCCAGGTGGCATTTTACATGGCCCAAAAGATGGAAACAGACAGCCATTCTAGTTCTGTCAACAGGCAGCAACTGAACTGATGTGGCTTAGCTCTTCCAGATGCATACGTATGGGAGATATCGCGGTGCTCTGAGAACTGGTATAAGTGAGATGGAGGGCCTGCCATGCATCCCTCTTGGCCTTGTTTCTCCCTATGCTGCTCAACCAAATTTTTGATTATTGCTTCCTTCCTCTGGGTTTTGAAACCCTTGCCACAGCCAGAGTGGCAGACCTGTTTTCCTGACTGGAGAGCTAGCTGAGGGATTCAGTGACCCCTGGGAGGAAAGCAATGAGTTATGGTAGCTAACAGAGCCTGAGGCAGGAGCAGATGGAACAACTTCCAGAAACGACAGAGGTTTTGTAGTGAGGGAGTGTGCAAGTTGTAGGTATCTAACTGAGATAGAAATCAACTGATGGGAGACCTCCTAGGAGCACTGGGTATCCCCTCGTCACACAGTGCTGCCTTCTCTCCTTTTAAGCACGTTACCTCTGTCCTCTGCCTACGCATCCAACTTTGCTTCTGGGCTTGGGGGGGTGATGGTGAAACAGCACTGTAACTGCTCAAAGACTCAATTTCCTTTTGTACTTTGCTGACAGGATCCAAAGTCATGGGCAGATTTCTACAGAAATTCGTAATTCGGAGTACTTCACCAGCATGCCCCCGCTTCCAGCAGAATGCCTCGACATAGACGGGGACTGGAACACTCTCCCAGTTATTTTTGAAGATAGGTACATGGATATGCCTTGCAAAGGTGAGTGAAACACTACAAGGTACAGCTTCATGAGACAGCTTGAGCTGAGGGAGGTTCTCTTCCCCAGCCCAAGGTAAGCGATTTCACAACCCTTGGACTGACTCTGGCTTGGATCAGAGTGTGATCGACTATGTAATAGAGTTGAATTCTTCTGTTTTCCCTAGTAGCAAACTAGAGTATTTCCTGTAACTTCATATTTTTCATCTTCAAAGTAAGCTGTTGAGTTACAAGAGATGGAGGCAAAATATAGAAACAAAAACCCCAAATCTTTGGGTTTTACCAAACCAGTACAAATTTAAAGGAAAAACAGCACTATGAATTTCATCCCCAGTGTGACATCTAGTGGCAAGAAAACTCAGAGCAGAACACCACAATTTCAGCATAAAACCCAACACTGTCCCGGAAAGGCGACATCGCTTTCCAAAGAAATATTTTCCCCTTGAGTACCCAAGTAAAATTTTTAATTAAGAAATTATTTAGTTCTGCAGATTTTTACTAAAACCTCACAGCCCTTAGTTCCCTTTCTTTTTATCCAACTATTAAGATTAGTGAGGAAGCAATATGTATTAATATGTATATAGGTGACCATAGTCTAGCGAGTATGACTTGAGGTCCAAAATTTTCTCTCTTCCAGAGTTATACAACTGCCTAAGTTTTTACAGTGCTCATTTACAGATACTTAAACTGATTATTAAATTGACTCACAGGCAAGAACTATACTATGAACAATGTCGTACGACAACAGGAATGCAAAGAAGTGTCAGCTCTGTTTTGCTTACTTATGGAATAGAAACTAGCAGTTTAGATACATTTATACTGAGGAAAGTATATTTTATTGATATTGTCTTCTTTGGCCTAACCATAACTGATTATTAAGTATAATTCTAGTCAAATGCACTCTGGTGTTTGCATTTGTAATATGCCTCTCATCTATCTATAATTTATATAATATAAATATACATACTTTTTTTCAGCCTTACAATCACTTTTCAGAGCTCCACATCACCTCGGGGTAATTTGTTGTGTTCTTGAAGGTACCACTTCTTTTTGTCTTTATTTCAGATCAGAATTTGGAAGTTTTCCCAGATTTTGAGGTTCCTGCAAATACCAAAATGGATGTAATAGATGACAACGAAGATTTTACATCAAGTGATGCCACTGCAGTAATGAAAGGAGACTTTGGGAAAGGCACTCTCATAATTCATACAGATAGGATAAAGGGGAATCCCTCCTGCATATACAGTGGTACTGAAGGTGGTGCTTATACTGCTAAGGGTTTAAACCAGCACTCCACATCTCAGGTATGTACAGTGAACACAGAAGGCCAAAGGAAACCTGAAAGTATTTTTGTTTCACTTAAGGAAACTACTTCTGACTCAGAGCCAGGCAATACAGAATGCATATCAGAAGACTTTAAAGCATCCGAGGAAGTTTTATTAAAAGACAATAGACTTGCGGCGGATGTTACCTGTAAAGATATGAAACCTAGCAATAAGGATTCTCACAAAAGTGAGCCTATGTTAATTGTCAGTGCTCAGTACAAGTGTGGAGCATGTGGAACTGATGGCTTGGAAGACAGGACCAAAATAAATAAAACAGATGAATCTAGTCATCCAGAGAATAATCTCACTTCATCTGAGCTTGCGCTGAATGAATTAACCTGTCTTGAAAAAACAGGAGATCCAGACACCAAGGCTCTGCTCCCCGTTTTGAAAACTTTGCCCACACACAGCTTTGAAGTGAAATTATTCACAAAGGAGCAACGAGGTGAGGAGTGTGAAGAATTTACCCTGATGTCAGGGGTTATAAAAAGATCCTCCTCTATAATATCCGATTCAGGCATTGAAAGTGAACCAAGTTCGGTGGCGTGGTCTGATGCTCGTAGCCGGGCACTAGAGCTGCCCAGCGATCGAGAGATCCTGCACCACCTGGTACGAAGGCATGCCATCCACCGAAATTCCCTGGAAGGTGGCCACACAGAAAGCAATACTAGCCTGCCCAGTGGGATCCAAGCATCGCTTACATCCATTAGCTCTTTGCCCTTTGAGGAAGATGAGAGGGAAGTGGAGCTTACCAAACTGACCAAATCTGTCTCAGCTCCTCAGATCAGTAGCCCAGAAGAGCCTGCAGAGGATGTAGATATATCCAAACACAGTGAAGCATCCTCAGGAGATTCAAGAGGAAACTTAAAAAGTTGCATGGAAACAGAGGGTGAAGATGGACAATTAGTTGTGGACTTTCCAGGATGTCAAATTACCACAGAAAGCAGACAAATAGAACCAAGAGGACATCCCAAACCTTCTGTCAAACACAGTAGCAGTAACATTGAGTTACAACGGGAGGAGGAGAGGGAAGATTTTCCAGACACTTACTGTAGTTTAGAAAGTGCAAGACCACCTGTTTGTCCAAAGCAGCTCAGAGATACTGTGTCTGAATGCCAGTCACTGGAGAGCAATGGTGAGTGCAGCTTAAAAACGTCAAGGGCTTGTAATTACTTGGGCAGAAATATAGCTAAGTTTGATACATGCATCGAGGATCCAAAGGATAAACTTGAGCCGGGCAGTTTAAAAATGCAACAAGGCTTTTTCTCCAACAGAATTTCAGAGGAGGAGACTTTCTCTCAAAGCATAAAACTAGTATCAGATTTTTGCTATCCTGTTCCAGCTCCTTCAGAGACCTCAACCGAATTTGGCTCAATGCAAGGAGAGTGTGGTAGCTCTCTTGCTGATGAAAGCCCGGCAGTGTATGCAGAAATGCAGGGGTTACAAGAAATTGAGCTCAATGACTCACCTGCCTCAGCAGACCCTGCTGCAGGATCCTACCAGGCTGAATATCCTCAAGAACCCAACAGCCAAGAGCATAAACTTGTAGCTAATGGCACCGGGTTTCATTCGGCGACGACAGAGGGAGTAGCCCTGGAAAGCAGAAAGGCTGTTGATGTGGTTAACCTGTCCGTCTCTTGCACAGCCACGTGTCTTCCCTTTTCTTCTGTGCTCAAAGAGACCCCTGCTATGGTCGGCTTCTCTGCGAAGCAGGCTGCATTCCCCATCACGCGCCAGCCTCTGGGCTCTTTCGGAGTCGTCTCTTCTAATTCAAATGAAGTGGATGAAGAGACCAATGAAAGGATGCTGAAGTAAGAATGTCTAATTACTTTCTTCATTAACGTTACTGAAATGCCAAGAGACCCGAACAAAGTTCAGGGCCCTAATGCAGTAAGCACGGGGTAAACTTGCATCCAGAGACATCCAAAATAAATAATACTAGAGGAATGGTTTACATAGAATAAATAATCAAAATAAACAGGAAGGATGAAAACATAGACAGACCAAGATCATCAAAGACATTACGTCCTTAATCCTCATGAAAATCAGTAAAATTTAGGTGTCTAAATAATCTTTAAGATCCGTCCTTCCTTCATGAAGTCAAGGTTACCCAGACTTGGGTATTGATCCCAGTTCACTACGGCAGTGCCATAGCTTGTTTTTCTCTTCTGCTTCAATAATTGCACTCATTATCTAAACTATGAAACAGGAGCATAGATTGGCTGGTAGGGTTTCAGCTTCAGTTTCTCAAACTGGATAATGGGAGAACTGGCATCCTGGGTAGCTGGGGAGGAAGCTTTTTTTTTCTCTTGTTTCATTGCCCATGGCAAAAGTGCCACATCATGGCCTCGATGTCACAGTGGCCCGTTTCACAGATTGGCACACTAGCACATGTATAATTCTGTTATATATTGGTGTCTTTTTTTTGTGCTGAGAGAAAACAGTAACATGGGAATTTCTCAACCCACTCAGCTGCCCAAAATGTTGGCTCTCTGCATGTGCATTCATGTGTGACCCAAGGCTTTGTTTTTATTTTATGAAAGCATCTTGAGGTTTGTTTTACAGAACCTGCTGTAAGTCCTGCTTAATCTAAGCACAAAATCTGTTCCTTTTTTTGTGAAGCAAAATATTTAATTATGTATTCATGCACATTAATCCAGGGCCTTCCGGTCCATGGACCGAAAGCTAGATTTTTTGTTCTTGTGTACAGTCAGTAGGACTGATGTAAGTAATTGCTCACCATATATTGTGGCCTTAAGCTATCACAGAATCACAGAATCTCCTAGACTGCAAAAGACTTGTAAGATCATCTAGTCCAATCATTAACCTAACACTGACAAGCCCACCCCTAAACCATGTCCCTGAGCACTATATCTACATGACCCTTAAATACCTCCAGGGATGGGGACTCCACCACTGCCCTGGGTAACACATTCCAATGCCTGATGACCCTTTCAGTAAAGAAATTCTTCCTAATATCCAATCTAAACTTCCCTTGGCACAACTTGTAGCCAAGCTTTAAAGGTTTGTATCTCCTAACATGGTCCATCCCACATTTCTACCTAATTCTACACTTACATTGTGTTTATTAATTCCTAAAAGCTCTGCATAAGTTTTGCTAAGTCAAAAGACTGCTGAAGAGTTTGGCATCTTCAGCCAGCAAAATGCTCCAGGGTGAATCTGTGTGTCAAATTCTGGGTCCTGAGCAGGAAAGGGGCTAGCTTAATTATTTCAGCACTGAGCTGCTCTTCCTCTTATCTACTAAATGTTTTCAAAAGAACCAAACCCCCCCAAAAAACAACCCAAAATATCTACCACATGATGTGCATCTTTTAACTCCACAGTCTGAGGAATGGGGAGAACACCTTCTACCTGCCTGTAAATGCATCTGATGCTAGCAAAATGATACATTTTGCATTTCAGTATCTTTAAGGCTGATGACATTGTTCAGATGCAAAATTGCTAATTCTGTATCTTAGTCTAATTGTTATGGGTCACCAGAAGATTATTTTTTGTAAAGCCTTCATTCCTCTTGCAGGTGTGAGGCGGTAATGGACTTTAGCTATTACCTGTATGTAGCCAAATCACTCAGAAACAGATTTTCTTCCCTGCATCCTGATTTCTCTTAATCATAATAGATAAGGAATAGTATCCAGGTCTCTATTTGAAAGTTGCATACATAACTTCTTGCCAATACCAGCCTCCTCATTTCTAGTTTGAAGAGTTGTTGAACACCCAGTTCTATTGTGATTAATTAATGTATTCTCCAGTTTTTATCAGGCCAAAGAAAAATTTAAAAAAGAAATGAAGATTGAAGGATTTCTGTACAGTGACTTATCTGTACTAGCTTCTGATATCCCATATTTTCCACCAGAGGAAGAGGAAGAAAATTTGGAAGATGGAATTCACCTGGTTGTCTGTGTCCATGGATTGGATGGTAAGGCCAGGAGGAATTGCTGTTTGCCTGTCCTCTTGGTGTAAACAAAAAAAAAAGAGCAGATGTTCAGCAAGAATGAAAGAATGAAGACTCTAAGGAAAATGTTTATCCTACCGAAGTGTTCAGTCCTTATTATGTTATTCAGTCCATTGTAACAAAAGATACAGGAGAATATGAAATATTTCCTCTAAGAAACTGGTGCTGCAACTTTTGTTGATGTTTAAACAGAATTCTACACCAAGGTGCATCAGTCCTTCTGTGTACAGAAGGAGTGCATTACAGTATCTCTTCTTGTCTTTCCACAGGTGCTTGATTGTTTTGCAGTATGTGACCAGGATGAAAACATTATTTAAACCGCCTCCCCCCACTGTTATAGCCTAGAGAGTGGCTGGCTTTAGAAAGTGAGAGAATAAAAATCATTATTCACTGCAGGGTGAATTCCAGCATAGCCTGGACTTTTTTACATATATGCTTTCTAAGCAGAAAACAGATATGTTAAACTGGAAACTTCTTTTGACAAATTATTGGTATCAATGGGAAAGGTGTAGATGTTAACCTTGAAACTACAGAGACAGCAGGGTGGAGACTGAAATGTCAGGTGTTCGAAGAAAGGTGGAAAACAAACATTTGCTGGATTGAGCAAAAACCATTTTCTATTCAATATCTCAGTGGCAATAATGACCTTCTCACAAGGTGGAGGTACCACCTTTTCCAACAAAACATTTCAGAAGAATTTCCTAGTATGGAATGGGGCACCTCCCCATCGTGGTTTGCCCTCAAACCAGGACACTCCCAAACTATTAGAAACCTGACAGTATTTCTGCACCATCTCTCATTCTGAATACCCAGAGGCAGGCTACTTTACACCTGGAGGTACAACCCTATACCCCAGCACGTGTGCTGAGGACCCTGGCAGGGCTGCAGTGTCTCCTGGGAGCCTCACCAGCTGTGAAGGTGGAAGGACAGACCTCAGCTTTTTGTCTTTTTGTCTTACCTCTGCTGTTCAGCAGATAGGAGACAGAGTTATTCCGGGCCTGATCATTGCCCTTTCGTCCCCACCATTTATGCAGTCCCTGGCAGCGAGGGGGGAGGTCCAGCCCCACCTTGTGCAGGCTGTGGTTATGCTTGCTCTCCTGCTGTTTCCATGCATGATCCTATGGTGTGGTGAGCTGTCTTAGCAGCACTTAGCAAGAGCTCCCTGGTGTCAAGGTTTATAGGAAGATGAATGTATTAAATTGACTCTATATTAGTTGTTTTTCTGTTGAATTACATCTTATAAAGTACCATTTATTTCTAGGTAACAGTGCAGATCTGCGGCTGGTAAAGACTTTTATAGAACTGGGACTCCCTGGTGGAAAACTGGACTTCCTAATGTCTGAAAGAAATCAGGTAGTACAGAACTAATTTCTGTCTTCCTTTAGATCTGCTACAAGCTGTTGACATTGCTGAAACAGGGCCTTCAGCAAAGTCCTTTCACCAGCTGAATGAAGCACTGGGGAATTCAGGGAATTTTATGTAGTGTTTAGTGCAAAGTTCCCGTTCCTGTCTAATTTGACAGCTCTAAATTGTTCAAGCCCACCAGAAAATATTCCTAGCATTAAAGTCACAGGCAATAACATTAGCACTTATATGACTAGACCTTAGAAGAAGAAAATTGATTTTTTCTGTCAGTTTGCAAACTTAGCGGCCTGGTGCCTTTGCCTGTTGGATGCCAGGCAACACAACACCGACAGAAAGCACATACCTACAATAGCAGTCTTGCTATTGCTGAAACCCAGGTTCCGTGGAGCTGCCGTGCCGGTGTGTTCTTTGTCATGCCCACACTCTCATAGTGTCATCTATTTATGTCCACCGACAGAAAGCAGAAAGTTTAGTGATGCGAAATTCTCTGGAGGATGTGGAATATCCAGCAGGTGTTGTCAGCTTCCTTTGCTGCATCAGCCATTGCTTCTCCTGTTGCGATGTTTGTGAGATTTATTTCCTTGAATGATAAAGAAACGTCTTCCAGTAAAATTCATTGCTAGCCTAGGCAGAGAAACAGAAATGAGTTTTGTGTTTTCCTCTGCAGTGAACCCATATTTATGACACAGAGGCCTAACTTTATACACAAGATAAGGATTTCCAGTGCGTAGTGAGAAACATTATTCTGATTTATGAGCAGCTGAGAAACTTGAATCAAAATTTCCAACCTTCTTTGTTCAATAGCTTTTATATTTTGAAGTGGCCAGTTGATGTTAGTCTGTGAACCGGCCGCCTTCCCGTGCACATCTCTGTCAGCAGTAAAATCATAGAATCATAGAATCATAGAATTGTTGAGGTTGGAAGGAACCTTTAAGATCATCAAGTCCAACCATTAACCTAACCCAACAAAAAAAACTTCTAAACCATGTCCCCAAGTACCACGTCTACCCTTTTTTTAAACACCTACAGGGATGGCCAGTAGACCTGCACAGTGAACATGAGCAAGATGAAAATAATGAGGCCACTTCAGATTTGCATCAAAGGCCCTTCTCTTGTCTTCAGAGGACGAAACATCTTACAACATCTCTATTTAATATTATACAGAGCCCATAATGGGAATTTTGAATGCTCTTACAGTTTAGTAAAGGCGAGAAAGTTCCCATGGCACTGTAAAAAGGATCCATGGGTTTTGATGAATGTTTGGATGCATCCTGACACCCTTTTTTCCTTCTCTGAGAACCACACTAAAAATGACCCAAGAAATCAGTCATTTATCTGGAGTTTGCCTTATAGAGGAAAATGCAAATCTCTTTTTTTAGGCATCCATTTGTGATATATTTGACAGCTCAGTCAGGCTGAGATGATACTAAAGGATGGTGATATAAGCAGGTGAAATATGACTCTTGATATGTTTTGTTTATGATTAATGTTCAGGATGGTATTCTTCCACTTTTAAACAACCTGAAAGATTTGGGATAATGAGCCTAGAAGGAAATTGTTAATTATCAACAAAGACAAAACAAACAGGCAGAAGGTTAGTGGACTGATTGCAGTTTATGAGAACATTTATTTCAAGGCCATATTGGAAAGTGAATATGCTCATGTTTTCCTTTGCAAGAGCTGCAATTAGCAAGATGAATTGTGTCACAAAAGCATTAATTACTGATATGTTTGCTTTGAATAGCTGTTCCAACATTTGATGATTGTTCTGTGGCATCTCATTAGTAACGAATTTGATTTAGAGTCCTATTGGATTGGCAAACAACACAGTGCTGAATAACTTCTGCCTGCAATCACATGGACTGGACAATATATTATTTGTTTTATTGTATCACAACTGGAAGTACTGTTGCAAGCAACAAATTGTTTGTCTCTCTTTAGCACTCATTCTCTTCCTGATCACTGCTGAATAATAAACACACAGCATTTCATTAAAAGGGACAAATAATTTTGTGATTGCAGCTGTAGCATCAACATAAGACACGTTCCAGTCTATAATGCTGTAAACTATTTTATAGTAGTAATCTTTTAAATCCTAAATGCCAAAAGGTTTTTCCCATGTGCAGAGTGTGGTGTCTAGAGCGGCTGAGCATTAACAGCTCTCACCAGTGTCAAGTCAGGCTGCTTTAACACCATACTTATGACTCTGGAATCTCTCAGCCTAATATTGTTAATCTTACTATTAATAAACTGTAGGTCCGGGTTTATCCTATCATGACATGTGCTGAAGTTAGAGGCACAGTTGATAAAGAAAGAGGAGCAACCACAGGTGGTAACTTAATCCCCTTGAAATATGAATTGCCTTCTAGAGGGCCCTGTTTCCATGCTCTACAAAGTGTAGCATTACTCTAGTTCTAACTTAAATTCTCAGGTTGTGTTCTTAAAGCTAAAAGGCACAATACAGAGTCAAAGAATTTTGCCTTACCTTACCTATTGGTTCGCTGAAGGCAGTGGATTTCCTCTTGGGCTATAATGCGCGCTATGGGACCCATAGTGACCCATGCTATGTTGTTACTGTTGATGTTATGTGAGAAAGAAAGTAACGTGTCCTGAGTAAGTTTGCGATATGAATTGGAAGCTATTTGCTAATAAACTGAAAGCGAAACTTCATGACTCTGTTTTCAAAGGAGGACCTCATTTTTAAAGGACCCGGAGACTAAGAAAAATCCTCCCCCCCTTCCCACTTGAGCATGTATAAAGAAAATTTGTACTGGTTATTACATTTCTGCTTGCATTTTACTCTGAAATTAACATCAATCTGCAATAACTGCAATATATTTTAATTCACCGTCTCATTCAATTTTTCACCAGACTGACACTTTTGCTGATTTTGATACAATGACTGATCGATTATTGGATGAAATTATTCAGCATATCCAATTGTACAACCTCTCCATATCCCGAATAAGGTAAGCTTTCTGATAGTTAATAGTCTGTAACTGTTTGAGTTACATGAGCAACATTCAGTGAAATTAGCTTTTCCAAGTGTCCTGTGTCAAAAGCCATTGAATCAGTGAGATGAATCTTTACATTGTTATAGATGGAAGAGTATCTACTAGGCTGAAAAAATGTGAAATGGTAACTAAAAGATGTTACTGTAAGTCCTGATAGAGTCCCCTAAAGACCAATTTCTGCCACCCTTATGTTTGATTTAAATAAAATACAGATTATTTTAGTGTTAATGTTATTCTTTCTTTCCCAACAGTTTTATTGGACATTCCCTTGGTAACGTCATTATTCGATCTGTACTAACTCGCCCCAGGTTTCGCTATTACCTCAACAAGTTACACACCTTCCTGTCCCTCTCTGGGCCTCACCTGGGAACCCTTTACAACAACAGTACTTTGGTTAGTACAGGTAAGAGTTAATGGGAAAGTTATGAGTAGCTGCAGTCCGTGGCAGAGTGCATGAGAGAGCAACACATGGAGGTAGCAATAAATCATAACAATGTGACTTGTACACTGAAGTTGTGGAAAATATTTGCTGAAGACTTCAAACCCACACAGAAAAAAATGCGATGAGAGAGGCTTTCAGTATTTACTACAAGGTCCAGCACAGTGCTCCCTGGAAAACCCAAGGGTGTGCAGCAGTGAGATCTGACCTTGCTTCCACCGTATTCTTCTGCACCCTATACTGCTGACAAAAAGAGGCATCTCCAAGGCTGAAGAAGACATTTATAGTCCTATGAGAAGAGAATGTCCCATAGTTCAGCTTTCCTGAGTGTTTATGCTACCATGACACGGATAATCAAGTGCGACCCTTAGACTTTTCTCCCTGTTGATTAATAATAATACAAGAGGAAACAAAGACTTATATTGAGTTACAGTGCTACCCTTACTCTAGGCACACGTCTTTATTCCCCATGGTTGACAATTAGCAAACAGGATAAAAATATGCATCGATTTTCATTCCAGGTCTATGGCTCATGCAGAAGTTGAAAAAGTCAGGGTCACTTTTGCAGCTGACCTTCAGGGACAATGCAGATCTGCGCAAGTGTTTCCTCTATCAGCTCAGCCAAAAAACGGGTGAGTAGGGCTTGATGCGGCTGTGTAAATGTCAAGGGCTATTCCAAAGGATTGTGATGGATTGCCATGTCCTCCAGGGAGTAAAGGAAACCTGCATTTTTAAAATTATCTTTCTTTAACCATTCTTGCTTTTGAGAAGGGCTGCTCTGTCTAGAATCTAATACCTATTTTATATATGCATTTTTCCTGTGCCAGTTATCAGTGAATATATTTGCCAAACTGTTAGCACCAAGTATGACCTCCATGCTGTAGTAAACATGCACCTAAGTTTATATTCTGCAAGCAAGAAATATCATTCTTGACAAGCCACCATTGCTTAATTTATGCTACTAGATGAAAACCATTTTTCCTTTTTTATTATTATTTTTAAGTTTAACATCTCTTGTCTCTAGGAAATATGACTCTGTGAGACGAAGAGCAAATTTTATTCATGTCTATTGTGACACCTTTGTACTACAAAGAGAGATGTATGGACTCACACTGGAAAAATGATGTCTAAATAGAAATCTTTTTACGCCTTCCTTGGTCTGTCTTGAATAAATTAAATAGATCAGGCTTTTCTTAAGAAAAGAAAGCAAACATGATCCTTCTGTTCAAGCAAATGCTTTCTTTTAGGAGTTATTTTTAATATTGTGTGTTGGCAAACTAGTCCCAAGTGTGTAGTCACAAGGTCACTGCTTGATATTTAATTCTTTTCTCATACTTTGGTACATTGCTAATCGGAAACAAAGACTATGTCAAGATAAATAGAACTTTTTAATTCTTAGTCTCACAGACATATTGCTGTTTCATAATTTTATGAACAAACTAAGTGACATAATCAATGAAGGAAAGCTGCTGTATCTTGGCATTTCATGAATTTCCATGTTTGAATTTTACCTTTGACTCCCTGGCTTTCATTTCTATGGATTACAGTTGTCATCTTCTTTATTATTGTTATGTTAAAAAAAATTGGTGTGCACAGGAAGGTCACATCATAACTTCCCAACCAAGGAATTCCCAAGCATGTGTTGTGAGTCAAAGCGATTCATTGTTTGTTAGCTTGGTAGACTGGAGATCTAATGAGCTATAAATGAAGGTGTTGTCCTTGCAAAAGCAGCAAGCAGAAATTTAAATGTGAAGAGCATTGTCTGTAAAGTCAGAATCAGCTTAGCTGAAAAATCTGAAGTAGCTAGGTCCGGATGTGAACATTCGAGCTGGGTTACTGAGTCAAAATAGAGGTGCCCCTACCCTAGCACCCTGCTCCCAAAGTCATTGAGAGAACTCTTTAAGCCTCCAACAATTTCTGACTTTCTTCTTAAAGTAGAAGTCCCTGCTACTTTTCAATCTGTTTAGATGTTCCTTGTCTTGAGAGAAAAAATGAACATTATTCCCTATTGAACATCTTCACATAAGATTGCAGTTATGGTGACACTCGCTGTTGCTTCTCTTACCCTTTACCTCAGACTGAAGTCACAAGCTCAGCTGGTTTGATTGCACAAGAAGAAAATGATAGATAGCTTCAGTCAGGCTTAGTAAAGGCAGCCAGTAGGACAATTTGTGGTGATGATGGTCAACTCTTCTATGAAAATCTGGAAATCAAAGGACTTGGTTCTGAACCCCTTTCCCATAAGGGGGAGGGAAAGATGAAGGTCAAACCCACAGCTCTTCTGTGTTCGGGATACTCTCTGGACTAGTAGACCAGATCATCTGTGCCCATTTTCCTACTTTTTCTGCTGAATGTGGGTGATGGAGGGCCCAAGAGACCGCAGACATGGCAAACAATGGCAGTTTGCTTCCACAGTCCACCAGTGGCCCCATTGCATCCAGGAAAGAGGGAGGATTCCTGGTTTCCAGTCCATGTACCAGCAGTGTGCATTTATCAAGGGACTGCTGAATGCAGGGACTGGATCCCAAGGCTCCCTCAACACTGATGTAATAGTATGACATCATAGCTGTAACGATAGTTGTAAAGTTGGTTCCTCTTCTCCCTCTATTTTGTTTGAAAATTGTAGTACTTTGTGTGTTATTTCTGAATGTGACCCCCATTCCTGTGAACATTTATTTATCCAAAACCGCTCATTGACTATAGTGAGACTGTACATGTGTTTCCAATGTTTAGAGGCACAAATACTTGCAAAATTAAGGTGTTAATCAAACTTTTTTTTTTGAACAGAGACAGTTCTTACTTTTTCTGTTGACATACAATTAACCTCTTTGAGTGTTGATAAGTAACAAATACTTCTCAGAAGCAGCAGAAATGGGTTTAAGCTATTATGAATCTTTCTGAGCTCATGCTGTATGTTTTAATTATTACCATCTATTTTGCACTGTAGATTTTCAAATGTGTTTGAACATGAAGTAGTCATGCTGACACTGTATGTGTTTTTATCGCTGTGCATCATTGTGATAAATGTATTTAATGTATTTGCCACAGGTCTTCAGTACTTTAAAAATGTTGTGTTAGTGGCCTCACCCCAAGACAGATATGTACCCTTTCATTCAGCAAGAATAGAAATGTGCAAAAATGCACTTAAGGACAGACACACAGGTATGTTTAAGATCCTTTCTATGTTTACAAAGCTGTTGAGGAACTGTGTTTTTGTGTAACTGAGGTCATTGCATTACAAGGGTTTTTCATCAGCATGAGGAAAACTCAAATGTTTATTTGATAAGGAAGAAAGTGTTCTCTTCCCACAGGAAATTACTGAAATCAATAAAAGAAGCTTTTTAAGAAGCTCTTTGTCTGATGAAAACAAATTTCAATCAGCTCATAATCAAAGGTTCCTTACTGCTTCTTCCCCTTCCCTCTATTTTTTTTTCTTAAGTGATGATAGTAGAACTAGCTCTTGACAATATTTTTCTGTAGTCTACTGATTTACTTTATTGTCTCACCTTTGAAATCTCTCTCAGCACATCCAAAGTCAGGGGTTTTTCCCTTTGTTTTCAATAGTGTTTGGATGATTGCCAGGTAATATAAAGGACAGATCTAAAATCATATTGGTTTGTAATAAAATCTGTGAAGCACATCAGGACTCATGCCGTCAGAGGCCTAGCCTTCCTGTTGAGCTCAGGCTGTGTATTGTCCCAAGTATGGCCTTTTTTATTAGCAGTCTCCCTCATTTATAAAATGTTTCATGGCTTCAGTTTGATACCACTTCCAGAAATAATGTTCAGTGTATTTTCATACCCATTTCATACATGTGATTACCTAGAAATGGAGGTACTCTTTGGAAATAGAGACATGCCTGCCCAATAGTCAACATGGTTGCCTTCACACGTCTTACTTAAATTACAGCTCTGCAACTCTTTCTATCCTACCTCAGGTATGAATTAAAAGGTACTTTTCTAACTTTTTCTTCCAGTGTTTTTTTCCTCAGGGAGTTTTTTGACCTAGCAGGTGCCAGATCTACATTCAGTGTAGATCATTTATGAGTACAAGTTTCCTGAGCCTTTGGTTTTGCCCTATCAACTCCTCAACTATCTGCCTGATGTTCTTCCTTCATTAGATTCCTCAGAGAAACCCTAATGGACCTCTATGTCTTGCCAGACCCCTTTGCACTTGAATTCACAGGCAGCATGAATCCATTAAAGAAAACAAGTGCATTTCCTTCCACTAGAGAGGAAATGGGACAGAATGCTGAGGAGTGTCCCAGTCTTCATGCTAGCAGCTTTGGCAGACCTCTTCAGATGGCCAGTGCCTCCATTAGATTAACAGCATCCTAGCACTTGGCAAATCTTTGAAATGGACTGATCTCTCTTGCGTTTTGGCCTTGTTTCCATTTTGCTTCTCATTGCAACTGTGATTAAATGCTACTGGAAGGAAAGAGGG
Source organism: Ibidorhyncha struthersii (assembly GCA_013398815.1). Taxonomy (NCBI): domain Eukaryota; kingdom Metazoa; phylum Chordata; class Aves; order Charadriiformes; family Charadriidae; genus Ibidorhyncha; species Ibidorhyncha struthersii. The sequence goes on along the minus strand of VZSZ01003329.1, from coordinate 73,002 downwards.
GATCTGGCAGCTTTGTCATGTAGATGTGACATCTAAACTCTTTTGCAGGTCCTGTTTATGCAGAAATGATTAACAACCTGCTCCAGCCTTTGATTGGGGCAAAGGACTGCACTTTGATCAGACACAACGTGTTCCATGCTCTGCCAAACACCGCCAACACGTTGATAGGCCGGGCTGCCCACATCGCCGTGCTGGACTCTGAACTTTTCCTGGAGAAGTTTTTCCTCGTGGCAGGACTCAACTACTTCAAATAGTGCCTGAAGTACGGGATAACAGAGGCAAACCTTTACATTGAGTGGAGGAGAATCCCTTAGCCAGAAGAGTGCAGTGTTAGATATGAGATCAGGTGGGACTTTCAAACTCTCTATTTCCATTTCTGTTTCAGAGAATAAAGTGCTATGGCTTTAAGGCATTCAAGCTTCCAAATATTGGTGCTTTTGGAAGAAATAAATATTCCTCTGCAGTTTCTATGTCCTTTGTCCACATAAAGACATGAGCCACTTCTGAAGTACACAATCAGAATGAGAAGGCTAATTCTCTAAGTGTGATTGGACCAATATGATTCCCATTTCTCCTGAATATTAACCCAGGAACTTGGCTGTCCTTGATTTAATGCTTATTTGTGTATTAACAAAGCTATACATTTGTAGCACTTTTGGGGCGGTTAACACAACAGGAAACAAGCATATATGAACTCAGGTTAAAACCTCCTTTGTGATGAACTAAGTCTGAAAAACATTTATGAAAGTTTCAATACTTCCATTTGTTAAAAGAAAATATTTGGATGATTCCATTACTGCTAATAATTTGGAACATACGTACATTCAGATAATGGAAAGGATTAAAATATTTAACATAGAATGAAGAAATCTTGATGTATGTCTTTTAAAAGAACACCAAACTTTAAGTTGGGAAGAATTTGGTTCAAGTTAGAAGCTGCCAAACCAAGAGGAATCTATAGGATTACTTGTAAAATATCAGTGGCATCTGTTAACATTTCTTCTGTTTACATTTAGAGAGGATCTTTATTGTGCTTGTTATAACCTTAGAGGTACAATTTTTACTTTCACATTTGTATCTAAGTACATTTACCCCAACAAGATTTTTATTTTTTTACATATATTACTCTGATATGGAATTCAAAATCTAACCGGTAATACTCATAAAAAAAACCAATCAGATTAAAATAGGCTGGAGACATAGAGTGGTAAGGAGTGTGGAAAGCTTAAAAAATATAGGAAGGTCTTCTTAGGCTCCTCTGCAATGCTCTATTAATGCTTTACAACTGCCCATTTGCAGCGCTATATACAGTCCTAATTATTATGTGGTTACAGTTGTTTGAAATATTTAAAACTTCATTCATAGAAAGATATTCAAATTTTTTTTAAGGGTTTGGAAAAGAACCCATTTTTCACTTTTTTAGAATTTTTTTTTTCCAATTTGTAATTAAAATATTTATCAAAAAGTTATCAGATTTAAAGTCACAAATTTCAATAACTTTCTATAGATTTTCATACCATTTTGATATTTTTTCAATGTCACAGCAGTTTTTTCAAAAAAGAGAAAGTACATAATTCTTCACAATTATTTTTGTTTGGAAAGCAGGCAATTTTTTAATGCAAACATAATTTGTTTAAAAACACAAGTAACCAGCCCTCTATATCTTGGGACAAAGACTATGAAAAAATCACAAAGGTGGTTTCAGGTGTCAAGACTCTCATCAGTAAATCAAGACCAAGATAGTGGAGATTTCTGAAATAAGAGAGTTAAAAAATGAAGACAAAACCCCTCACAACCACAGGGGAATATTTGTACATGCAAAAAGTAAAATTACTTTATTTTCAAAAGAAGAAATGTGGAAAACTTATACAGAGTTAGTTCAAGAAAAAGAGTTGCTAGCAAACTGGTAAAGGCTGCTAAAGAACAAGGCTGGTTTGATAATGTAGGCATGTTTTTTTAAAATAGAAAGAGAAAGAAAGTATATAGAAAAGGGTGAGATTAAGATCACCTGTAAATAGGAAGGTAATTGCACCTAAAAATCATCTGCCCCTCAAAGGGGCAGAAATTATACAGAAACAGTTACATGGTGTGCTTCAATATTGACAAATTTTTTAAACATGAAATATCACGTCAGTACTTGAATTAAATATGTACATACTTTTTTCTCTTTTTTTGCCCTTTTATAAATTGGCAGTTTAAAGCTAAAAGCCAGATTTACTCAGTTAACAAATAAATTCTGTCAGGAATCAAGGACTTTCGGTTCCTACTTCTTGTTGGCGACGTCTTTGTCACTCTTTGGCCTCAACGTCTTAGTCCCAGCTACACTTATATATCACAGCTTACTTCTTCCTTGGTAAATTGTTTACAGAATTTTAAATATAACGGGGCATGTAGGTTAAGCTGTTATACAGTGCAGCGGTTTTGAGCCACAGTCAGGGACTTCTAGGGAGTATGTGAAAAAGAAGAAAGAAAAGCAATCTTCAACCATCAGCAAGCTTCAGCGTGCTGTATGAGGATCTGCTTCTCTTCTAGAAAAAGGTTCAGGAGTCTGCCACAGAGAATTTTGAAAAACATGAAGAGAGAGGTTAGTTTACACATATATGCAAGCCTAGTGGGTGTGTGTGTATATATGTACATGGTCTGTACAAAGAAGTGTGCTTATTTCAAGGTCTCATGCACCAACTCTTTCAATCCTGAGTACACTGAGTCTGACATCATACCAGTGAAGCTGTTCTTACATTCAGATTGGTGGTTTCTTGCCTTGCCTTGTACGTTAGACAGCATTCCCAGCCTTCTCCTTGCATCGTAGTGAGAAAAGGGAAATACGATAAGGTCTCTTTGGTATGGCTGCAGAAGTCGGTGGGCCTTTCAGTACGTTCACTTTCACATTCTATACTGCTATGAGTGCTCTGACTAACAGATAAACATACCTAAAGGTTTTCATGTCCCTATACATACAGTGTTCTATGATTCTGTGATTCTGTGTTCTTCCACTGCTCAGAGTCTAACTTCAGAATTGGAGTTGGATTGTACATGGAGTTGGATTAGGTCCAAACAATTTGTTCCTTGCGTGGTATTGCAGAGAGCTTCTATGGAGCCTCAGAAAAATCTGGGAGACGTCAGTCCTGTGAAATGATGAGACACAGATTTTATCTTCCTTATGCTGGTAGAACATTATGGGAAATATTGACTGTAACAGATTAGCTGAGCATTCATTTTAAAGTTCGCAGAATAGCCTCCCCCTCTTTTTCTTCTTTCATTCTTTTTTAACGGGATGTTGCCTTATAATGACTCTCAATATTATAAATCCACTCTATTTGTGTCCACTTAATTGCAAAAAATCTTCATCGTCATTAAACTATAGCAACCAACATGGACTTATTTTCAGATTTTTTTTTATTTACTTATAGAGATATATATCTTAAGAATTACCCTCATAACAAATAGCAAAATAACTGCACAGTTAGCATCTTTGGTTCTGTCTCAACCTTTGGAATTTTAATGTATCGCCCTTTCACGTAAAGCCTTCTAAAATACGTTTAAGCACATTAGCAGTATTGCTGCAAGGATTTCCCTTCAAACTGCACAAGCTCCTTGTGGCTTGATATACCTGTGCGGGCAGTGCTTAAATCCTTAAGTGAAGCTCTCACATTCATAGAGGATAAGACAGTTTTTCAAGAACAGAGGAGGGACGACCATGAAATTTTTGTAGCTTGTCAATGCCCAGAGCTAGCTCTGGGCTTAATGATAGCTGTATTTGAAGTGAAATTCCCTTCACTTCTATGGGATTCTTTAGTTAAGAAAAAAATGAAGCCAGAAATGCAGAGTTGTTTCTTTAGCACCTAGAAGTTTTACAGCCAGCACAGAGGATCTCCTGGCTCCAACAGGTAAAGTGCATTTGGCTATTGAGGTTTTCCAGTGTTAAAGAGGAAGTATGGACTATAGCCCAGATGGGTAAGTTCTCTGAAGGAAAGATGATAGCCCACATGTAGGAAAAGAACAGCAAAGATGGGTTCTCAGGGCTTTGAAAGACAGTGGTAAAGACTGGGGGAAGGAAAGAAGACAGGAAGGTGTACCAGCAAGCGTGAATTTCATAGAATCAGAGAATGGTTTAGGTTGGAAGGCACCTTTAAAGATCATCTAGTCCAAACCCCCTGCCATGATCAACCATCAGGTTGATTAGAGCCCCATCCAACCTGACCTCGAGCACCTCCAATGTTGGGGTATGCACGGCTTCTCTGGCAACCTGTTCCAGTGCCTCACCACCCTCATTGTAAAAAGAAAAAAAAATCCTTACAAGGAATTGAAAAACTCAACACTGAGTAGTATCATCTCACTTAACTTTAAGCAATTGTGGTGTAGAAGTCTGCTTGTGGCCAAATAGGTGGAGTTTAACTCCTTTTATGATCAGTGGAAGGAAAGATGCACTTTTAGAATGTGATTTATTACACATATTTTACTTTTCTTGCCTAATTTTCTTCAGGGCTGTTCTTTTTCACTGGCTATGCAGGATATCAGATTTAGTGATCTACCTACTCAACAGTTACACTTGATCAGATGAATCCCACACAGTGATGGAACTCTTATGGGACTCTATCCCCACCCCAAGGGCCCAAAAAAAGTGTACTGTGCTTTGAAATAGCACCTGGCCCTTGAAGCCATTTCTTTTTCAGTGACAGTTATCTAGCTTGGAATGGCACAGTAATTCTGGAAGAAAGAACAAAAACTTATCCATATTTATTGACAAGTTCATAGAAGGACGTGGTAATAAGACACAAAGATGCCTTGATTTGTTTTCAATCTCTACTTCATTTTAAAAAAAAAATTATATAAAAGCAGTCTATAGCATTTAAACGGATTGGCATTAACTATTTTGAAAAATATGAAGCACTTGAAAGCAGTGTGGTTTTAACAATTCAGTGGATATCATGCCTTTATTAATAGCTGGATGATGTTTTTTCCACTATTTTGGGGCTCAATCTCTTCTGAAATGAAGTTATGCCAGGAAAGGTTTAGACTGGATATTGGGAAAAATTTCTTCATCGAAAGGCTTATCAAACACTGGAACAGTCTGCCCAGGGAAGTGGTGGAATCGCCATCCCTGGAGGTATTTAAAAGATGGGTAGACATGGTCCTTTAAGAACATGGTTTAGTGGTGGTTTTGGCAGTGTTAGGTTGATGGTTGGACTTGACGATCTTAAAGGTCCCTTCCAACCTGACGATTCTATGATTCTATGAAATAATTTTTTTCTTGAATATGAATAGAAAGAAATTGCAGTAGTGACTCAGCGTAAGTAGATGAGGGACAGAAGAGCTAGTTCTTTCTGCATCTGGGCTGAGGATTTTTAAGGGGGTGTTTTTTGATCTCCTGATAAAAGTTGCATGCTGACCTGCATAAAACCTGAAGAAACCTCTGGAGAGTTTTCTGCTTTGAGGATATAATTTAGCCTGTCTAATTTCATCACCTAATTTGTGCTTAAATATTAGTTGCAAAATGATTTTTCTCTACTAAAATAAAAGTCTTAATGCCTCTATGTAGTCAATCAAGACAGGTAGGTACTACTGAAAGTCTGCAGGAATGATTCTCTTTTCTGCTTTGGGGGCATTCAGGGTTACTTACCTCTCTTCCCTGACCAGGGAACTTATTATAAGACTTAATTCCTGGGTGTCTAAGATGTGGACAAAAAGTAGAGACCCAGCATTTGTGGACTGGATGACATCCCTAATTATTAGCTCTTCAGCTTTTCATACTTAAGTGCAAGTTTTGACTGTACAGCTTGATCAAAAGTAAACACTGAAGAGACAAATCAGGCTCCTTTAAAATTTGGCAGGAAATTTTTCTTTTCCCAACCTCCAACGGATGCCCATTTTCACTTTAATGATTTTTTTTTTTTCAAAACCAGGTCTGTCCACTGGCAATAGAGGAAGCTGAAATTGCTTAACTTTAAAGGATTGTATCCTAAAGGTTTGAAATCTTAGCACAGAGCTTTGGAAATTGCTAACAGGAATACTGAGCACTATTTTACTTCAAAGCACTTCATAAATATCCACTGGCCAATCCTCTTCACTGTTCCCTTGCCAGAGAAAAGCCACGCTTGAGAGAGAAAGCTATCATAAGACGGTACAAAAACTGGGAATTTAGGCTGAAGCTTTCATTAGCATTTGTAGGTTCCTTGGTTGCTTTCTGCATGTTAAAAAAAGATCTCTTCCTTTCTGCCTCTGCATTTGAAATAGCTAAGTGGAGGTGCAGGAGAAAGGTGAGAACTTCTAATAACAGGGTAAGACCCTTGTGAAGGTTTGTGCAAATGTCTGATGAAACTTTATATATAATGAATAGTCATGGGGCACTTCTGCAGCCATCTCAGCATGCTGATATCATGCCAATGTATATATATGTCATCCTAGCTGAATGATTATTTTCTTTATGGACTTAAATTTCCATATAAAAATTATCATCAGAACAGCCTAATATACTTCAGTCTGGCTGGTCATGTTGAATATTGTTAAATAATTGACAATTTCTAGCTCAATCTTCAATATTTATTTACCTGCTCCCCCAAATTTCCAGTGTGCATTTAATCATTGAATTGTTTCCAGGTATAAATCAGTATAAATCCAGGTCTGTTGGAGCCAGAGTTCAGCCTACCCTTCTCACTCTTTAATGAAGTTGCTTTATAGCAAGCTATAGTACCAGAGTCTCGGTAACCTCACAGCACAACTGTGTGCACAGATAATCACTCAAGTAAATATTAGTCCATTAATGTTTGGAGTTATAAAATACATCATCTGGGACTTGTTTTAGTACAGCTTAGTCTCTCTGGTTTGGTTTTCCCTTTCGGATCAAATGCGACCACTGCAAGAATTCGCCTCTTGCTCTGTTTGTTCATGGTTTCCCTAATTTGCTATCTTTCAGTAGCCTAAGTTGCCCTAAGCAACTGTTCTGCTTTGCCCAGTCATTCCCAAATTTGCATGGTCTTTGCCTGTGTCTTCCATGAGTTCCTCTTCTCCTTATCCCTCTGTTCTTGCCATCATGCAAAGCTACAGAATTGTCTAACTAACCAAACAAGGCACTTACTTTCTGCCATGCTCTGAAGTACTGTGTCAGTGGGTTTAGATTTTATACTGGTTTTGACTGGGATACAGTTAAATTTCTTCATAGTAGCATGTATGAGGTTATATTTTCAATTTCTGATGAAAACAGCTTTGATAACACAGGGATGTTTTAGTTACTGCTGAGCAGGGCTTACACAGTGCCAAGGCTTTTTCAGCTTCTCACACTGTCCCACCACCGAGTAGGCTGGAGAAGCACAAGAAGGTGGGAGAGGACACAGTCGGGACAGCTGACCCCAACTGACCAAAGGGATATTCCATACCATATGACATTGTACTCACCAATAACATTGGGGGGTGGACAGTGGAGGTTGGCTGGGGCTGCCATTGCTCAGGGACCAACTGGGCATCAGTCAGTTGGTGATGAGCAACTGGGATTTTTTTGCATCACTTGTTTTTATTGTGTTGGGTTTTTTTCTCTTTGCTGTGTCGTTCCGCCCCCC
>VZSZ01003329.1:0-65428 GCA_013398815.1 Ibidorhyncha struthersii | reverse complement strand
TCCCCCCCCCCCCCCCTTTTTTTTTGTTTTTAATTATTGAACTGTCTTTATTTCAACACATGAGTTTTTGCACTTTTGCCTTTCCTATTCTGTCCCCCATCCCACTGAGAAGTGTGTGTGAGCAAGCAGCTGTGTGGTGCTTAGCTGCCTACCAGGTTTAAACCATGACAGATTTGTACAAATCCTGTCCTTCAAGGTGCATTTTATGTGAGTCGTGAGGTTTTCTTTAAGTGACCCAGCAGAACTTTTCCCAGAATTCAAGCTTATCCTTCATGAATCCTTAGTGGGAAACTGAAATGCAGATCCACTGATTAATTTGGGCTTTGTAATGAACAGAAGATATTTTGCTGATTCTGGATAGGTGTTGTAATCAATACACACTGGTTTACTCCAGTCTGCTTTGCACAGTCTTTCAGCATGCTTTCCCTGTATCATTAGCATATGCTGTCAGTTGTGACTTCCTTCCCTCCTTCCTCCCTCCCTCCCTCCCTCCCTCCTTTCCTTCCACCTGTGACATTCATGGCTGCTTAGAGCAGAACTCTAGAAATCAAATAGAAAATTGGTGTGCAGGTGATAAGCATCTCTTTAAAATGACAGAACTAAATGTGGGACACACACTTTTAAAGAAAAAAAAAACAGGATAATTATTTGCACTTAAAACATTCTATAGGCCCGGTCTAGTTCATTCTGAAATAAAGTAAAAGTTCTCAATACCTTTAAGAGTGCCACATATAGCCACACACAAAACTTCTTGCCACAGTGAACATTTAGTTGATAGCATTTGCTCCAGAGACTCTGAAGTCAGTGTGGACGTGCATTCACAAATATATTCAGCACTGCCATTCCACTTTATCCAGGAGTGGCACATCATGTTTACACTTTCATTCTAGTCAATTTTCTTAGCCCTTTATATGAGGACTGTTTTCCACCTATTCAAACATATTACGGATCACAGACTCCTTTGTTTCAGACAGAGCTGCTGGAAGTCTCCCGGTCTAATTCCTGTCCAAAGCAGGACTATTGCAAGTATTGTATTAAGGTCAGCCATGTCTTTGTCTGCTGAGTCTTGAAAACGCCTGATGATGAAGATACTCCAATTACTCTGGATTACCTTTTCAACTGCTGTATATCACTCCTAAGAAAAAAAAAATAATTAAAAGTCCTATTCAAATTTTCCATGCTGCAACTTCTTGCTGTTACCTTTTACTATATCACCTTTTTATTCCATGGGGAAGATCTTTCTGATGTACTTGTAACTGCCTTTTCAATACCTGCAGACAGCTCTTAGATCATTACTTGGTCTCCTCTTTGCCAGACCAAAGAAGCCTAACTCTCAACCTCTCCTCAGAAGCCATGTGCTTAGATTTCTCACCATCTCAGTAGCCCTTTGCTGGGCCTTTTCCAATTTCTCAACCTTGAACTAGGTTTAGGAGGCTACAGGTACTGGCAAGCTTCCTTGGATGACAGCTCTGGTGCACACTGTACCTTTTTCCTGCACAGGAAGGGCTCACCGGCTGTTGGCTCTCATCACATCCTCTTCCTAACTGAGGTTCTAATCTGAAGATCTGGAGCTGTTCTCTGCTAGCCACAATTTACAAGCTTCAGCTTGCATCACCCTGTGAGTTCAACTTTACTTCTTGGTCCTGTGCTGTCTTGGTTAAAGCAATTGCACTAGCAAGTGGAAAGAGTTGTGACCAGTGGCATGACACTGCCGTTTATGGGCCTCTTTTCCAGCACACAATACATCAGGCCCCCCACTGCACCCTTGGCATGCTCACTGCCATGCTAATTGTTTCCCTCCTGTTTTTGCACATCTTATTTGAGGTGATCTTAGTCACTGGTAAGCTTTAGGCACAGATAACGAGGAAGCCTGATATAAGTCTTCTCCACCCTTGCATGACAGACAGGGATGATCACTTACCTTGTGATCATCAGGTCCACAGCATGCTGCTTCCTGACAGTGTCTGGTCTGAAAGAGCTGCTTCTGCTGCTCTTTCTTCTCTCTTTTAATAGGACTATATAATACATATGCACTTCCCTAAAAGAAATCCACGCACTGAATATAAATGCTTACGAAAACAGTTTAATTCGCGTAGAGTTGCTTTAAATGCAGATGAGTCAGTCCTTCCCTGCACAGGAAAAAAAGCATAAAGAATAAACATGTATAAACTCTTCTTATGCAAAAGGTCAGACTAAATTAACTTCTGTTGCAACCTTGAAACTTGATTTCTCTGCTTTTGAAAATTCTACTCTCTGCTTTCACCCAGAGTGCTGGAAGATCCTATTATCTGCGTAGCAAACTAACCACATCTGTCCAAAACGAATTTGCACACATACATATATGTGCCAGAAGTTCGTTGGTTATACGCATGCAGCTGCACATCTTCAAGTAGTTTCTGCCTCTGAAAATATGAAACTGTGACACAGTGAACAGGGCTGCTCTTATTGCAATCCATCATGCCTTTCCGTCTTCGAAAGCTATCAGCTACAAACACAAATGGCTTATCCAAAGGAACAAAAAAACCTCCTCCAGATAAAAGTCCAGTCTCAAAAAACTCTTTTTTTTTGGGAGTGGGTGGTTTGAGTACTGTGACGGCCTTGTTTATTCTGTACTTCCCGTAAATGGGGTTACACTAATAAGTATAACAGCTTCTGGTGCTGAAAGCCCCAATATTTCAATTTTCATGGCAGTTTCTATCAAGTAATTTAAGAAGTTTTTCATTCCTTCCTGAAAGCATAAGTGGAAGTAGAAATCTACCTGTCCCAATCCAGGACAAATGCTCACTTACTGTTTGTTGTTTTGATAGCGAAAGAGTAAGAAGAAGGCCAAGAACAACAGCATCCTGGCCTGTACCAGAAATACGGTAGTCAGCAGGACTAGGGAATTGATTTTCACCCTGTACTCAGCACTGGTAGGCCTGCACCTGGAATACTGTGGGCACTCACTACAAGAAAGACATTGAGGTGCTGGAGCATATCCAGAGAAGGGCAATGAAGCTGGTGAGGGGTCTGGAGAACAAGTCTTATGAGGAATGACTGAGGGAACCGGGGTTGTTTAGCCTGCAGAAAAGGAGGCTGAGGGGAGACCTTATAGCTCTCTGCAACTACCTGAAAGGAGGTTGTAGTGAGGTGGGGGTCAGTCTCTTCTCCCAAGTAACAAACGAAAAAACAAGAGGAAATGGCCTCAAGTTACACCAGGAGAGATTTAGATTGGGTATTAGGAAAAATTTCTTCATTAAAAGATTGGAACAAGCTGCCCAGGGAAGCGGTGGACTCACCATCCCTTGAGGTATTTAAAAGACGGGTAGACGTGGTGCTTAGGGACGTGGTTTAGTGGTGGAGTTGGCAGTGTTAGGTTGATGGTTAGACTCAATGATTTAAAGGTCCCTTCAAACCTAGATGATTCTATGATTCTATGATACTATATGGATATGGCTACCTGCATCATTCCTAACTGTGGAAAGATGTTAAGGCATTTCTGATACACTATCATATATGCAGCTACCTGCACTGGAAATGTTGAAGAGAGACTACAGGAGCCTTTTTGATCTAAGATGTGTCATCACTTTTAGTTAAAATTATAATACAAAATGCAGTTCTTTTATGCAACATGTGTGGTATATCCTACCTGCATATGTATACACACAATTTTTCCCTTATGGAATGTATGTTATGTTCACATATGTAATGGATGTATGTTCCCATATGCAGTGTATGTGTGTCATACCACACTTAGAAGCTGGTGGTGATTGTTGAGTCTAACAGGTGTCTGTTCCTATTGGAAGAGTTTACTTTGGTTATCCTCCAGAGCTCCTGTGAAGGAGTAGTTTGCTGGCTTCATCCACCTCATTGCAGAAGAGTGATTATTTTGTACAGTGATTTGTCAAACTCTTGGCACACCATTGGTTGACTAATCTTATCTAAGCAGTCTTGAATTTGAGTGTGTTATCTACCACTTCCACGGTTTCCACGGTCAATGCAACATGTCAAACTGAGCTGCCTTATCTCCTGAGACAGGAAGCTTGTCACCATTTTTTAATTTTTTGACATTCATTCTCTTCAACCAAACATTCGTATTTTAAGCTGAGAGACCAAGGATTTATCAGCTTTGCCACTTTTCGTACTAAATTTAGTCTTGTATATATTTGACTGTGCATCCAGTTTTGGAAATCAGCTATTTCCCTTTTCTGCCATTAAATCTTCTTATGAAGTACAAGGGAGATTAGTCTAGACAAGACATGGTACTCCTTTGCGATTGCATGTCTGGAAAACCACCAAAACCCCACTAGTAATCTATACTGTTTTCTAGATTTATTTTCCACTGTCTTGTTTGTTGTGTTTTTTTTTTTTTTTTTTTTGTCAAGAAAGAAGACACACTCATGTTTTGTCACATACCTTTTCGGGTGTCCAGGTGAGGAAGAGTCCAGATATTGCTCTGATAGACTAAGTATGGGAGAAGGAAAAGATGCAGGATAAACCCTCCTTCTGTCTATGATGTGACAGGAATATACCCCCACCAAGATGGCAGTAATGACAGAGAAAGCAAAAAGAAGTTTCCCAAACTCTATCCACTTCACCAAAATAAACATTTCCAGAATACTGTTGTACATTTGGGAAAAGTATTGGGTCGAAATCAAAACAGAGATCAGTATATTCCAAAACACAAAGGTCAGAAATACATTGCCATTTATGTCAATGCTTTGTTACTTGGATTTGTCTCTAATAGTAACCTTTCTTAAATGCCGAATGGTTTAACCCAGGACTGTATTTCTTGGACTTGAGCAATGAATCTCTATTGTTGAGGGGTTTTTAACTACAGTCTTAGACTAAAGCCTCAATCATATTCATAAATCGCTTAATATATACGCAAGTCCTTTTTTAAAAAAATAAAATCTTATCTTAAGTCTCCATCTTTCCACTTATGCTTAGACAATTAGCCACAGCATCTGAGATATCAGAAAATTAAGCTTCCTCTATAGACAGAATTACCTTCAGCAAACAGTACAAGCCTTAACTGGGAAGACTTGCCTGCTGGGGGACCTTCTTTCGTGTTTAGAGGGAGCTTATGGTAATTGGTCCCTAATTTAGGCAAATCAAGGAAATAGGTGAATCCTGTCCTCTCTCTTATCCCTCTGTTCCGTGCTGCAAATTCGCACTCAGTCACTTAAAAGTATAAAATTCTGGCTTATTGATTGGTGTCATATCTTATTAATTCTGGCTTATTGATTGGTGTCATATCTTTCCCTGTATGCAATGTACAAACACAATTACGCTGTTTTTGGTGCTGGAACCATTATCTTGGTTTGAGAGTCCTGGAAACCTTGATGAAACTCTTTAAAGTGTACTAAAATTGCAACCCTCAAAATCAGGCTCTAACTTTTTAATAGTTAAAGTTAACAAAGTCATCAGAAAGAACTTCTCAGTTGTACAGTATCTACTCAAATGGAACACCTTACACTGCCAGATTAATTCTCAGTGCAACGGTAACACCTAAAATTGGACTTTCACTGTTCCCTGGCTGACATGTGGAATAGAATTCAGTGGACAGGAGCACAGTTTTGTGAAGATCCTTACCCTAGGTTTCAAAAAGTTATGTTTTACTGATTTTATTAAATGATAAGAAAATAACCCTTAGAATTAAAACCTACTATTTCCTGTAAGTAATTAGCTCTGAAAGCAGTTTTCTTTAAGCATACTCGTGCAGTTTTTGGTTAACAAGGGCAAGGCTAAAATTTTTTTAAAAAGAAATAGTATGTTTTTTCAGATAAGCAACTGGCAAATACAGTTGGGCTGAGTTTCAAGTAATTACTTTCAACTTTAAGCAGGTCTTTTTTTTTTTTCATAAAAAAACTATAAAAAAAACATGTGGCTGACCCCTGGACTCACTAACCATTTGTACCCATGCATAGTGGATGTAAAATACTAACATTGGTATAAATGCCCATGTTTGTGCACACAGGCTGCAAAGCAATGCATCGGAGATAGATCGTTCTCCAAGTACTTCCTTTAAGGCTGATTGTTCAGGGCAAGCAATATGCATGATATAACCGGTGCATGTAACAGTAAGTACAACCTTCTGCAAATCTGGATTTAAAGACAGTAACTTTGTACTGAGGCTGAACTTTGCAAATAAGTAGTCTATGGTATTTTTAATTATAACCATTTCTGTGGTCTGAATGTGAGCGCAACCGATTCTGTCACGCGACACTAGAGGTTGCACTTTTCAATGATACATTATTACATTTGATTGAGGCAGTTATGTTTCTCACAAATTATATTTCAAATCAGACAGAAGAGGCAATAATTAGAGGCTGTGAGCTTGGAAAATCTGTACTCTTTCTTTATTTATTTTTAAGACACCAAGATTTACAACACATGCTCTATTCTGCTTCTCTCTAATTTACTTCCCTTTCCCTAATGAACATTTGTCAACTGCCATACACTTCAATTTTCTGTAACTATGTCTGTCAAGATTTAAGTGAGACTTATATCGAAAAAAACCAAAACTGAACTCCCAAAGTGGAATCAAATGAAGTTGAGTCAATTCCGTGACATTTTAGGGAAAAAGGAGATGCAAATCAATTTTCTTGAAATGTAGGTTCTGACTCAACAGCATTCACAAGGTCTTGACTAAAGGCCTGATCCTGAGAAATGCTGCTCAAATGCACTTTTCATATAATGGGCCAGATCCCCACGTGGATTAACTTGATAAAACTGTTTAATCAGGCAGCCAGTAGCATTCGCGGCATCTCACAGTCGGACCACCAGAAGATAGCAAATGTCCTGGGTTCTTTTTAAGGCCAATTTTCCAGTTGGTCAATTCTGTTTTAAAAGTAACGTCTTTTTAGACAAACACAGACCTCTCCAAGGGATCACGTCAATGGATTAATGTGGACAGATCCTTATAGGTTAAGGGAAAGGGCTTTTAATTTTTAAACCTACTACTTTGAATCACGATCATACAAAAAAGCTGAAGAGATATGACATGGTCCCTTGTATAAACAAGATCATGAATGTAAAGCTTATAATGCCACTGTGAAATTTTAATGCTTATTTATTATGGTTATGATGAAACCTGTATAATAAATGATGATGATAATAATAATGATGATGATAATAATAATAATAATAATAATAATAATGAATAGTCATCAGTGCCAATATGATTCTACTATTTTTCTACATATGCTTTACTGTGGCATTTTGTGTAGCTTGTGTTCTGCGTAAAGAAATGTCAATAAAATCTTTGCTTCCTTTTGTCTGTACTTTGTGTGTTTTTTGATACTTAGTCAGGATGTTCCTCAACTCCTTTTGTCCATATAGTAAGGGACAAACATGATGACAATGATAAAAAGAAGTCGAATAAAATGTTCTCAAGTCTGAAGCACGAGAATAGATGAGCTATATGAAGGACCATGTCTGATTCAGACTGTCCTGTTTCCAGAATGCAAAACAGCTCTGAGATACTGAATCTGTAATTCTTAAATAAAGTAATCACATCCCAAAACTCCTTTAACATGGAACCGTTGTTGACCAATTAAATGAACGAGACCCTGAAGGAGCAAAACCTTGATGGCAGCAAAGTAGTAAATGCTTGAACCTTTTTTTTGTAGGTCTTTCTGAGTTGAAGGTTTAAGAACTCATTTCGGGACTGTAACTCATAAGAAGACTTGAGCTCCTCTGTCCCCATACACTGAGGCTGTGAACTTCCTTACACCCAGCTGTACGCTGCCATCAGGAGGTTACAGAAATTGGTGGGATGGGACTGGGACTGGGGAGGGGTTGTTGTTTCCTCATGCCTCTATGGCAATGTCTATACCAGTTAACAGAACAAGGAAAGCACATTTCTGCTTTTTGTCCAGCCAAGTGAACAGGGACTACAGCCATAAGTTCTGGTCTTACTCCACAAATTTCCAGAAAAATACATCTGTACTTAAAATTAGTCACAGCTGTATGTCATCAACACAAACATCTGTTTATCCTTACCTACTAGCAAGAATCTATCCCTCTCTGTCTATTTGTTTAATTTTACCCCAGAGATACTTACAGACTGCTGACAGCACCAGCAGTATAGTGTGGTATGATGGGATCCATCGCTGGGTATTTATCTTGAGAAATGGAAAGGAAGGAAGTGAAGCACAGCAGAGTACAGTCCCAGAAGAAATTTCCTGGCCCTAACTACTGTATCTTCATGCTATTCTTGTGGAAAAAAAGAGGTGTTCAATGGTGTCTTCCACAGAGACTCCAGAAAACAGCAAATACGTGCAGAAGCCGATGGAAGCCTGGACATGAGCAGTGACAAAGTGCAAAATTTAGGGGATTGATGCCTTCATGTTGCAAACTGATTAGTAGAGAACAAAGTGTTGTGTTGTTGTGCCTGTGTTTGTATAGATGGGTTTTTTTTCTGACCCATTTCTCAATCATATCAAATGACAAAAAGGACCAGCAGCAGGGAGAGGACAATTAGTGCATTGGTTAAATGCATTTCCCTGTTACTTTTGATCATAATTATATTCCGCTTGCACAGGCAGTGCCTCACCTTAAGCCCAAGAAGTCATTTGTCCATCCTCAAAATGTAACAGGAGTTGGCACACTTTCTGGAATATGGCAGAATGCCCTTTAAAGCAATCAGGATAAACAGATACTCTTGTCGCTATCAGGAGACACTCATTGCTACAGCTGTGCTGGAAAGCCAAACCGATGCCAGTTTTATTATATCTGGTGCAAATTAGTATTTTCAGTCTATTTGTTTAAAAAAATGGTAAGTGCACCTTATTATTGTTATAAGTCAGATTGTGGTACCATATGGTAAACTCTATCCTCATCAGACTCTAATGTTGTGCTGGGCACTCCTAGTGAAGAAACACCATGGTTTATCGGACATGACTGTCCAAAATGAAGTAGGCATTTTCCAGAAAGATCTATGGTACAGTCTGCACCCCGGTTAGATTTTAGTCTACATTTCAGACACACGGGTTTCCTAGACCAGTAAAGTATGTTGGGAGCAACACTTTGAAAGAAAGGTCCTCATTTTCTAAAAGACAGTAGACAGATGCCTATACAGGGGAAAAGGCTCTGTTTGGCCCCTTGGATACCTTCTTAGAGGAGTATAACAGCAAGGGACATGTATGTCCTTGAGACATGGGGTGAATCACAAATAACTCCATGGCAGGCAGGAGCGATGTGAAGCAGAGAACAGGAGAACAGGTCACATGAGCTTTTCTTGTCTTCTAAAGACTATGGCCAGTCAGTGCTTTTTTTTTTTTTTTTTCCTTTATGGTTGGAGAGCTAAAAGCAAGTAGGCAGGCTAGTAAAGTGTTATTGTACACAGCCCAAAGTGAATCTGGTCTAAAGTCTCTGAAACAGCTGGAAGCACAGTGCATTCTTCACGGCACCAACCTGCGTATGGCTGGGCTTTGGTCCTCTTCTTCCAGATGAAACTTATATTTGTAGCTGCAACCTGTGATCCTTCCCTTAATCTTTATATCCCAATTTCTCTCTCCTTTTCCTCCAAACTGCAACCCTCAACACAATCACATCCTTCTTCCCTACCCATTACCAAAGACAGTACATAGCGTGATGGACAGGTGGTGATATTAGCAGCGTGTTCTTCAGCTTGGATGGTTCCTGAAAGCTCACACTGGCCTGACCAGTTTTTCATTATCATGTCCCAAAGAAGTTTCCTCTCTGAGTCAGAGAAGGAGTGAGACATCTATTCACATGTGCTCACACATGTGCACGCAGAGATATTAGCATCTACTTTACTTACAGTTAATTCTGCTGTAGGCCTTTGTCCAAATAGGCAAATAATAGCTTCATATTCATACAAAATTGCACACATTTGGAGAGGCAGATGAAACTTGGGCTGTGTTTTTCTTCCTTGAGCCATGGCATTGCAAATAAGGATCAACACCCAAACTGGAAATGCCATCTTTCATTATTGCTTGCCTTTTCTCCCTCTTATTGTATGTCTACTGCATTTTGTATTCAAACTCAGACATTAATTAATCATTAATATCGGTTGTTGCTCCTGCATCTAGAATAGGTTCAGCCCATAAGCAGCATGAGGTGGGATTGCAAAACAAGGTTCATTGCAGGGACTGCAGAGAGTGATGGTGTTATTCTATAGAAATATGGGGAGTCTGCCTTTCACTGTGCAGTAAGGATAGATTAGCTCAGGAAACACTGACTATGCTCCATCAATTTGTTAGACAGGTCTGATGACTTGTCTACCAAATTTCAAATTATTTGGTGAACTTGGACATCAAAATCACAGAATCATCTCGCTTTAAATTGTACAGCCTGTTGCCACAAGCGCTCACCTTGCCTGCTTGTGTAATCCAAAGCTGCCACAAGCTTTTTAGCTGCAGAGTTATTTAGGGATTACCCTGTCTGATCTTTAATGTGGAACATATACAGCAATATCTCTCTAGTGCCGCACACTACTGTGCTAACTGTAAAGAAGCAGCAGGCAGCTCGGAAAGAACATCCTTAAGAAGCTTTGATAAATCATAAAAGCAATCTCTACATGGCAGAGAGACACAGCTAGTCAAAATGAAAGCTATTTTAAATCACTAGTAACAATACATGGAGTATCTCTGTGTCTGGTTCAGTCTGGTCTAGATGTGAACTTTCCCAAGTGCATTTTATGCTACATGGAGATGTGATTATGAAACTGTCATGCTGCCTTGTCTCCTCATGAATGTCTTTGAAAAGCAGTATCTTTGGCATGGCTAAACAGGCAGCAAATCTTTGTTTCTATTCTCCACAGCAAACTTTAAATTCAGCATAGCACCTGCATGGCCATGTCATTTCCTTCATAGCTGAACTGCTGCTGACTACACAGGTGAGTCAGTGGGGTGTCGTTACCAGCCCCCAATAACCTGCACAATCCATTTATGCATAACACAAAAAAGGATGGTCCTTGCCACTGGACATTTCAAGAAAATGGAAAAACAGGAGGGAAGACTTAGTTTTTGTTACTCTTATGTTGGCTTCCCAAGCTGCAAGTCACCAGCAGATGCTTTTAAAAGTTACGGGGACTGTTAGTCCTACAGTCAGTGGGGCAGTCACAAGAGAAGCCTGAGGAAGAGGTCTCCTCCCATTGACAGGCAGCCACACGATGTCAGTGTTAGTTCATACAAATACCATGAGCTGTGCATTTCCTCTGCTGTCATTGTGCACTCCCGGTAGGACTATGGCAGGCCAAGGATATGATGTTAGAAGCAGCCCCAGGTAGGTGGCACACAGTGCCTAAGCACAGAACCAGGTGCACAGCAGGATGGCTGTAAAGGCAAAGCTGAGTGTTCTTCTGATGTGCAATTTTGGTTCTTGCAAATGATTTGTCTTTTCTAGAGTCCCATCATGTGTCCCAGGGGTATATGAATCGCTGTTTCCTTATGCTAATTCAACTGCAGACCATGTAAACTGGAGATTCAGACCCAGCACAGGGCAAATTTAAGCTTAGTGCCCATGGGCTTGCTTTGTGTTTTACCTCATTGCGTTCTCAGAGGTTGTCTACTGGGTTCTTACAAATTCAGTTCTGTTACAGGCTGTGCAGGACTCGCCGCTTCTTATTAACAAAACTGTGAGCTCAGATTGGGTTATTATACTATCAAAAAGCAAGAGGGCACAGATCCTGCTGGAATTTTAGAGGAAGATTTCAATGGATCAAGCTCTTAACACCGGAATTGCCATGAGGTTTTAGTC
This sequence comes from Ibidorhyncha struthersii, assembly GCA_013398815.1. NCBI lineage: Eukaryota > Metazoa > Chordata > Aves > Charadriiformes > Charadriidae > Ibidorhyncha > Ibidorhyncha struthersii. The sequence continues at coordinate 53,719 of VZSZ01003329.1, read as the reverse complement.
AGATATCACCTCTGTGCGTCTTACAGACTTCCATGAATATGGCCAGTGTCCTCCGTGTCCTCCAGCAGAAGGGAATACTTGTCTGACATGAAGTTTATATGAAAGATTGGAGGTATTTTTCCATTGGAGAACATGCAAATACTGAACTGGAAATGGAACAGACCTGTTACTTGGCTACTCCATTCATGGATTTCTCCTTCAGAGTTGAACAGCCTTAACCTTTTCAAGGAATGATGCTGCAGAGCTTGTATTGAAAATCTTAATCCATTCTACTAGTAACATGTCAAAGCTCAGCTGAAAGCATACGCTAGATAAATTCTGTAAAACTTCTTAGGTTTCTGGGTTTCTGGTGCTCTATACTTCCTTTTCTATAAGATGATTCATACACAGAGAAAGATTAGCACTGCATTAGAACAGCTCTGTTGTTAATGTTACATAAATTCATGTTTTCTCTGTTGCCATATTTTGACAGTATAAACACAAACAACAACAAAAAGACAAATCATAGTTAAATACCAAAATCCTCTTAAATCCCTTTAGTAGGCAGCCAGCTGTTGGAGTTGTTATAGTTAAGCAACAAGTTTCTATTTTAGATTCATATTAGGGGTTTTTTTCATTATATTTGTTTAAAAATTTTCCACTGTGGTCTTCTCTGGAAAAACAAATGCATCAATTGTGCCAGCTTTTCACTGTTCCTCTGTTGCCATCAGCCACCACCTTGGCTGTTCTCTAAGGGTATTACAACAGCTTTCTATGTGTGTCCTTCTCTTTTTGTTAAAATAGATGGAAATTAATGTCTGTTAGAAACACTGAGGTCTTTCCAAGCTAGAGTTCTCTTGAAGCATTCTGGAGAAGCCTTGATATTACTGACTTGCCCATTTGCCTAGTTTCTGGGCTGGCATCCTTAGGTCAGCTCAGATTCAAGAAATGAATCTCCAGAAATGAAATCCAAGCTGAAAATGTGTCAGACCTAAAGTGGAAGTACTTCAGCCCTTCTGGCTTCCTCAGTAAATGACAGGATACCACTATACCACCGTTCCTCCTCTTCCATTCCCTCTTAATCCAAATGGAGGGAGGATTCCGACACTACTTTCTGCATTACCCTGGGATCTAACAGCTAGAGTGGAATTACTCCTATGAGGGACAAGTGAAAGGACTGCTTTTAGCTAATCTTGCTTTCAACTAATGTAAAATAGTGAATGCCACAGCCTCTCTATGAAAGGCTTTCATATGGGCTTTTTTCATAAACAAATATAAGGAAAAAAGAAGATCAAGCCTTGAAAAATACTCCCAAGCACACAATTCTTCTACCTTCATTGGAGGCATACTGCAAGGCCCTGCAGTTTGTCTTGGAAGAAAGTTTTCACCACATAACCAAGGTCCCATTATGCAGACCCAAACAACAAAACATACCTCGAACTCTCTCTCCCTCTTTAACACTGCCCTCACCACCAGAATGTGCTGAATGTCCTCCTGTCCAGTGCACTTCCCACAGGAGTGCAAATTACTCATTGATATTAATTCTCCAGGAGAGAAGTGAATACACTCAGTATGATATTTTTTACTGTCGATGGGTTTATCAGTTTTATTCCCATCCTCTACCAAGGGTTTATTGGAAGAAACAGATCTCAGGACTACAATTTCTGCAAAGTGGTCCTTGTCTCTTAGAAGAGTTTGAGGTACAACTTTAGATTTGCACTGAGAAAGCTCTGCTTCCCCTAACTTTTATTTGACAGGATATTCTTGTAGGTCCAACCCAGCTCAGTCTCCTCAAGGGGCAGGTGCACCGTCCTCTTTGTTCCAACCCAGATGGCAAATGGCTGAAAAAAGATATTGGAGGCCAGACCAAGTGCAGTCCTAATGTAGAATGAAATACATGAACTGAGGAAATTAATAAAGAATATTGTAGTAGAGGGAAAAGCTAATGCAAAAAAAAAAAAAGAAAAAAGGATCTTTGTTTAGAAAGCACTCAGTCAAGACTCTGTCAGAGGTTTTTAAAGCTTCAGACACGTTAGTCAAACCTGTTTCAGATTTTTCTGCAGTGCTCACCCTTTACAGAGGAAAGAAAAACATTGTCAGGCTAAAGTGCTAAAAGATACTAGAAAAGTAGGAACGAAAACAATAATTGAGAGACCCTGAAAACACTCATAACAGTCACAATATTTTAACCATCTGATTAGTCTTCACTGGGGTGGTTTTGATGCAATATTCCTATTAGGCAAGAGTGCTTATATGTTTTGTAATTTAAAGGCTTTTAACAGAAATTCTTCAATGGTTCCCGAATCAGTGCAAATATTGACCCTTCCTTTGAACAAGACAAAATGGAAAAGTGGAATCAATTAAACACATCCTCTGATTGCCAATGCACGCAGGAGAGGTTTGTAATCAATCCTAAAGGAGTAGTGTGGTGGTGAAGAAGTATCAATGCTCCACTTGTTCTCTCAGGGTAAAAGTGTCTCAGTATTCCTTCAGCAGTTTTGCAGATTATTTTCTTGAGGAAATGAGTCTCATACAGTCCTGCTAAGCATTTCAGCTGGAGTCAAATTTAAACTCAATTTGATGGGGGGATAGAATTGACTAACGTATTAAGTTCTCACTTCTTCTGTAAGCAGGAGAACCCACCAGAAAAAAAAAAAAAAAAAAGAGTACAAGCCTCGTCTTTATTAGATGTGTTGATCTGCTCATTTTCTTTTTAGCAGCACAGTAACTTGACATTAGTACAGACTTAAGTTTATAATGATTATTTATTGCCTTTGAAATTAATGCCTAACATTAAGATGTCTAAACCTATTGAGTAGTTCCTGGGGTTTTTAAGTGATGAAGTGAGCTGTGATCTCTCCTCTTTCTTTCATTTCCCCCCTTAAATTTTATAAACACATCTACCCTCTTTTGCCAGTAACAGGCAATATTTTTTTTTCCCTCTGAAAAGACTTAGCATTAGTAACTGAGTTGCCATTGTGCTCATCTGAACACTAAACTAACCTTAACCTACAGTATATATATTGAAGGCATTAAAATCTCGTGATGCTACAAAGTTAAAATTTATAGGCAAAAGATGAGCTCTAAAATGTCCCTCAGGTTTATGTCCTGTATTCAGTTTGGGCTCACAGGTGGCTGGTTCTCACTCTATGGTAAAGAAAAAGGCTACAAAAGTCACCAGAGATCTTGTTGACCCACTCCATCTTCACCAGTGGCAGAGGTGGATCATTTTCTCACTGATCAGTATGTCACATGCACTTTGTGGGGTTATAAATAACCACACCAAATGCAAATACGAGAAAAATTATTTCTGAGATACCGGTCCCTTCAGGGTACCTACTCTGTTCGCTGCAGTAGCTGGGTGTTTTTGAACAAAAATTCTTACTTTGTCTTGGAAAGGCTGATGAAACTCAAAACCTCATCTCACAGCTCCTGCTGTCACCACAGGCAGGTTAGTACTGTAAGCCATATATTTATGTTTCTTAGCCTGACTTACTGTCCCTTCCCACCAGATTGAGAAGGTTTTGCCCTGGAGCCAAACCAGAGACAAAACCCGCTCTTGATTTGTTATTTCGTTGCCGCCAAATTGGAACTGATGGCTCTTGGCAAAGTGCCCGCTCTCAGATGCAGACGACTCCCGATAAGCCTGTAGCATGGGCACGGTGGCGTTTGTATAATGGGCAGTTAGTTCAGCTTTCCTGGCCGTTACTTTCTACAATACTGTGGTATGATGAATAGCAAACTGAGCGTGTTATCTTTTCTCTTCGGAGGCTTTTTTATGTTTAGCAATAACGATGCTTTCTGACAGAGCTGGCTGGGACTCCTCGCAAATGAAATGTTATTTGGAGGAGGACTGTAAGTTGTTTAGCACTAGATCTAAATTATATGGCATGCTTGCTTTGGTAGAACAGAATATGACTCTACCTGATCTGTGCCTGTTCCTCTGGCCAGGAAGCAAAGTTATTTTGTCCCATCCCTGCTGTTACAAGGGTCATGTAATAATTATGGCATATAGTCTGTTCAATGGTCCCAGACGGCCCTGGTCCTCATGCTGTCACGCTGCCTGCAGACTTACTTTTGAACACAATGGGAAGTTCCTAAGTCAGTCAGTGACTGAGGACGCATAAGATGTGACTAGGAAGACAACCATACCCCAAACACCTGGCTGATTCTGCAGTTCTTCTCATTCTGAGGATTCATATATTACAGGCAGTTGATCAAAACCTCATAGTTTCTCATGGTTCGTGCATGTTTAAAAGATGACTGTGACAGGAGAAAAAGGGATCACAGACAGAAGGAAGGAAGAGAGGAAGGAGAGGAAGAGAGGAAAGCAAGGTGGGAAAGCAAGCAGATAAAGGATGATAGCAGATAACTAAGGAAGATAGTTTCTACTCTATGGAGACTACCATATAAAAAAGTCCAGGAAGATGGATGTATTGAATATTCTCTTCTGAATACTCAGGCTGGAGAAAGAAGAGTCAGTTTTGTGGCAGCGTTATGCTGTTCTTTTCCTGTGGGAACTGAAAGGCAGTGGGTGGGAAGCACCTGGCCCTCCTCCCCTGTAGCATTTTGCTGCATGGTCCAGGGGAGTAGATACGAGCTGCTCGCAGAGTGCTATACTGTACATCCTCGATGCATGTCTTCACAGGACAGAAGTGAGTCTGGAGGTAAAGAAGTTACTCTGAATAGATAAAAATAAATTTCTTGCATCTGATTAACATGCAATGTTTGAAGGATTAAGAATAAAGATAGGGGAGCTTGCAAAGCTGAGGTAAAATTCAACAGGAGTCAACAAAAATCCAAGACAAAATAACACAAAAACTAATTGAAAAGACTGAGAAAAGGTCATAGCTCTTATCTGTCATACCGTGTACTAGGGAAATCTTGTCTGAAACTGAAGATACATCTCTGGCCACTTCTGTCCAATCAATGTTCAAAATGATTAATTGAAAGAAGGTGAAGGAATGTATGAATAGACTAACATGAAAACAGAGGAGAAGAGAAACCTTTCAAGACATAAAGAGTTTGGCTTTAGTCTAAAAAAAAAAAAAATCATAGTAAAAGGGGCAGGAATACTGCATGTGAACATTAAGGAGGTAACACTTAGGGAGAAGAAAAGCTATTTTTTGTTGAAGGAAAAATGATAGAAGACAAAAAAGATACTCTGAAAAACTAACTATGGATGCAATTTGACTGAAAATAAAAGGTTTCCAGTTACCAAGTACCACAGTCTGAAAACAGCCTTCCAAGGAAGTGGAAGATGAGCTTGCCCCAAGGTGTTGGTCAGTGATTTTACAACTGTGGTTCCAGGACACTATTTTCTGCAACAAAAGTGAGCTGAGCTCTACAAGCTAAAAAATCCCTTTCAATCAAATATCATACGCCTAAATAGACCTGTGTGTCTGAATCACAATCTGATTCTCATTGCGTCTCAGAGCTGTGAACTTTTCTCCTTTCAGAAAATCTTTTTCAGATGTTAAAAGAGAGGTCAAGAATAGGGAAAAAGAGTGAGAATGGAAGCTAATATTGACTATTTACAAAAATGGTCATGGTCAGCTGTGAGTCAAGAAAAAAGAATAGAAACAGTCACAGTTGGCAAATATAAGTTTCACAAGTAAGTTGAAATGTGAGATTTGCTTCAAGAGAAAAATAGGTTCATTCATGGCTTAAGTTTGCAAAATACATGAATGATTAAGTTCATTAAGACAGCTTAAGTTCTGTCTTCAAGTAATTATCTGAAAATCAAAGTTCCATTTGCCTTCAAAAAGATGCACAAAACTACATCATTCAAATACCTTAAAAAGCAATAATTTCTTATATATGCTCCTGTTTTTCACAGCACCTTGAATCAGGGCAGAAAAGCTGCGAATATGAGATGCTGACTTGAAATATTCCTAATCCTTTGCCACTAAGAAAAAAATGTATTTACAGTAATTTCAACCCATACTAATGCAGTACAGTAGACAAAGAAGAAAATTACTATGCCTGCTAAAAAAAAAATGTATATGTCTATATGGTACCACAGTTATTGATCTGCCATTTAACATGGACACCCTGCACTTTCAAGTTTCTATCTTTATCTCATGCACTGAAAGTCTAACTTCCCTTTTGAAGCAGTCATCAATGAGGATACGTAATTTAGTGGCCAGTCATGCATGCAGTATCATTAAAATTAGTCTCAAAGAGGTGTGTTTTGGACCCATTGACAGATATTATGCCCAGAAGGAACCACTGAGACTCTACAGTGAATATTCTACAACAGTAGAATTTCACCTGTTGCTGAAATACGTGATGTTCTAATTTCATCCACCCTTGGACCACATTGTGCAACTTAACAAAGTTACAAAGAATGACTGGCAGTTTCTGCCCTCAAGTCCCTGCAATTTCAAAGTATGACCAAAAGGTAACTGGAAACTTTCTGAAATGGAACAATCTATGCAGGGGAAAACTGTCAGCTTTCATGTGCTACACATGCAATTGAATTACCTTCTTGAGTTTGATTTCACTTCACTGGGACCAAAACAGGATGCAATCTTTAGTCGTTGAGAGAAAAGCCTCATCAGCACAATGAAATGGGAAAATAACCCTGAAAATAGTGCTGAGGTAAAAGCCCTTCCACTCCTGCTTATCCTTCCAAATGGCTGGGGGGTGAGAAAGAACATGTTGCTAACTGTGTAATGAGGCACAGATTGAAAATTGCTTAAAAGCCTGTGCACAGTAACGGGGAGGATTTTACCCAGTGGCACTCTGAGAAAATTATTGTAATTGCACTTTTTAGTTATTATCAACTTGGTCTCCAGGACCTTGGTAAGTGCCATTAGACATCTGCTGTGGGACTATTCTCAGCAAGCAAAGAAGCTGCCAAGTCCTTTAAAAAATATAAATAAGTGGGGAGAACACATCAATTTTTTTTTTTTTTTTTCCCTGTAGATGTGCCTCACAAATAATATTATGGAGATCTTTTTTTTGGTAAACTTAAATATTATTATTGGGGCAGGTTGGCATATGCTATTTGCTGTCATGAGTTCTTTCCAGGTGAGTTGGATAGTATTTATTCTGCTTATTTTAATACTTATAATAGCTGAACATCTGATTAAGGTGAATTTTCTAAACAGTCCAAGAAAGGTATTTTATAAGTTGATAGAAGTTGAATATCTAGACTCCTTGCTTTCAGAATATCATAGCTCATATTTGCTTTACTTCCGCCACAGTTCTGCAAAGTTACTTTTGTAAAAAGAAGAGGAAATAGAGAGAAAAGGGATTGAATCCAGAAACGAATTGATGGATTTAAAGAAAAAAACATTCTCTGTTCCAACAGTTAGGAATTAGGTGCCCAGCTCCAGGTGTAACATTCACTGTACTGAGCCTGTGGTGGGGTTTCAGGTGATGGTTTCACGTGTGTTTTGTAAAATTGTTGTGGGTTATCCCCGGTGGGCACCTAAGCACCACACAACTGCTCATTCACTTCCACCCTCCAACCCACAATGGGAGAAGGGAAGAAGAAAAGAAGAGTAAAAGCAAGAAAACTTGTGGGTCGAGATAAAAATTGTTTAATAAGCGAAGAAATGGAAGAAGAGAAAAAGACAACCACCTCCTATGGGCAGACGAATGCCCAACATGTTCCCAAGCAACCTCCCTGAAGCTCCCTTTTTATTGCTGAGCAGGACGTTAAATTGCATGGAATATCTCTGGTTAGTTTGGGTCATTTTCTTGGTTGTGTTCCTTCCAACCTTTTGTGCACTCCCGATGTATTCTCTGTGAGGGCAGAGGGAGAAAGGGAAGGCTTTGGTGCTGTGCAAACACTGTTCAGAAACAGACAAAACATGAGTGTGGTATCAGCATTGTTTTGGTCACAAATGCAAAATAGTGCCATAGAAGCTGTGTGAAGAAAACAAACTCCATCCCAACCACACCCTCTGCAGAAATATGCAGAAGGGAGAGCTCAGAGGGGCAAGACCTGAGTCCTGGGCCCTCTTTTACTGGAGTTCTCCCATATCCCAAGAGAGAATCCCAAAGCTATTCCGGAGTCTGGGCAGAGCCTGGGCAGAGTCTGAGTAGAGATGCTACTATCCTTCCTATGGAGGAATCTGGGCTACTGCGGGAGTGGGAATGCAAAATGTATGGCTGCAGTAGGAAAACAGTCATAAAAGAGCCCAAATTGATAGTGAGGATAATCAGTGTGGATGGGAGCATCCAGTTTTCATCCCTACTCTTGGATTATTTCAGATCAGTATCCAATGCTTGTTTAGCAGAAATAAGTGAAGGCTACATGTACGATATTAAATTAAATGCACTGGGACTTTCCTCTGGCACTGATACTACTGGCATGGAGTGGTCAATATCTATAATATTAAAGTCTCTTGCCTTCCAAAACAGGATGGCTGCATCTAATATGCTTCTTGAAAATGGTCTGTGGCCCGTACTGACCAGTTAAGTGCCTGGGAATTGTCTGGAGAGTGCTAGCTGGTCCTGACCAAAACTGTGCCAGACACTATTTTAACAAGTAGACAATAGAAATGGCCCAACAAGCAGATGTTCTTCATTTTCCTTGGTTGTTGCTGTTTTTTTTTGTTGTTGATGTTTTGGTTTTGTTATTGGTTTTGGTAGGTTTTTTTTTTTTTTCCTTTTCCAGAAGGCCTTACCTGGAACTCAAACACAAAGCTGCTGTTCTCCATCCTTTGAAACTCGGTAGGACAAAAGGGAGAGCCTTGAAAACAAAGGTAACCGCAGAAGACCAGGTAGCTGTTCACTTGCAAAGCAACCCTCTTGGGCTGTTTCCTGTGCTTCTTTTTTTCTCGGTTTCCCCCTGATCAAAGAGCTGTCTCCACATTCTGCATAATACATGAAGCCGCGATAGCTAACAGCATGCTCTGGCTTGGAGGGCTCCGGCGTGTGTAGGGAGACTTTGATGTCTGCGTGTTCTGAATGGCCCTAATGGCTGCTCTTCCCCTGTTAGCCCCTGCATCCCTCAAACCCCTGCTCAGGAGCAGAACTGAAGAATTACAGTTTTTCTTACTTCTTTCACTAGGATGGTGTCGTCTTTTCCCCTGAAAGAAACCACCCCGACTGGGGCTATCTGATGCCTAATGAAGCAAGCAGAGGACAAGATTCCTGTCAATGTGGTGAGGGATGAGAGGAGGAAGAAAACTTGTTTAGTGACACCAGCAGAGATGGGTAAATACAGGGCAGTATCTCAGAGCGTAGCAAAAAAACAACCCTTACCACTGCGCGAAGGAAAGGGATTAACTCTCAGCGCTGAAGCCATGCTTTATGGTAGGCTTCTACATGCTTTGAAGCACAAGCCTGAGAAATTGAAAAGGAAACAATCCTTAATCCTGCTTTTTTACGATTTAGTGATAAAGTCAAATCCACTTTGCTGTAAGTAGCTCAGCTGATTTTTAGGAGCCAGGCTATTTCCTGAGATACGAGGCTTTGCTTATATAAAGAGATCGACATTTGTTTATTGGGGCGAGGGGAGGGGAGGAGTAGGCAGTGGTGTGTGGGAGAAGTTTGGAGGATCTTTGTAGAGGGCTGCCTTTTTTATTTCATATTGTTGCTATATATTTGCTCTATCATTCAGGGAGAGTGGGATAGCAAAGGAAGAAGAAATATGAGACAGGAAAAGTGTTTTGTCCATTTTTACCAAGACATCCTGAAAGTCCATTCAACAGATGCATTTTTTTACTTCCCATTACATGAACATTTCTTTCAGAAAAAAAAAGAATCTGCTCTTCTCAGCCTGTCTAATATGAATGATGTAGTCTTAATTACATATGTCCCATCCTGCTAAAAAAGCCCCTCTGCTTCTCTGCACGGCTGCTGAGCACACAGATAATCTTAAAAGCATCATGCCAGTGCATTTCAAGGTCTACCCCAACAAAAAAAGCTAACTGCAAAAGAATAGATAGCTATAAAACAATTAAAATTGTGTATAAACACCATTAACAAGAATTGATCTTTTAAATCAGGAAGCTTTTACCAATCCACCTTGATACTGGAGGTTTAAATACAGGAAAAAATAGCTTCCAACAAATGTGAAAGGAAAAGGCACTAGATTGGATGCATCCCATCATCAGTCCACTCATAAATCTGCAGTCCTACCAATGGCACTAGGCATATATTATTTACTCTAGAGAGAGAAATATTCAAGATGACTAATTAAAAAAAAAGTTTGTATTGGTTAAATAACACCACCTTTGTTAGTAATATCTATCAAAAATGTTAAATACAAATTGAAAAGGGAGGAATTAAACATGTCATTTTACCAGCAGTCTACAGAAAAAAAACAAAAGGTTGAGATATAAAACATAAATATGAATATCCTGCATTTACACATTTTGGCAATGATCTTTTTTTTTTTTTTTAAAAAAGAACAAAATTATTTGCTTGTTTTCATTTTACAATTTACAAGGCTCTTGGATCAAGATTTCTTTCGTAAGCAGGAAGCAAAGCATTTTAAATTTTCTAAAGTACTGAGTATCAAATAATCTGTCTCAATGTAATATGCAATTTCTGGAGTCACCAAACAGCCCCAAATGAAATGAAGCAGTAACTTTTTATACAGCTTCACATGTTCATGTTTATTGATACCAGGAAACTGTAGTCCAGTCTCTTTACAGGTTTATGATACTGCCAATATCAATTCAATAGCCTTTTCCAAAGTCCCTATCAGTTGCTGTTCTTGATGTCTCCCTATCAATACACTCCTAATTTCTCCTCTACACCCCCCTCCCCCTGCCCCCTTGTACCTCATCTCTAGTGATATGTGAATCTTAGGGAACCCAAAAGGTCAAGTGGAGCATCTCGTACTCCAGAGAGCTATAGAGTAAACCCTTTCACTGCTCTTTGCATCCCTTATGCCCAAGACAAGCATTTTGCTTTGCAAAGTAGAGGCAACAGGTCACTGCTTATGTGTGTTCCCTATGGCAGGCAGCCAGACAAGGCACTTTTCTCTCTTTCATTACTTCCTCAGTCCTGCATGACCTTGTCCCAACTTTGTTCCTGTCCTGGAAGTCTGTCTAAGATGGTGTCTTACTTTTCTGCATACTGCTTTGAGACAACCTGCCATCTTTTATAGAAACTGTTCCTTACTCTTTGCTCAGCCACATCTAAAGAGGAATAATCAACTGCAACTCTGAAAGAAGCATATATGACATCATAAGTAACTTCAGAAAATCAACAGCAGGACTCTCAGAGATAGTGTAAATACAGCAATGGACATTCATCGTTATTTTCCTGAAAATGCCCCCTACAGGGATGGTGAAACCAGTAGTGATGCGTCACCACTAAATTTGACTTGTCATTTATCAAGACCAGCAAGAGGTATCCCCGACTTCTGTTTTGTCTTAGGAATTGGAGTCACCCTAAGAATGATCTGTCATTACTATTTTTATTTCTTTGATGGATTTACTAAATAGCCTAATTGAGGGTGAGAGCTCAGTTGTACTGAATGAAGTGTGCATGGTGTCTGAAAGTCTCTCGTCTAGGCACAGGAGAAGTAGATATGTGAGATGTACCTGAAAGTTGGGATATGCATATCAGAACATAACTTAAGAAAAAAAGAAAACAAAAGAAAACAAAACAAAAGTCTACTAAATGGCAATTTCTTCCTTTTGACAGAGAACAGTAATAAATGAATACAGAAAAAAAAGAGGTGGGAGTGAGGGAGAGGGTGATTCTATTGGAGACTCATCTTACTGATAAACTGCTTTTTTAGCAAGTCAGCTGAAAAGCTGAAATGAAGAATCTAAATATGTCAATGCAGTAGGTGGGCTGGAGGTGTGGTTGTTGTATTTCCTGAGGGACTAAGGGAAATCTGTTAAAAAACAAATAGTTACAAGAAAGATGATGACAAGGTTGTTTTTTTTTTTGTTTTTTTTTTTTTTATTGTTTGTTTGCTTGTTTTTGTGGGCTACAAAATTCTCACTAATTAAAATAAATGAGTGAATACTGCAGAGATAAACTTGCTAAAGAAATACTTAAAGGAAGCAGCTCTGGAAATCAGATTTTATAGAATCATGGAATCATACGATGGTTTGGTTTGGAAGGAAACTTCAAGGATCCTCTAGTCCAGCTCCCTTGCCATGGGCAGGGACGTCTTTCTCTAGATCAAGTTGCTCACAGCCCCATCCAACCTCACCTTGAACACTTCCAACAATACAGCATCCACAGCTCCTCTGGGCAACCTGTTCCAATGTCTCACCACCCTTATAGTAAAAAAAAAATATTGTTCCTTATCTCTAATATAAATCTATCCTCTTTCAGTTTAAAACCATTACCCCTTGTCCTGTCACTACAGGCCCTAGTAAAAAAAAAAAAAAATCTCTGTCTTTCCTATAAGCCCGCTTTAAGTACTGAAAGGGTGCAATAAGGTCTCCCCGGAGCCTTCTCTTCTCCAGGCTGAACAACCCCAACTCTCTCAGCCTGTCCTCACAGGAGAGGTGCTCCAGCCCTCTGATCATTTTTGTGGCCCTCGTCTGGACCCACTCCAGNAGTTTAAAACCATTACCCCTTGTCCTGTCACTACAGGCCCTAGTAAAAAAAAAAAAAAATCTCTGTCTTTCCTATAAGCCCGCTTTAAGTACTGAAAGGGTGCAATAAGGTCTCCCCGGAGCCTTCTCTTCTCCAGGCTGAACAACCCCAACTCTCTCAGCCTGTCCTCACAGGAGAGGTGCTCCAGCCCTCTGATCATTTTTGTGGCCCTCGTCTGGACCCACTCCAGCAGGTCCAAGTCTTTCCTGTGCTGAGGGCTCCAGAGCTGGATGCAGTACTCCAGGTGAGGTCTCACCAGAGCAAAGTAGAGGCGCAGAATCACCTCCCTCAACCTGCTGGACATGTTTCTTTTTATGCAGCTCAGGAATCTCTCTCTGTCCTTAATTCTTACCTTCACTTCCTTTTCTCCACTCCTGCGTTCTGTCTTTCATCCTTCTTTACTCCTGTGTGCGCTACCATTCAAAGTGCATTGTCAGTCACCAACTTTGCCTAAAAGAGGAAGTAAGACTTAGCTGCAGATTAGGCCACACTAAATAACACCACCCACTAAGAGCAGTTTGTTCAGGGGCTGTACTAGTCTTTATGTTAAACCATCAGTGTAATTCTTTTCTCACTATGACTGTCTTTCTCCTACCCAAATACTCCCATTATACCTTTCCAACTTAATCAAGAAATTCAATACAGAGTGGCTACAACAGAAGACAGAGCTCCACCTCAGTAGGTGTACTGGCTCCTTATAACAACTTAGAGGCTGTTCCATAGCTATATTGCTCTCATAATCAGAAAGAGTATCCTACATTAATTAAGTTAACAACATATTCATTTCTTCATCCATTAATCATATCTGTTCTCATGCCATGTTTTGCAGGGACAGACAAAATTTCCTTCAATCTTCTTTAATAAAACAGAAGCGATGAAATCTTGGTGTCTGCTTCAGGATGGTCTGAAGTGAAACCTAGGTGACATTGAGTAGCACTCCACTGACAAGAAAGAAAACAAATGCAGAATGATTATTCTGAAATATCACTCCAAACAGATAGTTTAATAAATACATATGTAGAAAAATATATATAAAAATATTTTATAACTGGAATTTGTTAATTTCTGGGCCAAAGCTAACTTCAGGGAAAAACTTCAGTCACTGCCTATAGGAAAAACACAGAACCATAGAATATCTCAAGTTTGAAGGGACCCATAAGGATCATCAAGTCCAACCCTCATGGTCCTTGCAAGACTACCTAAAACTGAACCATATGACTAAGAGCATTGTCCAGATGTTCCTTGAACTCTCACAGGCTTGGTGCTGTGACTACCTCCTTGGGGAGATTGTTCCAGTGACTGACCACCCTCTGAGTGACCCACCTTTTCCTAATGTCCCATCTGAACTTGCCCTGGTGCAGCTTCATTCCATTCCTTTGTGTCCTATGGCTGGTCACCAGAGAGAGGAGATCAGCAGCTCCCCCTCCGCTGCCCGCCTTGAGGAAGGTGTAGGCTGTGATTAAGTCGCCCCTCAGCCTTCTCTTCTCCAAGCTGAACAAACCAAGTGGCCTCAGACTCTCCTCCTAAGTCTTGCCCTAGAGACCGTTTACCATCTTGGTTGCCCTTCTTTGGACACTCTCTAGTAGTTTTATGTCCTTCTTGAACTGAGGCAACCAAAACTGCACACAGTACTCGAGGTGGGGCTGCACCAGTGCGGTGTGGAGTGGGACAGTCACCTCCCTCAACCGGCCATCTGTGCTGTGCATGATGCACCTCAGGACACAGTCGACCCTTTTGGCTGCCAGGGCACACTGCTGACTCATATCCAACTTGCCACCAACCCAAAACCCCTAGATCTCTTTCCTTGGGGCTGCTCTCCAGCTTCTTCTTCAAAAATTATCTTCTCTGTAGTATGTATCATTACATTACATTATCAGGTCAGTGCCTTCTCCATTTTATATGTGGAAAGTATGTGTAAAAATGCAATAAAGAAATTTTCTCATAGTTACACAAGAAAATAGAACCATGCATTTGACAAACAGCCTGCACTAAGTCTGTGACCTAATCCTCAGTCTCTTCAACTAGGTCCTGGCATCTTTTTTTTCAAAGGACAAAAAAATCTACAATTCAACTGAGAACTGTATACTGCATAAAAACACATTTCCCCTGCATATTTTGTTAAAATATAAAATACTATATTTTCAGGTAAGTGTCGGTGCTGTGAAATGCGAATAATTTTTTTTTCTTTTACACGGCTTTTAAATATTATCACAGCAAAACTGCTGTTTAATTGACATTCCCTTTACCATCACTCAGACAAACAGAAGGATTAAAGCTTGAATTAAGTGGTGATTATGACACTGTGCTACTTCACAGAATCTGAAATTAAATGCTTAAGTATATACATTTGTGGAAGAAGCTGTTGAGGAACTATTTGAGGAAGTGGTCTTGAGTTTAATATCTGAAAACATTATTTTGAAATATTGTTTTATATATATTTTATGAAGAAAATGAATGCTTTTGCTTCTATTTTTGAGAGTATAAGTGTACTAACAAAATGTGGTACTTAATAAAATGAGGACAGGACCCAGCAACCTAGGTTTTTCTCTAAACCATCTGTGCAAATCCAGGCTCTAGACCATCAACACCTGCCTCCAGACCAGAGATGAAAATAGACGTTCATCTTTGCAGCTCAGGCAATCCTCTGAGAGCCAAGTGTAGCTACTGGGGACAGTGAAGATGCTGAATATGCATTACAGTTTAAAGTATAATTCTTTTGCTCAGTATACATAAATGTATGCTTTCATAGTCAACGCCAATCCAAAATAGATGTGGTCACTCCAGTACTGGGATGCAGAAGTCCCAGCTGATATAAAATGAATTTAGTCTCTTCCTGAGTTGTGTGTGGGTACATTCGTGACTATGTAGGCACACCTTCAAAACAGAAGAATTTCCTGAGTTGAATGCTTAAAATGTAGGTGCTCAGTGTGCTAGGCTGAAGAGGGTCTGCTGATGCAAGGCTGGCTCCTCAGAAAAACAGGAAACTCAGAATCACCAGCCATTTCCAAAACTTCTCGTTGGTGATCTTAAGAACTAAAAGTAGAGAAGGTGGGGGCAAGGCTTCATCTTTGAGTGAACTCCAAGCCATATGTCAAAAATTTTCAGTATTGACTGCTTGGTGTGGAGAATGATCCAATCATACATTAAACTTTATGTTACTACAGTCACCTGGAACTATTTGATGAAGCCAGCTAGAAATTTTGGAAATAAAAAGTTTTCAGGAAACCTCAGATAAAACAGCATTTCCCCAAGGTGATAACACATGAGGTAATAACCCCTTTAGTCTTCACAGTCTTCTTCTGGGGAGGGTCTGTCTTTGGCTAGCTGCTCATGGGAGGTTCTACATGAGGACAATGATTTAGTCTTTCTCCTTTGATGGTCTGAGAAGCAGCTGGTTCAGGGCTCTGGTTTTGAATGATTAGGTTTTCACTGATTAGGTTATTAGTGTTCCTTCACCTATCATTGTTCCCTTTATCCTTACTGGGTCCTTATGTTTAATTTGCTTAGACTTTACTGAAATAAAAATATCAGTGCGAACTCTTTGAAGAAAGCACATCTTTTGTGTTTATACAGCTGCTAGCCCAGGCTTAGGTCTCCAGTAGCATAGTATTGTTACCAAATTGCACTCCTGGCTATGCCACTGGCTTGCTCCATATTCTAAAACAACTTCTTCAACAAGTTATTTCAGTGGCTGCACTCAACTGATAAAACACCATGAATACAAATGCATGCAGCTGTCATAATGAAGAATGAAGTAGTTCAGTTTCTAATCCATTACTAATGTGTAAACATAAGTATTAAGGTAAATTTCTTATGTTTTGAAGACTTCAACACAATACTTTCATTGCCATTGCCTCTATATTAATGTCTCAGCAGTTTTCTGGACTCCAGGCTGGCATTGTGCTGCCTGTACTATTTCTGTGCTACACTAAAAGAGGTCAGTTGCTCTTTCTCCAGAATTTTACATCAACTTCTGTTCAGATTTGATAAGCACTTTCTTATAACACGTGTTTCATGTACTGCAAGGGTGAATGGATGTATGGTAATTTTTTGTTGCTTGAACAAAACAGGGGTGTGTTCTAAGATGTGTATATGATAATGAAGGCATGATGCCTGCAAGTTCTTCTGCGTTTTTACTCCGTCTGCACTGTGTCTGATAACCACGAGAAAACAAATCTTTTGGAAGTCTCTGCCTCAATTTTCTTTGAAAAGAAACATTGCCATGGACTTATTAATTTTACAAAAGGAAATATGCCTTAGGGTGTCTGTAGTCAATGACTTTCACGTCCTAAAAGTCCAGCAAGAACAGTCAATTCTCGGAACCAACTGTGAGTCTAAAACAGGGGAAGGATAAACAGTCAGTGGGGGTAAAGACAGGCTCAGGAGGAGAGCATCCAGTCCTGTGATTCCTGTAGGGATTTCAATGACATAAATAAATGAGTCAGAGATGTTGCTAGAGCCGATCTTCCCTAAGGGAGTGGTCAATCCTGAGGAACTTTAAAGGAATGCATTTTTTTTTCCTTGCCAACACAATTCATGTGCTAGGTATTGTGTTTCCATAGCAACACAAATTTACTTAATGACAGTTTACACAAAAGGAGGCTAAAGGTTCCAGCTCTCTGAGTACACTGATGTAGATAACCGCATGAGCCATCCAGCGTCTACTACATGAGGATCAACACCTTGGGTAAATATGGATCACAAAGCTGTAGTGTGTTGCTTCAGGTAAGTTAAGTTATGATTTCCCCAGGAATTTAGTGTTTAGGATTTATACCATACCAGGACCTTAAGGTGCCAATACTGCTGATATGAGCACTGTGCAAAGTAATGAAACAAAGCTTCCTGAAGGCCATTAAGGAGCTGTTAAGTGGAAGTACTACCACCATTCTGTGATCCAGTTGGAGCCCAAATTCAGTCAACCCATTCTTACATGCGCACAATCACACACTCGTATCCACATGCACATACACACTCATGTGAGCAACATGAAGCACAAAAGACAAGAGAGGAAGAGGTTAAGAGAAAAGTGGTCTGCTTAGTGCTGAAACCTGTCATGCTGCACGAAGCCTCCAGGCATTTTTAGAAGGGTCCAGGACCATAGTCACAGAGAACCAGGCTCCCACACATTTTGGGTTCATTCTCTTTTTCTGAAACATTTTCATTTATCTTTTCAGATGATAGCTGTTGCTCTCTAGCAAAACAGAATCCCACAGCACACAAAAGGCTGAAAGGAAGCAAAGACTTGGTTGCTATCTGAAAACACATAGGCTGGAGAATTTAAGGAAAATAACTTACCTACTTACCTAAACGAGCATTTATCTGTGAGAAGAGAAATACTTACCATGCTCAACTGAGCATAGATGATTGAAATATGTTAAATTCAAATATTTTCTGATGATTGTATCATAAATAATGTCCCATAATGCCATCAACAAGACTTCTGCCTGCCTTCTGCTCATAGAAGCCAAGCCTTTTGATCACTGCAGAACAGAGGTGTCCACGCCTGAAATCATCCCTAAATCCATCTACAGGGCTTCCCTATTTATCTTGTCTGATTTTCTCTTTTCTCCTAAAAAAAAAATAAAATAAAAGGCAACTTTTTCATGTTTTCAGAGCTGTGAGTGACTGTGAAGAAGGAGAGACTCACAAACATTATCAAGAAAAGTGGAACTTCAGTTTCCTTGGAACAGAAAAAGGAATGTGGCTGTATAATGGCCTGACCTCTCATCTTATTTATTTTAAAAATAAAATGCCCACCCCAAGAGACTGATATTTGCTGTCTTTCCTGTCACTAGCACATGGCAAAAGAGTTATAACTACATGCAGAGAAATTCCTATTTGATCTGATTTCAGTGTGGTAGCATGAATGAGTAGTAAATATGTGAATAATGCAAACTATTAAAAAGAAAGTAATTTTTTAGACAAACAAAAGCAAAAATCAACAAGGTTTCCCCTGAAGTATCTGGCCAAACCTTCCTTTTCATGACATATTCACCATTCTTCCCATTTATTCATACCAAGCACAGACCAAAAAACAGTAGTAAGGACCTGTTGTTCCATACAGTAAGCGACACATGACCATTTTTTTTCCAGTTCCCACAGAACAATGCTCTTGACTTTAAAACTATCATTATGCTTGTCATGAAGAGGAGCATTTGAGTGTATCCTTGCGTGACTCTGGTGAAACAGGCGGAGGTGGCTGTTATAATGCTGACAAAGTATTTTCTTATCATGGATATCTTCAGTACTTTTCCTTTGAACTGACAGAGATTATGACTGCTTTATCTACTCTCTCTCAGTGGCTACACATTTTTTACCTAAGGGTATTTTCCAGGGTACAAGATGGGGACATGGGTCCTCATCAGAGAAGGTGTCTCCTCCGTCTCCTCCTGGGGAGCTGGGTCTGAAGACATGAAAGGAAAGAAGAGTGATATGAAGCCCTGGATGGGTCTTTGATTATCTTTCCTTTACTGTTTTTCAGCGGGTCCTACTTCCTTTCCACTGGCTTGTTGAGTTTTCAGCAGCCTGATTTTCCTTTCTAAATGAATTATAATGAGCGCTGGGTCTTTTGGTAACACCTGGCCCAATTCTGTCTACAACATGATTCTAAAGCTGTAATTGCATTAATAGTGTCCTTTTCTTTGTTCGCAATATGCTCTTTCCTTAGTTTTAAATAAAAAACGCTCTCTGGAATTCCTTTCTTCTTAAACTTTATGTATTCATTACTTTCTCACTCTCTCTTTCACACTTGACTAAATAATTATAATTCCTCCCTTCTCTGTCATTGGTTTCCTAATTCTGAGAAGCTTCCAGTCCACCTACAGAATTTTAGCTCGGCAAGAAATGTGCTGAAGGGTATCACCATCATTTCAGTATTGTTCACACCTTTGTAAATACAGGTCTCTACCCTGCTGTTTCTGTTTTAGCTGTTCATCATGGTCACCTTACTACCTCTTCCTTCTAGAAGGAGCTTGCAAGTCCATCCTTGTAGAGTCCTCTAAAATGGTCATAGTTAACCCATGATGCCTTTACGTGTTTAACTATATTCCCATTTGGTATGAAATTTCTCAGTGACTTCAGTGGTAGCAGACTATGCTCTGAAACCCAAATTCCACTCAAATAAATCATAGAATCATAGAATGGTTTAGGTTGGAAGGGACCTTGAAATCATCAAGTTCCAATCCCCCTGCCATAGGCAGGGACACCTCCCACTAGACCAGGTTGCCCAAAGCCCCATCCAGCCTGGCCTTGAACACCTCCAGGGATGGGGTTTCTAACGGAAAATAAATTCCCCCTGGGACTTCATACAGACAGAAAGCCATGTGTGTGTGTGGGGGGGGGTCTGTTACATGTGCTTTGGTTTCTATTTCCCCATATCAACAGCTTACTTTAGGGAAGTCATTTGCTCTTGGTGATCTCTTTTTCTCATATTTTCCTTCTCTTCCTCTCCATCTTTCATCTTTTACTATCTTAGGACTCAAGGAATAGTGAGTGTCCTTTCCCATCCCAGTACAGTGTTCTAGGAGGGACGTTTAGGTTTGAATTATATGGTGTTGCTGTTAGTGCAAGTATGTATATACGCTGTTCTGTACATACCATACTGTCCTTGTAGTAAAGATTAAAAAAAATGTAAAGATAGGAAAATGACAAAAATAAATGGCTGATTTGGGTTTACATGGATATTTTGAAGTTATTTTTGTCTAAAAACCTCACTAGTCTGTAACAGGGTAAAAAAGCACTCAGACTAAAGACTAAGTTTTTTTGCTGCATTCTTGATCCGTACCAGTTCATGCCACTGTCTTCCATTTAGTTCTGTATAACTGCTTCCAAGCTGCTGGGAAAGAGTTTGCATTAGGGAGAAATGTACCCCTCCTCAGCTGTAATTCAGTCTGGTGTCATGGCTGAAAATGAGGATAAGAGTCTTATGAAAAGCAAGACTTATGCTAGTAAATGCTTTTTTTCATGAGCTATCAAAGTGTAAAGTAATTGTAATATTCGTAGTATTTGTTAGTTCTGGGTTAAAGGTGTTTCCTATAAATGTAGGTAGGAGTAGAACAAGCGAGTCAAGCTATTGATGGCATGAATATATAAAAGAACTTATTTATGCTTTCTGAATGTGTCAGAGATTATTCCAAGTAGATCTCTATTTTTTTTCCAAAGAATAAGCAAAAGTATAAGTTTTGTAGCTGTAATTGCACATACAATCTTAATGAGCTCAAACAAAGACAGCAACCTTTTCGAATGCATTCTTGTGTGAATAAGCTGGGAATGTGACAAACCCCTTGCTAATTAGACTAACAATATACATTTGAAATCACTCCAAAGAGGGTTTCTTTTAAAAAAATGGATTTGATGGTCCAAAGATACTGCATTATTGAAAGGACCATTATTGTTCCAGTCATAGAAACAGATTCTGTTTACTCAGGTTTTTACTTATTTACAGTTTCATTTTCTTTTTTTTTTTTTTTTTGTAATTCATGTTTCTACCGAAGCCAATGGGAAAGGACATGAGTCATAGCACTCTGACATCTTTGTACATGTGTTATATATACCTCATCCTCCCCATAAAGCATATGAGGCAGCTGCACAAGGTAGTAGAAATGTGAACTAAAGACCATTTTCCTGCCCAGAGCCTTCTGCTTTAAATATTTGTGCTCTTAGATATGGTTGCTGGATGACCACAAAGAGTGGGATTCTTCTCACCTAACTTTATTCATTTAAAGATGCGGGGTTTAGTAATAAACTAGTGCAGGGTTTATCTCATTCAGTGCTGCATGTTTACAGTGCAGGCAGCTCCATCTCCACAAGAAATCTGTCTTGTTACTTCAGTTAATAAAGATAATTTAATGAAATCAGTGAAGTTTGACCATATGGTTTGTGACTTGATCATAAGAGATACCGGCACAGTATCCCTTATCTTTCTTTTGACTAACACAGAAATCAACATGCCAAAGTGCAGGCACAGAGGAACCAAGTGCTCTGTATTTTAGAGAAGTGACTTCATCTCTGTAGACATGTTTCACACCCACTCCTCCAAACACAAGTGTTATCTCGCTCAGTTCCATGACAGCACATTCCTCTTTTGAAACCCTACACGAGTACTTTGAGAAAGGCAGGGGACAACAGTTACTGAGCACACACCTTACACTCAGGGATAAGAACAATATGTGTCACAGCCACAGAGCTGACATGCTTGCAGGCGTTTGCCTACCTACCTATTATTCTGACGTTCTTTGTGAAGAGCAAATAAAAGGTGGCATCCCATCAAAAAACCCAAGACAACCCCAAGTCCCAAGACATTATAAGCTATATAACTCCTCTCCCCCTGCCCTTCAAATCCTCACGTAATGGATTGGCCACTGATCTTGGCAAAACAGATGGAAATATGGGAATTGATGTTGCGTGGGACAGGGGACAGGGTCTGGTTCTCAGTTTAGACTTCAGATAGAAAATCAGCTGTAAAAATCTGCAGGAAATGCAGCCAGACATTAATCTTTATATCTCTGTTCACTCGGACAGATGCAATGCTGATCCATATTGGGAAGGGAAAGAGAAGGCAATCGGTGTGCTGCTGCACAGCCTTGGCCACAACACAAAGCACTACAACTCCTCATGCAGATATGATCTTCTCCAAGATCCCACACTGGAACATTTTCACCTGGCCCAGGTGAGGACCCTGTAAAGACCAAGTCAGTCAACCTATATCCAAAGGATGTAGAAAATCCAGATATGCAAATGCCAGATACCAGAACACCAGTGTGGGTTCTACCTTCTCTGTTCAACAAAGGCAAACTAAATCCTGCCTGACATCTCCATGTCACGGCAGGTCAATCAGTTCATAATTGGCTCTAATTGGTACAGTGATGTACTTCACCTGCAGGCAAATAGTGTTCAGAATGGTGTGAAATTCTCTCCCACTTCTGAAAAAACATCAGAGCTTTCAAACTGATCTTTACGTCCAACAGACCCACTGATCAGGATAATTGAGGGGCAATTTTTTTAGATACACATAGCTATTAAAACCCAAGCCCACTGTGTCATAAATTATACACATTGGGGTGCACAGAGGTTCTTCCGCAGGATCTTTAGAGGCTGCAGGACTGTGGTTAGCCTTTGTGTGTCACATAAATACATAATTTCCCTGTCTGAATCATGCAAAGAATACTTAGACCCTGCAACTCCTCACTGTAGCAGTGTGCTATTCCTTAGACGAGCCTTTCAGACAGAGTCTTCCGGGAGTGCATTTACTTTCTGCAGTCCTGGGCAACAAATGGTGAGGGGAGAGACAGAAAGCAAGTCCCTGGATGTATATCTCCAGGCTTTCTTTGATCGTATCCTAGTTTTTCAACTTGATTTCAAGCTAGATGCTGTAGCTATTTTAAGATTTAAAGAAAACAATGCTGCAAAAAATAATAGGAAAAGAAAATGATATTAGGAGTACAAGGCAACTTTTGGGATCATAAAGTCCAGTCCTCAAACTCACAGGAAACTATGCAATTAATTTTGGGTCCACAGAACATATACTTCAAACCCTGGGGCAGAAAATACTTTCAGTCTACATGAAACTTAAATTTTATAGTGAAAGACCAAAATCTCCAAATATGATGTGTCAAAGGGAAAAAAATGTGAGAAACGTTGAGCATTGACAGTATACTCATCTCCTGCAAAAGCCAGCGTTGATTTAGGAAATATTCATGTGTGATTCTAGAAGCAAGCCATACTTTGCAGGTCTGCAGAGCTTTATCCCACAAATTCCCTTCTGCCTGCAGCCTGAAAATCATTTCAACCCTGAGTGTGTGTTGAAGAAATCCCATCCAGATTCTGGAGGAATTTCCTATATTGCTCTTGTCATCACCACATCCCACCCAGCACCCCTGGGTAAACTCCGAAGTGTCAGAGGGAAACAAACAAACAAACAAACAAAATGCCGACCAGTGATTAAAACCAGAAAGAAATGATGAGCAGGGAACGGAAAAGAGGCAGAATTTTTTTGCCCCAATGGTTGGAAATCATGAGGGGAGACTGCAAAACATGAGGTACAGAATAAATACAAGCCAAGCAAAGAGCAGCCAGGTCCCCTTTCAGACACAAGCATACTGGTACAAATCCCTGCAGACCTTCTTTCAAGACCCACTTTTCCTTTTATTCAAGAAAATTAGAACACCTTTGTACCCCATTTCATTCCCTCAGCTATAAGAAGGCACAGAAATGTGTCATCTAGCATACCCCTTCAGCAGCTGGAATGAATTATTCACTTGGAGTCTGGTTTAAAAATACTGCTCTGCTTTCTCATTAAAATAAATCACAGAAAGTGTTGTCATTGCATGCTCCAGGCTTAAAAAGAAGTCCTCAGGTACTTATTCATATCTTAAGGGGCAGGCATGAAGGCAAACTCTGAACGGCACACGGAAAGCGTATAGAGAAAAAAGCCTCACAATGGGAGTGAGAATAAACTTTCATTGTAGCTACTCTTGAAAATTCACATTCTGGGGTATATTAAAGAGTCCCTGAGATTTTACATACATTTGGTTATGTTGCCATAGTGAAATAGTTCAAATGTTCATGCATATATATATATATGGCTGTCATTTGGGATTGGTTACTCTGTGTGTGTGTCTACGCGCCTTTTTCCCTGGTTCAGAAATAGATTAATGAAATACAGCTAAAGTTTGAGGATCCAACAGATATTTATACACACTGCTGAGGAGATATAGATGCATATATTCACAAATATCCACAAATATGTGTGGAACATAGGTGTATATATGGAGCAGGAATATTCAAGGGCATCACAGGACCAGATTCATTACTTTCTCCCACTCCTGTAGGTGCTTAGCAGAGTATCCTAAAACCTCACATACAGATCTTGATGGATTTTCTTTTTTTCCAAGCTCTGGATACTGTCTCCTCACCTTTGCCCCCACCTCCGGGGCATCTGTCAGGAGCGTGTGCAGACTCTGCCTGCCTCTGGGACAGGTCACCCTGTTGCCACAGAGACATTATTAAATATTATACAAGATGGTTAATTCCTGGGGAAGACCCTGAGCGTTGCAGCTCTGCCTGATGACTCAGAGGCTCATGTGTCCCTTACATCACTAGATGGCACTATTAACTTAAAATGATGATACACTTTCCCAAAAGCCTCCCTCCAAGCCCCAGACATAGAAAAGAAATTGCAGAGTGTCTCTATGGAGAAGAAAGGGGGACAGAGTGGAGGGCATTGGCAAAATAATCTACATTTTTAATTTTGCCAGGTTCTTAAACAGTTGCATGTCTGAAAAAGCTCCGGGAGTGTTAACAGAACAAGAATACAACAGAAAAAAGCTCCAGGCTAATTTGGCTCTGAATTGGACCCTGCTCACAGAAAAGGTCTGAGCTGCATCTTGAGTCCTAGGTGGGCTGGCTCCATTCTCAGCTCATGCCCTCCAGCCTGAGGAGTGTGTGTGCCTGCGGCAGGAGGATAAACACAACATCAGTTGTCTCATTAAATTGTTATTGTCCTTAAAGGCTGGAAGCCCGTGGGATCAGCCTTGGGTCCTATTCTTTGTAGTAATGAGAAAGAAGAAAAGTGCTGGTTAGGAAAATCACAGTTAATTAAATTATGATCTGAAAGAAGCAGCAGTTTCCTGTCTTTAGTGAGCTGATATTATCTGCCTCTTATGGTCGGTTAGTGGGAGAAATTACATGCTGGTTGTTGCAGGATCCTTGCCAGTTTGGGTCAAAAAGCAAGGGGATGCTTCAATTTGTTCAATTATGTGTGTGCTGCTCTCCCTCCGGCTGACTGTGCTCTCCCTCTGCTTTCATAAGCCAAATCTGTGTGCACATTCAGTCTCTCCATGACTGCTCTGTAGTGCTGGACGGTGCTGGGGTCAGCGTAGCCGTGAAACAGGTCTGAGAGTCCTCTCCTAGTCCCTGGGGTGGCAGTTTCTCAGTGCTGAGGAGTGCCGGACCAAGACGACCTGCTCTAAGCACATAAAAAATCCTCAGCAGACTTCTGGGAGCAGCAGAAAGCATTGCTTTCCTCTGGGAGCCCAGAAAAGGCAAGCTGGATGATGGTACCTCTTTATAATGTTGGTGCTGGTGATAGTACACATTTTACCTATATTTCTGAGAAGCTTTGAGTTGAGTTCAACACTGACTGCGCTTTTCCAGACAGACACCAGTATCAGACATGTTTTTTTCTTTTCCTGTCACTGCCACAAACCAGTAAAATTCTGTCATAAAATATGGATATTATACTGCTCTAAATACTTCTGGTACCCTCTGAAATCTTAGAGATTATTAAATCGGTGTGTATTCCTGGTGAAGACAGAGCAAAGGGGAAATCACTTCTCCAGGATTCAGCATGAGCAAATGAACATCGGGCACCTAAGAGATTCAGGTTCTCCAGATCCTAAATTAATTCAAGACCCTGAATGAGATGCTTAGACTCCCTGCACAGTGAAGACGAAGATGTAGGAACATAGAAACGGGACCTGCAAAAGAGTCCTGAACAGAGGAATCCTGAACACAGAGTAGCAAAAACCAAGCACTGAGAAGGCAGCTGAAAACACAATTCTTTCAAAGATTTGGGAGTTTTGGTCTGAGCTTCCTAGACACTTCCACCTCTTCTCAAGATTCACTTATTTTGGCAATTCAATGTCCAAACCCTCTAAAAATCTGCAAGGAAGGATCAATTCCCCCTCCTTTCCATGTCTAGCAGATACAGGATACTAGTAACGCCAGAGTCCTGCTATGCCTTCTGATGGAGAGAAAGACCTTTAGATGTGGTTAAGACTCACCTTGTGAAAGAGGGAGTGGAAATTCAATTACTATGTAAACATTTTAATACAAAATGCAAAAGTTTCAATGAAACAACTGAGTTGCCCATGTCTAGCTCCTCTCTCCCTCTCTCTTCCCTTCAGGACACTTTGTTGCCTGATGATTAAGGCTTAATCTTAGGAGATTAAAGATGGGATATTGAAATATACTTGGTCCTTCTCCATCCAAAATACAATAATGTCTGAGTGAAGAACACCATGTGACAGTGAATTTCCTATGGGGAGAATAAAAAAGATATTATATGAAGGGCTTTATTTGTTGTTTTTTCCTTTTTTTTTTTCTCAAGGAAAGTTTTTTGATTCTGACATGTTGAAGGTTTTGTGCTATTTCTCTATGCTGTAGACCACAACCAGAGCAAACTGTGAGGAAGTGAGTGTGTGAAGGAATGAATAATAAAAAGTCAAGAGGGTTTAATAAAATGTAAAAATATTGGTGTGGTAAAGGCACTAGCTTGGTAAAGAATGGACAATGTATGACTGATGATTAGGGCTGTGTTGGAAAGCACTAATTCTGAGATTTCACTGTAAGGGAAAAACACTTCTTACAGGATGCTAAGTTGGGGGGAGTTTGTTTTCAAGTAGCATGTTTAAGAAAACCTTTAAGCAGAAGAAAGTGTCTTTTTATTTATTTATTTATTTATTTATTTATTTTGGTTTCTCTCTGTCCCTTGTAAACACACACAGACACGTACACAAAGTTGTGGAGAAAACAAAAAATGTGTTATCCTCCTATTTCTAATTCCTTGACAGAATTTCCCCATTTCTTTTTCTGCTGTTGTTGCAGCCAAAGTCTTTGACATTTTTGTACTGCTGTGACACCTGCCAGGAGAGGGGAGACAGGGAACAAATCCTGCTTTTCCCTTCCACACATCTAATGTCAGTTGTTCCTTTAGGAGTGCGCAGCTGCTGCTCATGTGGCAGGACAAATCAGCCTGTTTTACCTTCCTCCCCGAGAAGTTGTCACCCTCATCAGAGCTGCGATGCCGGCTTTCAAGATTAGGCTGACTTTTGGGTATGTTTTTGGGTACGTTTTTCTTCAAATTGGGTCAGGTCAGGGGTGGCGACTTTCAAGAAGAAAGAGTGCATTGCAGAGGTGGAATGTGTTAACACCCTGGGTCGGTCATCAGCCCCAAACATTTTCTTGAACTGCCAATTCTATCTGAGGAAGGTGAATCACATTTCACTTTTTGTGGTTGATTGAAGATTGATTTAATAAAGTAGCTACATCTGTGAAAGGACCAGTTCATTTTCTCACAATCTTCACAGAAGGACTTTGGGGGGGAAACAAGAAAAAGAGGAAAAAAAGAACAGTTGCATGACCAGATTCCCATCCCAGTCCAGCAACATCTTTTAGAAGAACTCTATTCAGGAATCTTTCTGTTTAGGGTTGTGTGTAATTACTTTGCCACAGATATCACTACACATACAATATCTATATGGTTGTTTCTTTCTCTAGAAACTCAGCTGATAACTTACAACAGGTTTTGCAGGTGGAATAGACAATGCAGTTCATACCTGTGCATCTAGGATGGAGGGAGTGAAGGGAGGGAGGGAAGCAAAAGGAGTGAAGAGGGGAGGGAGGGATGGCAGAGAAAGAGAGAGGAAGAAAGAAAGACTGATTTATTTAGTAGAGTATAATTTTCCGTACACTAATTTAAATACAAGCGTAGTGATCTTTTTTCTGTGAAATGATGATTTAAGTCTGATCTGGTACTTGTGCAAGGCTGACAGCCTGGTTTTCCTCAGGCACGAGAACAAGATAGAAAGCAGCTGTGTGACAGCTGTTAATCCCCTACTGGAAGTCATCCAGATGCTATGGTGACGGGGCTGGCATAGACCCTATGGAAAAGAGAAGGGAATAGCCCTAGAGAAAGTATGCCCAGAGGATACAGTGCAGCAACAGTGGAGGTTTCTCACCATGCTTAAGCTAGTAGCAAAGCTTTTATTTCCACCCACAACACTAAAATCTGCTGGAGCAATAAGTAAAGAGTTTAATGTGCTCTGTTTTTTTATGTTAAAAGAAAGCATCAGAGCCACCTTTTCAGAGTCAGTAAGTTTAATATTCTAGGAGTGAGGTTAACTCAGCCATGTTAATACTTAACTTTTACGTTTCTTGCCATGTAGGAGAAGGCATGAACCAGGCACTAGAGGCCTAAAATTGCTTTACAGTGAGAGGACAACTAAGTCAGCTAATAGGAAGTACTGATGAGAACATGCATGAAAGCCATCCCTTGTGTATATAGGCATCTTTGACTTTAAATCAACTGGAAATTCCTTGTAGACGAATCAGGCCAGGGATGCCTGGTTTACTAATCCAAGTTCCAAAGCTGGGAACAGCCCAGGGATGGTCAGCTCAGCCAAGATGGTGGCAGTTCAGGGACGAGTGTGACAAAACAGGGCCAGGCACGAAGTTTCTGGGATGGAACTGTGGCCTTCCACTCCAAGCGGACATCTGGTGTCGAACACTCCCTTGGAGCAGGTATACTACAGGGATGATGTGAAGTCTTCTGGGGATGTTATGGCTGTTTGCTAGACCACTGTATTAGTGCAAAGTACTGACATGTGATGTTCAAGTCATAGACACACATAAAACTGCCACCGCAAGGCACCATTGCTCCTGCATTTCCTCAGAGGGAACCATGGCACAGGCTGTACTTCAGACCAGGTTTTAGAAACCTCCTAGTTAAACCCTGGTCTGCATGAAATAAAGAAGACCCCAAGCCAAGCTAATCTGCCTTTAGTAATATTTACACATTATCTTATTGATTAACAGGAAAAGAAAGCCCAGCATTGTGCTCCCATTCCAGTGGCTCTTCTGACAAGATAAATCAGAGCCCATTTCCATAGTATGGTGGAGAGAGGATGAGGAGGGGAAAAAGGAAGGATGAGGAGAGAGGAGGAAGGTGAAATGGAACCACATTGCAAAGTATAGTTTTTACCTTCAGGATAGGCAGCATCCAGAATTACCTTGAAAAACCTCTGCATGTAAATGATTTAAGTTGCATGATTTAAGTTGCATCAGATGAGTTTTGTTCAGTTGGCTGGGGTGTATTTAAGAACAGAAATGACTGAATAGATTTCTTTCTATTTCTAAATGAAATGACTGCTTATACCTTTGAGAGTTTGTGGGTTTTTTGTTTTGGTGTGTTTTTTTTTGTAGCATAAAACATCTAATGCAAGATTAAGGGATTATTATTGCAGGGAACAGATGTACTGGTTTTATTCACCAGCCAGGCGTGTCCCAGATTGTCTTGTCAACGACCTCAATCCTGGATTCCCATGATTCATCCGGGAAAGGAGCACAATTTCATCTCTGCACTTGCCAGAAATGTCTTGAATTCTACCAGTCAACTCGGAACAATCCAAAATTCCACTTGCAGCACTTGGTCTATTCGACAATCCATACATCCCAGATCTTCCTAACTGAAATTTCAAATTTCATTATGTTGTCCCCACTTCTCTGACATACTTGTAAAACCCTGTCCAGCTTAGATTTTTAACACTTCTTTTCTGATCTCCTGCTTCAACATCTTATTAAGACTGTGACAGTGTTGGAGAAGGGAACAGGTTGCCACCCACTTTGCCTTTGATGCACACTGGGAAAAACAGTGAGCTCCTTCGGGATTTATGAATACCATATCGATTACCTTAAGACAAACAGAGAGAGTCACAAATCAGTGTATCTGTGACTCAAATAACCTGTAATGGCTCTCAGATAATGCTCTTTATACTTTGCCACTAAAACCAGCCACTGGTGCTTATTTTTCACCTATTCACCAGAATAATGAATATAACGTGCAGGAATTTGGGAATAGAGCTGCAGCTGCACCCATACGGATTTCCCTTGATTTGGAGGCATCTCTGAGCCACCATCTAGCTCAAGGCTGACAGATGCTGATGTGTATCTTATGGGCTAACACCGTGTCAGGGGGAATCTAATACTTGGGTAAACCTGAAAGAAAATAAACATCTGAAAACACAGAATGAAAGTAATGGTAGATTTAATAAGACAGAGTGTGGTAGGTTCACTGAGGGCAGGTGCCAGCAGCCATTCGAGCAATATGTCCAATTCATACATTCAAACAAGCATTATCAATAGCACCATGAAAGGCAAAGAGACCTCAAAGGCTTGATGCTGGAGCTGGGAAAGGGAAGAAGGGTAAGGAGAATCACTCTCTTCTTGTTATTCATTTCTGGCCTCAGGCATGGGCTGTGCTACTCACTCTCCCTTCTATCACCGTAACAGAGACATTACCTGTGTCTAAAGTTCAAGGTCTCATTGAGAATTCCCAGTCACAAGGGACAATCAGCTGTAGCTCAGTGTTAGGACTCCATAACAGACTTGTTTCAGAGACCAATTCCTACCCCTCAAAATCCAGGAATTAAGGATATAACTTAGGCACTTTTACAACACGGTAATGTTCCTATTGAATGGCTTCGTGATGAGTACTCTGCTCAGTATGTCATTTGGGTTTTCCAGGACCACAATTTTTGGCCAGTAGAGTTGTTTCATGCTTTCCAAAGATAGAAAAGTTTTAGGCGGGATCCAGACCACCACCAAAGATCTGAAATGTAACTCTGGCTTTATAATTTTGGTCCAAACATTCCCTGTTGGATTCATTAATAGATTGACAGCAAACAGCTCCTTGGTAAATCAAAATCAACAGGTATTGTGGGAGGACTGGGAAAAGCACAGGATAATTCTTCAGAAGCTAGAAACCAGCATATGTGTCAGTAACCGGCACGACTCCCTCATGTTGCCCTTGTAGCCTCCCCAGGATGGGAAGCTTTTAACTTAGAGCTTTGTGAATGAGAACATTTCTCAAAAGGATTTTTAAAGCTTTTCCAAAATAGAAACTTGATTTTATCTTGTCACTGAGTTTTTGGTATTTGTTAAGAAAAGCTCCATGCATGTGTGGAGTGATAGATTCTGCTATAGACACCTACTCCAACCGATATTCAAAAACGGGAACTCCTTTCAATGCTTGTTAGCTATGTCAGGGTGAGATGCCATGCAGCTATGGATGGAAAAGAGGTAATCCAACAAAATACCTGTTCCTCTCACGTTACAAAAAGCTCTCCTACCACGACAGAAGCACTAATGGAAGGAGCTATGTTCACTATGGCCACCTGGGAAATCCGTTTAACCAGGCATCTGTTTATATAAAATCCTGAAACAAGCTATTGTTTACACAGAACAGATTTGTTCTTGTAGAGGGTAAATTGCTACTTGTGACTTTTTTTTTTTCTCAAGCAAAACCCATCTGATACTATTTAAATCACTAAAACATCACTTCAGTATCAATTTCTCCTGTGAAGGAAGCTGAATCTGGTAGAAAGGCTGAGGACTGCAGAGTGAAAATCACATCACCCTCTCCAAGGGGTGTTAGTATAATTACCTGCCTTGAAATCCAGGAAATAGATAAGTTAAATTGGTTACAGCAAATGACCGTTACTTCCATGGAAACAGCAAAACAAAAACAAACCAGAAAAAACAAGCATGATGAGTGATCACCTCCTCTGTGACTCTGGTACTCCACCCTGCTCTCAATTTGGAAGTCAGTGTTGTCTTAGGATTTAATCGACTGAGCCCAGTGTCCCATTTCAAGAGTCCTGTAGCTAGTGTCCAGTGTCCTCTGTACGTGTCCCAGATTCTGGCCCCATGCAGGTGGGAGACTCTTCAGAAGGGCCATCAGATAGCCCTGAAGGGAATAAGTTTATAATGCTGCAACCATTCAGACTGTGGAGGGCTGCATCCTGCAAGCAGGTGTGTAACGGCAAAGTATAACCTCCCTAAATTACATACACTTTGTTGTATTTGTTGAGACAGGTATCAGGTTTTGAATTAGGAAAGAGGAAGGCAACCTGACTGTCCATTAAATCATAAGATCTTTGGGGAAGAAACAAGGGAAGGTTGTGTGTTCTTATAGAGAACCTACTAAAGGAAGCCAGGGTAAGAGATGTTTTGGTACTAATGTAAGGACTTAACAGTTGATTGTTTTCATTTTAGAGGTAAGAAGAGCTAAATGAGCCAGTATAAAATACGTTTTTCCAGAAACCTGAACAAGAACAAACTGATGTGCGTCCTCATTCACTTTGTCAGAAAAGTAGTGCGTTTCTGTATGTTCAAAAGATGCCTCATGGCCTCCAGAGGAAGATCTTGTCTGCTGGTGGAGCATCTTAAGCTTCCTCGGATTTAATTTTTCTGCTCTGGTGTTTTGCCTCTAGCGAAAGGCAGATGTGAGTTTAATTTGGATTGTACAATTTCATGTTATGCACACTACAGTTTTTTTTCTGTTTTCTGCAGCTACACCAGTATATCTCAAGTATCACAATGCTGTTAACATTTAGAAATGTCTTGTAAACTAAATTTGGTTTAATCTCATGGTAGTAGGGATTCATTTGTATCAAATTGCTGGCACAGTGAGTTTGGTGGGTGTGATGGGAAGAATCATGCCTTTCAGTGAAATGGTTTGAGACAGCAGAAGTCAGTCTGCATTTCCAGCTCTGCATCTCAGATGACACCAACAGGGAATAAAATGCTCAGTGACTTATTTTGATGATGACAGGCTTTTACCACAGAATTAGACTGCTGTAAAAAAAGCCTAGTGGTGCAACAACTTTTACATGTATGAATCAGCACTAAGAAAAATATTCTGATATCTTCAAAGCCCTTTGTAAGGAGGTTCACAAAACTGCATCTTTGAGACAGTCAGCTGACTGGTAATGAGTCTTTAAAAAACATGAACACTTCTTCACTGCTTCAACTTATGCCTACACATGGCCTTCCAGCTAAGAGACACTTATTATCTAAGACTAAAAAATGCAGAGAAAAAGCCTCGCTTGAAAATAGATGTCTGTGCTTCCTCTTCAAAGAGCCTCTCGCACTCATGTTGCAAACCCAGGTAAGAGGAGAATGGAGTCCAATGCTTCAAAGAGTTTTTTAATTGTAAATAACTTTTTTTTCCTCAGCTTCTTCGTCTAATGGAAGTAGATCAAGACCATACGATAGAGACAACTTTTGACTGGTGTTGCTTGGTTTTGGTTTGTTCATTTGCTTCATTTTTGAGGCAACCTGTATTTGAAAGCAAAGCTTTGAACAAACCTGACCCAGCTGTTCATTCCTCATTTTCAAAAGTCATTTTGATCTGTATTCCTAACCTCAACAACAGTTGTCCAAAAAGCAGCAATGCTGAGCAGTCTAGGCTGTTCTCAGAGAAATAACAGTTGCCTTTTCTATTTCAGATTCCCTCGAAAAAAATGTTAGCCTATGGGAAAAAGACTTTGAAGATCCTATACCCCTGAGGATCTGTTGCTCTTGTTTATTTTCTTTATTCATTAATGTTCAAAATTAGCTCTGTTAGGCAGTAATATCGTATACCCAGTAGATGGTGCTGTTAGTTTCAGCTTTTCCCTTCGCACCTGCTGAGTTTTTAGAAAGAAGTGGGTCAAAAAAACAGGGGGGAGTTAAATTGCAACAGATTTAGGCTATGTGCGAGTCCTTCAGAGTCAGGGGACAAAGGGAGCAGTCTGTACAGAGCGGATCTGAAGGGATGCTTTAAGTTCCCCTGGCTGGAGCTGGGACCCCTCTGTGCATCTAATAATAACCCCCTGCGATTGTTGCTTCTGTGTCTGAGCTGTTTAGCTGGACAAACACGTAATTTCGATGGTAATTTCTGCACTACTGAATGTATAGACATCTGGCATTTCCCAGGTACAGAACCTACTATACAGCCAGCTTTTGGCTGGACTCCAGTGGGATTAATACTGTACTTTCTATCGCTTCCTCCTATGTGTGGCTGCCTCATATAAAAAGGACAGTCATTACAGAGAGTGTGCTTAAGAAGAAATGAGCAATTCCCTGCTCTGTCCCTGAACCCATCTCAAACAAAGAACAAAAATCCAGTCTCAAATGCTCCTCTTTTCCTCAGGAGTTTTTGCAGAATACTGCCAATGCAGAGCTCTGTGAAGGAAAATTGGTGGGTTAGAGCAAACATCCAAAATACACAAAAACAGATAGAACAGGAATATTTTTGGCAGCTGTGTGGAGGTAGAGTGGGCTCCATGACAGCTGATTTAAAAAGCACTATATTTAACAACAAACAACCAAATGATCAGAAATAAATGGCCATCAGTTCTCAGCTTCTCTCACAGAAGAAGATAAATTCCTTTCCCTTATAGCCCTTATAATTTTGAACTTCTTTTTTCTTTCCTTTTTTTTTTTTTACCACATTCATTAGAAAAAAGACAAGAGCAAAATGAAGAAACATCATACTTTAGTAATGTTGCTTTAAAAAAAAAATCAAGCAAACGTAACTCCAATAGTTTGTGAGATGCAGAGTTAATGAAGTTTGGTTTCCATGGAGTTGTGTTTCTCAGCTGATCAACCATTTAACTATAAACAGTTTCTTGTCATATATCTCAATCTATTAATGTAGAGTTTGATGGTGAAATGCAGGCTGCCGTGTTTGATTACAGAAGTTAGCACATGAAAGTTTTTAGAAACAAAGTTATGATCATTTGAACTGCCTTCTCCACTCACATCACTGGTTTTGTGAAACTTGTCCGAAAGTAATTATCTTTGGGATCTCTGCTTCTCTTTAGATTTGCCTGACTGCAGACAAGAAAAGTTGTGCTCTTGATCTGCAGAACATGGTGAGGTGAGGACGCCTGAAAATGACCCAACTTACTTCCAGAAAAGGAACTTCCCAAATCTGGTGAGAGAGTGAAGAGCAGGCATGAGATACTCATATTACTGAGGAGGAAAAAAGCTCTGAAGATCAGAGCAGTGACATGGGGTACTCAAGTGACTGAGCCCTGGCAGCATTTCCTAATCTAAGCAAACCTTTGTCAGCGCTACTCCTGCGGTAACAATGCTTTTTCACTTTTCTAGACCTCCCTCTCACAGGGCTTAGAAAATCACTTTCTAGTGTGTTTTGTAAATGTTGATGAGGTCACATCCTTCCCCTGTTTTTTTCTTCAACTTTTTCACTCAACAGCTTTGCTCATGCAAAAGTAATGCTGCCTTGTATAAAATGATCTAAAATATTGCTTCTCCTACACACTCTATTTGCATTTTTCTGGTGACCCAGGAGGTATGAACTCTGACCAAACTTTTTCTTTCCATAGGGACATTTAGAAATGTTTGTATTCTATACCCAGCTGCCAATAAGATATGTAGGACTACAGTCATATATGAATCCTCTACTCCTTCAGGCAACATAGATGCCTTCAGCCATTACTTTTAATGTTATTGCTGAGATGAGATTGAAGTCACACATACCCTTTATATTGGAGCCATATGAGCCTGGGTGCTTTGGTAGTGCACCCAAAAACCTCAGTTAAACCACCCATAGTTTTGAAGTGAAATATTCAAGAGAGTTGGGGAAATTTTCACTACCTTCATGTTCATTTAATACTCATAAGTGAAAACTTTCCTTTCCTAATGCCACATCTCACTCTGTGGTCCTCCTGATGAGAGTCAGAATTTAAGCACTTATGTATAAATCTCCCTCCATGCAATTTCAATCAAGCTGCTTTTGATAAATCCTTAGAGGATTCTTAAATTCAACTCAGTCTGCATCCACTCCGTAAAATCTCTTCTTTCAGCAGCTGCTGCAGTAATGGACCCTCTTCAGGGACACCTTGAGACAACAGCATCCTCAGAATTGTAAGGGTGGTTTAAATGATACGTTTTGATCTCCTGAGTAGTTCTGTGATGGCCAGGATGGAAATGTCAGTATTCCCAGCCTAATTCCATGGAGAGCAGCCATTGCAGCCCCAGAAACGCGACTAGACGTCTTTGCAACTGCTTTCCGAATTGCTGTCAGAGGCAATCATCCTGGTAGTCAAATCCGGCCCTGTCTGGGGAATTTTCACACACAAACACACATAATCCCAGGCACATAAACATATATACAAGAAAATACATAAGAAAAAATTATATAATAACAAATATAAATTTATCAAATTAATATAGGTACATATAGAGACACCGAGAATAGGGAAATATTCACTATAATTGCTTTCCACTACAGATTCATTTCAGGAAGATGAGGAGACTGAAATAAACTACTCTTGTAAAGAGGCTATTTACTAGGAGTAAAAGAACTAATTTTGTAATATAAGTAGCTGCCTCATCACTACACTTTCTGTCTTTCATGTATTTACTTTATTTTGTGGATATGGCAAATGTCTTTAAAGACAAAACAAGTAGCCATTATACATCCTGCTCGGAATCAGCAAGAAACAGGATGTTTCAGTGTTCCTTATTTTGGTGATGAAAATGCAGGTTCGGTGTAAGCTGTGTGGCTGCTGATTCAAACACACAGGCAGATGTGTATATGGCATGCAAAAACAGATACAAAAAATGTGTGCTCATCTCATAAAGTCTCACGCTTCTTCAAATTAGAGTAAGCAATCTAAATTGATCTGGTGGTAAAGCTTTCAAATACCCATGGCCACTTTTAATGTCATCTTGATAACAAAGAGAATGAACCTGAATTCAGGAAACTCCATGTTTAAAGCTAAACATTTGCTGCTATCCTTAATAGGATAGACTTAAAATCAGCTATCTCATTTTCTCTTTTATATGTGAATAATTCACAGGGGCTAAATTCACTCCGTAAACTCTTCGTTGTTGTGCGGATTTAGTTATTTATGCCTATTGCTGAAGTATGGACATACAAGAACTGGTATAGATACTTGAGAGGAACACAGTAAAATGAACTAATGGTATAAAGTTGTACAAAGGAAATGAGCAGCATTAGGCTCCAGGTTTTGTTATTGCGTGGTACCATTGTATGAGATGTATGAAGCCATGTCGATGCCATGTCCTGACTTTACTCTTCACCTGACCCATATCCCTCAGGACTGCGAACTCTACCAGTGCATGATCACTGCAGCCCAGACTGCCTCCAATCTTGACGTCAGGCTCTTCACAGAATCATAGAATGGTTTGGGTTGGAAGGGACCTTAAGATCATGTTGTTCCACACTCGCCCTGCCATGGTCAGGGACACCTTCCACTAAACTAGCTTGCTCAAAGCCCCATCCAACCTGGTCTTGAACACCTCCAGGGATAGGGCAGCCACAACTTCTCTGGGCAACCTGTTCCAGTGCCTCATCACCCTCACAGAACAGAATTTCTTCTGAATATCAAATCTAAACCTACCCTCTTTCAGTTTAAAATTGTTACCCCTCGTCCTATCACTACACTTCCTGATCAAGAGTCCATCCCCATCTTTCCTGTAGGCCCTCTTAAATACTGAAAAGCTGCAATAAGATGTCTCCATATCCTTCTCTTCTCCAGGCTGAATAACCCCAACTCTCTCAACCTGTCCTCATAGGAGAGGTGCTCCAGCCCTCTGATCATCTTTGTGGCTTCCTCTGGACCCGCTCCAACAGGTCTTTCCTGTGCTGAGGGCTCCAGAGCTGGATGCAGTACTCCAGGTGGGGTCTCACCAAAGCAGAGCAGAGGGGCAGAATCACGTCCCTTGACCTGCTGGCCACGCTGCTTTTGATGCAGCCCAGGATGCGGTTGGCTTTCTGGGCTGCGAGCAGACATTGCTGGCTCATGTTGAGCTTCTCATCCACCAACACCCCCAAGTCCTTCTCAGCAGGGCTGCTTTCAATCCATTCACCTCACAGCCTGTATTAATACTGGGGGTTCCCCTGACCCACGTGCAGGACCTTGCGTTTGACCATCTGTTGTGGTTTGGCCCAGACTGGCCACTGAGACAAACGGCAGATACTCTCCCCCACCTCTCTCTCCAAGGAGAGGAGGGAGAGAGAGAGATTTATGAGATTAGAAGGAACTAAACTACTTTAATGAAATATTAATAAAATATCAAAAAGAAAATAATGAAATATATACAATACAGACAAAACAATATCAGGTTTCTGTGATGATGATCACATCACCAGCAGGCACTGGAAAAGTCCCAGACTGGATTCAGCAATGGACAGGAACTGGATTCCGGATCTGGATTTGCGCATGCACAGATCTGGATCAAAGGCAGACAAACAGACAGAGTCCTCCTCGGATGCTAGCC
Organism: Ibidorhyncha struthersii; assembly: GCA_013398815.1. Taxonomy (NCBI): domain Eukaryota; kingdom Metazoa; phylum Chordata; class Aves; order Charadriiformes; family Charadriidae; genus Ibidorhyncha; species Ibidorhyncha struthersii. The sequence continues at coordinate 15,337 of VZSZ01003329.1, read as the reverse complement.
ATTGAAGAAGAAAGAGCTGACCCTTTGATTCCTCAGCTTTTATACTGAGCATAATGCAGATGGAATGGAATATCCTGTTGGTCATTTTTTGGTCACCTGTCCTGTCCTCTCCTCCCCCAGATGCGACCCCTCTATACTTTTCAGCTTCCAACCCTCTAACAGAGCAAGTAACAAAACTAGCTGACCTTGGATTTTATAGTGATAAGTATAAGATCCCCTCTGCATACCGTTCCTTGGCATAAACTACAACTAATCAGGTCTTATCACTCTGAGAACGAACAGTGTCTCCACAATATGCTGTTAGTTTCAGAGAGTTTTGGTTAGTTAGAAGAGGCTTAGCTGTAAAGTAAAATTACTGAACAGAAAATTTGTTCTGTTTTACCTCAAACCAGGACATTCTTATTGAAATTCATGAGCTTTACATGGGTCGACCTTTCAAGCCTGTCCAGATCCCTCTGGATGGCATCCCTTATCTATAGCGTGTTGACCACACCACAGCTTGGTGTCATTGGAAAACTTGCTAACAATGCACTCAGTCCCACTGTCCATGTCACCAACAAAGATGTTAAACAGCACCGGTCCCAGTACCAACCTCTGAGGAATGCCATTTGTCACTGCTCACCACTTGGATATAGAGACACTGACCGCAGCTCTTTGAGTGTGGCAATCCAGCCAGTTCCTTATCCACTGAGCGGTCCACTGGTCAAATCCATATGTCTCCAATACAGAGAACAGGATGTTGTGTGGGACAGTGTCAAATACTTTGCACAAGTCCAGGTAGATTATGTCAGTTGCTCCCCCCTTATCCACCAATATTGTAACACCATCGTAGAAGGCCACCAAATTTGTCAGGCATTATTTACTCTTACTGAAGCCATGTTGGCTGTCACCAATCACCTCCTTATTTTCCATATGCCTTAGTATAGTTTCCAGGAGGGTCTGCTTCATGATCTTGCCAGGCACAGAAGTGAGACTGACCAGCCTGTAGTTCCCCTTTTTTTCAGTCTTCCTTTTTTCCCTTTTTAAAAATGGAGGGTTTGTTTCCTCTTTTCCAGTTGGTGGGAACTTCACCGGACTGCCATGACTTCTCAAATATGATAAACAGTGGTTTAGCAACTTCATCCACCAATTCCCTCAAGACACACGGATGAATCTCATCAGGTCCCATGGACTTGTACACCTTCAGATTCCTTAGATGGTCTCGAACTTGGTCTTCTCCTACAGTGGTTGGTTCCTCCCAGTCCCTGTCTTTGCCTTCTGTGACTCAAACAGTATGGCTAGAGCACTTGCCAGTGAAGACTGAGGCAAAAAAGTCATTGAGTACCTCAGCCTTTTCTATAGCCCGGACTCTTCACACTCTATCCATTTCTTGATGTAGAGGGCAACAATGGCTCTGCCACTCCTTCCTCACCTGTCCCTTCTGAACAGCCTGTAGGCCAATGGGAACAACCAGTTCCTAAGATAATTCCCCCAAGACTTTTGAATCATGACATGGGCATCCCCAGCCTGGGTGTAAAGCTCCTCAGACATATTTATGATCTTTAGGTGTTTTTCTCCCACTTCTGTGAAGACTGAGCTGGATCTTTAAAGTTTAAATCTTACTTATCAACGGAATTTTATCCCATAATCACTTTATACCTCGCTTCTTTCCCAAATGGGTAAATGTGCATTCCTGAAGGAGCCAAACCAGTGGCGAGAGCACTCCTCACTGGCCCTGCACTGCTGTGTAGGTCACTTACACAAGGCTCCATGCAAGCCTAAATCACATTTCAGTGGCATGAACTGATGTAGGTTTTAATTGAGAAAGTCAGTTACTAGTTGAATCTAGAGACATACTGAGCCGTCAGTTGGATCCAGCAGTTAAAACATTTTAACTGCAAGCTGTACCATCCCTTTCACTGCAATAGCATCTTACTGACATTAAATATGTGGTTTAATTGTTAGCTTGACTGAAGCAGATCCCACCCTGAATTCATCAACATCTTTTGGATGCTTATTAGTCTTTCAAAGAAGACCAGCTTTTGGAACTGTACTTATCAGTCGTGTGAAAAAAAATTGGATGACCAATGTCAGTATAGGTGGATATCTATGCTTTGGAAGAGGTGAGGACCCTGAATTTTAGGAAAAAAGCCTTCCAGCTGTTCAAGGAGTTAGTCAATAGAATCCCTTGGGAAACTGCCCTCAGGGACAAGGGAGCACAAAAGAGCTGGCAGATCTTCAAGGATGCTTTCCATAGAGTGCAAGACCTCTCGATCCCCAGGTGTAAGAAATTAGGAAATGAAGCAAGAGACTGACATGACTGTGTCAAGACCTGCTGGTCAAAATAAAGGGCAAGGAGGAAATGTACAAACAGTCAAAGCAGGGAGAGGTATCCTGGGAAAAATACAGGGACACTGCTTGGTTGCGTAGGGATGGGGTCAGGAAGGCCAAGGCACGTCTGGAGCTGAACTTGGCAAGGGATGCAAAGAATATTAAGAAGGTCTTCTACAGGTATGTCAGCCAGAAAAGGAAGGTCAAAGAAAGTGTACTCCCTCAATGAGCAAGACTGGCAAACTGGTAACCACAGATGAGGAGAAGGCTGAGGTGCTCATCAACTTTTTTGCCTTAGCCTTCACTGGCAACCTCTCTCCCCACACTTCTCAAGTGGATGGACCACAAGACGTGGAGTGGGGGAGCAAAGTCCCTCCCACTGTAAGAGAAGATCAAGTTCATGACCACCTGAGGAACCTGAACATACAGAAATCTATGGGACCTCACAAGGTGCATCCCAGAGTCCTGAGGGAATTGGCTGATGTAGTGGCCAAGCCACTGTCCATGATATTTGAAAAGTCATGGCAGTCAGCTGAAGTCCCTGGTGACTAGAAGAAGGGAAACATTGCACCCAATTTTAAAAATGAGTAGAAGGGAGGACCCTGGGAACTACTGAACTGTCAGCCTCACCTCCGTGCCTGGGAAGACCATGGAAGAGATCACCTAGAAGCTATGCAAGATAAATAGAGGACAGGGAGGTGAGACAGCCAGTATGGCTTCTCCAAGGGCAGGTCCAACTTGACCAACCTAGTGGCCTTCTATGATGGAGTGACTACATCAGTAACAAGGGAAGAGCTACAGATGTCATCTATCTGGACTTCTGTAAGGCCTTTGACCCGGTCCCCCACGACGTCATTCTCTGTAAATTAGAAACATATGGATTTGATGACTGGACTGTTCATGGATAAGGAATTGGTCAGAGGGTAGTGCTCAATGGGTCAATGTCCAGATAGAGACTGCTGACGAGTGGTGTCCCTCAGGGATCTGTATTGGGACTAGTAATGTTCAGTATCTTCATCAATGACCTAGAGAGTGGGATTGAGTGCACCCTCAGCAAGTTTGAGGATGCCACTGCATGGACATGCCTGAGGGGTGGGATGCCATGCCAGAGCACCTGGACAAGCTTGAGAAGTGGGCCCATGTGAACCTCATGAGGTTGAACAAGGCCAACTGCAAGATCCTGCACATGGATCGGGGCAACCTTGGTATCAATACAGGCTGGGCGATGAAGGGATTGAGAGCAGCCCTGCTGAGAAGGACTTGGGGATACTGGTGGGTGAAAAACTGGATAAGAGCCAGCAACATGCACTTGCAGCCGACAAGACCAACTGCATCCTGGGCTGCATCAAAGGAAACACGGCCAGCAGGTTGAGGTAGGTGATTCTGCCCCTGTACTCCACTCTGGTGAGACCCCCCCTGGAGTACTGTGTCCAGCTCTGGAGCTCTCAGCACAGGAAAGACATAGACCTGTTGGAACCTCCTCCAGAGGAGGGTCACAAAGATGATCAGAGGACTGGAGCACCTCTCCTGTGAAGGCAGGCTGAGAGAGTCTGGGTTATTCAACTTGGAGAAGAAAAGGCTTCAGGGACATCTTATTGCAGCCTTTCAGTACTTAAAGGGGGATTATAAGAAAGATGGGGATAGACCTTTTAGCAGGGCCTGTTGCGACAGGACAAGGGTTAATTGTTTTAAACTAGAAGTGAGGAGCTTTAAACTAGACGGAAGGAACAAATCTTTTACAATGAGGGTGGTGAAACACTGGCACAGGTTGCCCAGGGAGGTGGTAGATGCCCCATCCCTGGAAACATTCAAGGTCTTGTTGGATGGGGCTCTGAGCAACCTCATCTAGTTGAAGATGTCCCTGCTCATTGCAGGGAGGTTGGACTTGATGACCTTTAATGGTTCCTTCCAACGCAAGCTATTCTATGATTCTATGAAAATTCTTATTTGCAAGAGTAGATTTCTGTGATTGTCTCGCTGTTGTAAGAAGGTTTTGAACTTGAGAAGAAGATGGGGGTTAGAATATTGACTCTTCTTAACTTCAGGGAATTGAAAAAGTTGTCTTAGCCTCGGAATTGTCTATGCCTCAGGAGCCCTGGATGTATGTGCGTCTTTTCCTAAATTGGATGCTCTGAATCATACAGTGGAGGTGTCCAACTCTCTCCATCAATTATATAAGGAGACTAAGCCCCCACATTTCTAAGGCATTAATTTAATCTACAACAAATCGAACTTGTATTTCTGCATTTCTTTGAAATCCTGTATTTCCTTGAAAAATTAACCACTTTAGACAGAGGAATAACACCACCCTTGTGCCTTCAAATTAATAACTACCATACATTCCTTCCAAATGAGTAGAGGTATGGTTTCCTCAAAGCTCTACCTTCATTTTCCCTCTCTAGACATGAAGGAGTGTCTTGCTATTAGCCACTGTGATTTCTGTAATATTCAGGCATGCAACTCTCAGCGAGGAGGAATGGAGAGCTGAAACATCTAGAGCAGAATATGACCCTAAAGGACTGGGGACAACTTGGTGCCAATATTCATTTACTGTTGAGACTGACGGGCTGGTAAAATTACAGAAAATTGTGTGCTCAGTTTTCACAGTAAGACTACGATTTGCTGATGCTTTCTGGAGAGAGTTCTTACTGTTTGGAGATATTTAAACAATTACTCGGTGTGAGGCACAGCACAGCTCTGTTACCATACTGCATCAGTAATTATTTATTCTGGTTGTGCTTGAGTGGAGGTGGAGGGACTGATACACTATACACTAACAGGCAATATTTACTTCCCTATTGGTGCCGAAAAATTGCATGAAAGGAAGCTGAGAAAGCAAATTACCACCTCTTGTGCTTGCCATTTGAGGACGTCGTTACAGTTAGAGACGGATCAGCAGATAGACTCCTTCAAGAAAATCCTTTTTGTGTATTTGGTTAGGAAAGAAAATTTCATTCTGGTTTCATCTTTGGACAAATCTAAAACCCACAAAGCAAACTCAACAAAGCCAGCACATGTTTTTTATTATTGTTTTTTAACTGTATCCCTTGGCAACGTTTCTAGAGATAACATGGCTTTGGAGAGAGTTCCTACAGGTTATAAGTTTAACCATGGAAGCGGTGAATGTCTTTAGATCGTTGGTCAAACCTGCATCATCTTGGGTTGAATGATGACATGCCAGGATAGTATGAGGTTATCCCACTCAATAAATCAGGAAATCTTTGGACTGCTAAATTCAGACCTCCTATATGCTGGAATTTGGTCACATCTTTACAATCTGATAGAATCATATGTGTGGGAGGTATTACTTCTGAAGTGAAAGGGGCATTGCAAATAGGTGGGAGGCCAAGGTCATGACCCAGTCCTTACTGACAGCCCTTGGATCACCAAACAGAGGAAACAGTTGTGGTCACAAAGACCAAGAAATACAGATGTGCCTACAATTTCATATACACCCTTTTCCTTTGCTTAGTACTGATGCACAACATGAAGACTGTTTTGTACAGGGCCCTCTTTCACCCAGGCCCTACGCGCAGAGAGTTTCCTTTTGGGGAGTATTTTGATACTTCTAAACACAGGTTTGTAACTTCTCTTTTCGTTGTCAGCTAGCATTTAGACTATTTTCTTGTGTATAAAATGTTTGTCATGCAGCTGCAACAAAATCAATTTGTAAACTGTATTTTCTATTAAGATAAATAAATCCATAGGAATTACTGAAAAAGCCAGGGGCTTGACATATTTTTAAACTCTTAGGCCCAAGAGCAGAATTCTGCTCTTAGTTACACCACCACAGTCCAGAGTAACCAAATCAGGATTCAGTTTGCTGCCACCTAAACCCTACCAACAAGACAGTGTAATTATGGTCTATTATTATGTGCACAGTTAGAGTGACTATGTATGGGACTGATTCCAGTTTAACAGGCAAGGCTAGATTTTGTTTATTTGCTTGTAAAGCTTCTAGCACATTTCAGCCCTGGTGTAAAGAAGAACCACTACCACATCTTACAGTAAAAACACTAGGAAAATTGAAAGTGATAAAGGGGAGGGGGGGGTGGGCAAGTCAATTGTGAAATGGATTTCAAGCCCTTAGAATACTTTTTTTTTGTAAAGCCATGGTATTCACATGACTTTTAAATTAAAGGAGGATGCCAAAAGCACAAAATTATCATGTGTCAGTTTATCTGCCTGGCAAACAGCTGCATGCTCTGTTCAGACTCCTTGCTACACACGGATTTCTGTATCTGAATTAAAAGCAAACAAAAGCCATCAGGAGCAAAAGCATGTGGATCTATTAACAAGTGAAAGGATGTGTTTGGACCAACAACAAGAGAACATTTGTGTATGCAAACTAGTGAACACAAGTCCCTGGGGGAAAAAAAAGAAGGAAGAATAGCAAGTCAGCAAGTGATCTGAAATGCTGGGAGATATATAGATTAAAGCAGAGAAATATGCAAGCAATCTCATATTAATTTTAGCAGATTCAGTTTGATATATATTTCTAGCCTCTCAGGAGAATGTCTTGGATTTCAAAGGTGTTTCAGTGATAGTTCTGGCTGATAGTGATAGTTCTGGAATACTAAACTGCAGAGTTATAATTTACACAATTGTACGTATTCTAAATCGTGGTTAGAAAAAAAAAAAAGGCAACGAAAACCCCCAACAAAACCCAGATCCCAAAACTGGTTATTGTACTTCAGTACTTAATTATCAATCCCGGACTCTACCTCTGAATTGTTTCTCAGAACCTGCTACGCATTTTCAGTTGACTCTGCTTCTTGAGTCCACCTAATTATTTACCTGCATAGGATATTTCTATAAGTGAGCACTCTTTCTGCGTTGTGCTTTCTCTGTTGAAGAACTCACTATATTTCTGGAATGTTGTGGTTCTTGTCTCCCTGTCTTTCCTGAGGAACAGTTGGAACTCGACTAGTCCTAACTCTTTGATTTTGAGTGGGAAGTTGCTCATAATTAGTATGCTCTATGAACCACAGTTCATCCATTCTTCCATTTTATTTAAATCCATCTGGGAAACAGGTTATTACATTAATTGAAATGGCATATATTTTTTTCATTAATGAATGAGCAGATAAGACTGGAGAGTAAGCTCTACACTCTCCGCACACTCTTTCATACAAAGAAAAATACACTGGGTCAGAATTCCAATATGAAATCTCTGAAAATTTTTGTATAAGGTAGTAGTAGAGCCTATTCTTTCTTGGGGACAACCTTTCCTAATCTTACTCCCAGCGGTCCTCAGAAGAATCTGAGGTAATGGGATATGACTTCATTGCAAATGGAAGAAGTGCTTCAACTCATACAAAAACTCAAACACAAACCTGACAACAGCGAGATTTTCCAGTTAAATTGGGAAGTCTTTGGGGGATCTGCTGACTGAAACCTGAATAATATTCTGCTGTGCACAGTAAGGATGGAAATCTATTTAATTCACATTGCAGAAAGACAGTAATCAGCTAAAACAGATGAAATGTCTCTAAAAGTTTTCTGTTGTTCCCCTAGAGCCAAATTTTCTTAGCATATCCTCAGAAATCACCTATCATTCTGTATATACCAATTCAACATTTAAATCCTTTTTCATGTCATCCTTGCTGAAATTCTGTTGCGCTTTCAGGTGATGAGATGGCAAGATGTTCCTACCTTTTCGTGACAGCACAGTGTGAAACAAAGTTATATACAATTGTGAGAACAATCAGAATTACTTTCTCCCTTCTCCCCTCCCAAAGCATAAAGCACTTAATGCTGTCTTGGTCAGGTGGACTTGTGATTAAGAAGTCACAAAGCAAAACTGGATAAAGTACAGCAAGAAAAAAACCCACAAGCAAACAAACAAACAAGAAAACCTCAGCAATCTTCTTCCCTATGATGTCCAATATTAAAGACAACCCCACCCTCACCTCCTTTCTTTGCTTTCCTGAGATGGTTAGAAGAAGTTGTCCAGGGTAGCACTGAATATGAGTGAGAGGAGACAGAGTTTACAAGGAAAAAAAGAATGTAAGGAATTGTATTTTTTTTTTCCCCCGGGAGGAAGAGGAAAGCTTTGTTGATGAGGCAGAAGGAAAGGCAGGAATCTGCAGCAGGATTTCCAGAGGCCCACAGGACTGGACAAATGTGGGGACATTAGTACACAGAACACAGCAAGATAATAAAAATGCAAGACTCTGGCTGCAACATGAAATATGATATCTAAAATGGGAGTCTTGAAGTTGTGTGACAGCTATTAACTGCTGTTGGCACTCCTGCCTTCAGCTCCTTCTGTAGTTTAGCCCTTTTCCTGGCTTCTTTGTCAAGGAACCTTGTTCTCATATTAATAGTAGGGAATGTGCACCCAGCAGAGTTGGCTGAGGAAGAGGTACATGTCCAGAAACACATACAGTACTCCAGCAGTGATGGCAGCCAAAAAGAAGTGACACATTAATGACTTGCAGTTACATCAGCAGAGGGGTTGAACTTTCTGGGTTTCTTTATCCTTTGGATTCAGAGTCAGAGAATTTTTCAGAGTGGAAGGGACCTCAGGGGACTTCTAGTCCAACCACCTGCTCAAAGCAGGATCAACTCTGAATTCAGAACAAGTTGCTCAGGGCCATATCCAGCTGGGTCCTGAAAGTGTCCAAGGGTGGAGATCCCATCCGCTCTGGTCAGTGAGTTCCTGTTCATGATCACCGTCACTGGAAAAACCTGTTTCCTTACATCCTGTCTGAGCTTCCCGTGGTTTGATTTATGATGACTCTCTCTTGTTTTCATCTCAGTAAAGAGGGTCTATCTTCTCCATAACCCCTGTGTAGGTACTGGGGACTGCTGTTGGGTTCCTCTGAAGGCAAGTTGAACCTCTCCAAGTTCAACAAGCCTGACTCCCTCAGCCTCTCCTCATAGTGTTCCAGCTCCTGACCATCTCAATGACCTCCTCAGAACCTGTTCCAGTTTCTTTCTTGTACTGATGCCCAAAACTGGATATGGTATACCAAATAAAATCTAATAACCAAATAAAGGGGAATAATCACTTATCTTGATGTCCTGGCAATGCTGCTGTTGATACTGCCCAGTAAACTGCTAGTCTTTACCACTGCCAGGGTGCACTGCTGGCTGATGTTTAACTACTGTCCAGTAGGATCCACAGGCCTTTTTCAGCACAAGTGCTACACAGACAGTCAGCCCTCAGCTTGCGAATTTGTTTCGACATTCCCTGGTTTGTAATGGCCCGATTATTTTTCAACAAATTATTTTATTCTTCAACCCCTAGATGTGTGAACTCTTGAGAAATGAAGAGAGATAAGATGTTTACCTATCAATAAAATATCACATATCTATACTTAGTTCCGACCAACCTTTAGCTTTTTAATGCTTTCAGAGTACATGGTCTGTTGTAGCTCAGACGCAAGTCTGTCCTTGCCACAAGGACTCCCCTGCAGTTAGTACTATACTAAAAAGAAACAATTCTAAATAATATGATTTGCATTATAACTGATCATGTCTAGGCAGATCTAGAGCAGTATTCTCAGTCGTATGGAAGTGGAAGGTGCTTGCCAAGCACAGAAATGTTCTTTCTAATGTTTCTTGGAGAATAAACCCATGAAGACAAAACCTATAGATAACTGAAATGGAATTCAGTCAGAGATTCAGACAAATTTAGGGGGCTACAGTAGAGATGTCTACACTGGAAAGATTTCTGTTACTGACTGAGAATACAAATCCTGCTGGTAATCCTGTAGATGCTGTGAAGACTGACATCATTGTAATAAGTTGGGGCATTTATGAAGCACTTGACTGCCTGACAAGTGGGATTTCTTCAAACAAAATGTATTTTAATGCATCAGACTGAAAGGTCTGTGTTAAGGAATAAGAAATGTGTGCAGTTCTTAAAAAATGGAAGAGCAGTGATTCTGCAAAGGAGCAGATGCAACGGCAATGTACAGTGTGTAGTGAGCTCCCAGTGCAATGCTGCAGGGGAAGGAGACTAATACAGATCTTGGATGTACTCTCCAGAGCAGTGTGAGTAGCAGCAAGGAGGTGACTTTTGTGTCTGTGTGCTGGTTGGTCAGACTGAGAGTCAGACTGCAGTCCTGAAGGTAGTGCTATTATTTCCTCCTTCTCTTCATCCAGAAGCTTGAGTTACAAATGCCTCCTCCCTCCTAAACCAAGACAGAAGTATTGCCTAAGTTTGTGTAAGCATGCATAAACACCAAGTTAGAACAAGGCAATGCTTCATCCTGAAACTAAATAAAAGTGTGAAAATTATCTTCCTTTATCAAGTGTACCCACCAAGTTGTTTTTTCCTTCATTTTTTCCAACTAGTATTCTTTAGTGATGCACAAATTCAACACCGTTCACAAGCTATTCTTCCTCCTTGTCAAGCCCTTTGCTGTGGGGTCTTTCCCTAACAGTCCATTTTCCTCCTGCATTTGTGTAGCAGATCTCTCCAAGGTCTCTTTCATTACTCTCCTGCTCAGCTCTTCTCCAGAAGGGTTTTCCCAGATGGGAAAACCATCTCCTCCTTCTAGCAGTTTCTGCAGCAGGCAGAACACAGACCCAAGCAGCATTCTGTCCTCCTTCCAGGAACTCTCTTTTGAATAAAATATACTGTGTGTAGTATTGACTTTACTAAATCATTTGAGAACAAGTTAAATAGACCACTTATAACCAATGTCTAGAAGTTCTGTTGTGTTCTGGGTTCTTCCTAGGTGAACAAGGTATTAGATTGCAAATGGGTTGGAAGGTGAAATTGCTTGTTTATAGATAAAGAGTTCCTTCTGGTCTTGGATTCAGTGAGCACTTGTTCAAGATACCTTGCTTACATGGATATAAAGTCAATTGAATCAAGATAGGGACAAGTCTTCTGCAGCATGTTTGCAGGCATAACATTTTCTTTTCAAGTTTCTTTTCAAGTCCGTACACCTCTCTCCTCCCTGTTTACTGAAATATGAACATTAATACTTTTGTCCTTGTTTGTCTGGCACCTGTACCACAAAAATCAATGTTCTACTTAGGGAAATTATTCAGCAGGTATTAATGCTTCTTCATACAACTCCATATCCATTTTCTGTGGGGTGTTTTTCAATTGCAAATTGAAAACCAGTATGAAAGCACTACTGCTGCAATCACAGTTAAGTCTACTAAGTTCATAAGAGGAGAGAGAGAAAAAAAGAAAGAATTGAATTACAAAAGCACAAGTATGAACGTATAAAGTGCTGAATGCAAAATCGGGTAGGGTGTTGTGTGTCTGTGTGGGGAAATCAAACTAGCGTTGTATTAAGGCAGTTTGCCTCTCTCACATAAACGGCACAAGGTGATAGAAAAAGAAACAAGAGAAAAACATAAGCTGTAGTTCTTCCAACACAAATAAACCTCTTTCAGAGCTCACCAAAGCCACTGTGGGTCTTTGAACTGCTTCCATGAGAGACTTCTTCTTCAAGGATAGCATGCTTCCACTTCAGCATAACATGAGCAATAAACAATATAACTAGAATGCGGGGCTTAAACCAAAGAACACTCATAGTGCAGGGATCCAGTATGCTTTCTGTGAGAGTAGACAATGTCACACACCAAGTCAAGAGAAGAAACCTTTCTTTGCTATCAAGATGCCAAATTTGAATGCCAGCACTTGAGTTTTATTGCTTTAAATTTTCTCTCAACTGAAAGGTGTTAACTACTACTCCTTATTAAGAGTAGTAATAATAATACTTCCACTCTTTGTCCTCTGACCTTATTTCTTAGGGCAAAAAACATTTCTGGTATGCCTTCTCAGAAAACAGAGGTGGTGTTCAAATCACTCAGACCTAAAGATGGTGTCTTAAATCTCTAGGATTTCTTCAGCTGCTCTTTCCTTCCCAAGATGGCACTCTGTTTTATAATTACTTTTTCAGGGAGACATCGTATTTGTCATAAAGAGACAAAAAGTTTGAGATAAGTGCTTTATACAAACTTAAAGTAGATACATTGAACTCTCTGAGCCCAAGGAGTAAGCTAATCTATGCAAAAGAAGAGTTACGTGTAGGCAATTTTTCTCAGCATTTTCGCTGAGTTTTTTTTTTAAAAGGGAGTTCAAGATATTTCTTTCTGTTTCCACTCCACAATTCATTTCTGATTCTTGTCTCTTCTCTGAAATAGCCAGAACCGTTCTTTTTATAGGTTTCTAGTATGTGCTATAAAGCCTCCTTACCCAGCCTCAATTCATGTCCTGCAATTCATTTATATAATCCAGATTTAAGCTACCTTGCCTAGATCAATGCCAGCACTTAATTCAAGATGTCCTTGTATGTGAAAGGATGCATATCAATGTGTAATAGAACATCTATTAGTTTTAAACCTTCTGTTACATGTGATAATGTCTCTGACTACTGGGTTGGGTTTTGTTTGTTGTTTTTTTTGTAGGCTCAGTATAGCGATTACAGAAATTAAAGAAAAGGACACAAAACCATTAAAAAAAAACACCACTCCTTCTGCCCCTAATAAAACCCCAAACATATTGAAACAATGACTATTACTGAATCTATACTTTTTCCTTAGGTTTCCCAACTCTGTGACCTTGGTCAGCATCTATACCTGTGCAATAATAAAAGTCATATTGATGTAAGTCTAGTGGTCTTAGGTCCTAGCGAGGTGTTGATCTGATAGATAATTAATATCACATGGAACACATATATAAAATACTTACTTTTTCAAACCAGCCTTAGACAGCAGTCCTCTGTTTCTGATGAGTAATAGAAATCTCTAAGCATGTAAAACATAGGAATTTTGCAGAGTTTTACAGATTTAGTGTTGGTTTTTTTTTCAAAATTTTTTTTTCAAATTTTTTTTTTCTCATTTTTTTTTCTCCAAAACAGAACTTCCATTAAGAATCAAAACACAGCTTCCAACTACTCATTAACCTATTTAATTTCCTTAGTGGAAGTCAGACTAAAGAAAAAAAAAAAATAGCACCAGTCAAAGACAAAATTCCTGGACATTCATCTAAATGTTTCTAATTTTAAGGCCTCACTTGACTATTTAAATGCTAGCAGACTGGAGACAATTTGTTTGTATAAAAGGCACCTTTGGCTTTTGCGACTGAAAATGAATGATGAAACAATTACTCTCTTAGACTACAAAACACTTATTTATAAAGAAAACCCAAAGTATAGTACATTAGCACTAATGACTAAGTAATTAATTGCTACCAGCACAAAGTGTTGGGAGAGGTCTGCATTGAGACATATTATTATCAAATACTTCAGCTTATTTCCTTAATTTCAGAATTATTGCATGATCTGCTAATAATAGTAATAGCTTGAATTTATACTCAAAGCACTTACAACTCTACATTAGATAGAGTTATAACTCTGTGGGTAGATGCACCTTTCTCTATCCCAACAGGCCTGTTTATCTGTAGAGCTTAAGACACTATTGCTGTTATCTGTTAGCTGGTTCCTTAACACAAGTGACAGACACCTGCACGTTAGAGATAAAGCCTCTGGGATCACCTGCCTGTTGTGAACTGTGACAAAATCTTTGTCTGAGCCTCTGTGAATACCAAATGCAGGACAGAAACTTCCACTGAAGAAGGCAGATGCAGCTTACCAGCAGCGTGGATCAAATTGTCTTCTGTATTTCACATAAGCTGAAATAATTCAGTACAGCTACAAGTTAGTGAAAAATATTTGGCATTGGTGATGGAGAACTTAGTTACAACAGTGCTCCACACACCTGTAATATGTACATCTAGTGGAAGGGTAATTATATAGGAACCTAGAGAGAGTAATCCTTATTCTTCTCTAGCACACCTGTGTGACAAGTTTCTCCACTCACCGTTCCCCTCTCCTTCCCTTCCCTTCTCCTTGGCTCCTCTCAGGTCATAAGCCTTAGAAGCATCTAGTTGCTAATGAGATTTTGGAATTGCAGTCTGCTCTCTTTTCTAACTAAGGTGGCACTTGGAGGTTACCACTCTCTTCGGGTATCTAGGTTACTACCTAAACCTTCTTTACAAAGTCAAACAAAATAAGCCCCTCCTCCTTGATGGCACAGTCTACCAAGAGGCAACAGATACCGCTGACCAAGGCAGTCTTCAGTGTAGGAGAAATCCTGGTTGTTATGTTCCTTTGAATGCTAACAACCTCATTGACAATAGCGTGTTCCAGAAGGCAGCAAATCCCCAGTCTGGGAATGCCCAGGTGCTAAGATATGTGTCATCTCTGCGATGTAGATGATTGTAGGTAAATATGTAGGCAAGAGGACATTGATGTGTGGAGCCTAGAACTGATGGAGAAGTATTTGAATAAGTACCATGGTAAAAGAGGGAAGCACTGAAGACTGCTACAATTTGGTTAATCAGACTAAATTGACAGCAGAGGAGGAAGATGAGAGCAACAACAACGTTGTTGGCACATTCATACGCAGGACAGACTTCTGGTAACAGCTGGGTTTGTTTCACTAAGTACCAGCAACGTGTTTGCAGTTTACCCTTTATGCTATAGAAAAGCTAATTCTGAGGTATGCTGAGGAAAGTAAATTAATGTCTTTATTGTCACTGTCTACCTGTCTCAAGAAGCGATTGGCTATGACCAGTGTGGTATTTTGGGAACAGCAAAGGAACAACCTTCTCTGTGCTGAACAGAATCTTGCTTTTCTTTATTAATAAAAAAAAGAAGTGACTTTGCCGAACTCTGCTGTGCTTTTTATTAATTACAATTATTTACTGTTTGGCACAGTACATAATAGGGAGAAAAGCACTTACTTTGCTTAAATGAGTTCAGAATTGTATTATCTTGAGTGGTAAGGAAGAAAGCAGCACATTGAAAGTATGTAATTAACTTGTACTGTGAATGATGTGGTGGAAAACAAAGGCCAGTGTACAGCTAATGTGGTGGATGCAAAATAATGTGTTCTCATGCACAGCATTCTGAAGGTGTACATTATTCCCACCATTTATTGTGTTTCCTGAGTCATGGTGTTATTTGGAAAATAATTTGAACCAAAACAAAAACAGAGCCTAAATCATATGCTTTTGTGCAGGAAAGAAATCTCAGTAAAAAGGCAAACA
>VZSZ01003327.1:124072-143109 GCA_013398815.1 Ibidorhyncha struthersii | reverse complement strand
CTAAAAAAAAAAAAAATACGTATAGGCACGCTTGACTTCAGATATAAGAACTACTCTTACTGATTTTAACATGTCAACATGGTTGCACAAATTTGAACAGGTTTGTTTTTGCAGGGCTGGGATGAAGAAAAAAATTAGTTGCCCCAAGACAAGAAAAAGAATATATTCTGTGAAAAGGTCTCAATATTTCCAAGCTGAAACTATGCTGCAACGCACAGGCCAATGCCCTGATGTACGGGGAAAAAGCTTCAAGGATATTTAACCAAGTCAATCATTCAGAAATCTGCAATTTAAACAGTCTGGAAGGTAGCAGCAGCATTACACGGCTATTCCTGGCATCATCAGAACATACTACTGCAGATCCATCCAAGTCGTATTACAAAGGAACACTATTTACAGAGTCAGAACTTGTTTTCTGCTTTCTATTTCCCCTATTCACTTTTACCAGAAGGGCTAGCAACCAAAACAAATAATTTGTTTTGGTATACAGAAGACCTCTGGCACCTCCAGAGGGAAGACTAAAACCCTACTTCGTTCTACCTTGGTAACGTATTCTAGGATAATCCAAACAGGCTGAGGTTTTATTAAACTACACTGAGGGATGAGACAATCAAGGAGGATGTCACGAGCACCAAAATTTATTTCCCCCAGCTCACTTTTATGGAAAAAACAACAGTTGCTCCGGGGACAGGCTGAGGAAGAACAGCTATGCTGAGCAAAGGCCAGGACAGAGTTCAGCAAGGCATTAGAAACCACACGGCACGGTTTGTGTTCGTAACATTCAGGTTCATTGCTTTTAAAACTCCAGTGATGCCTGCCAATAGAGATAGAGCACGGAGCCCTTCACAGCAAGAATCCTGCCAGAGAGAAGAGCATGCTCGGCACCAAACCGCTGGTGAACTCGCACACACTTGTGAACCCAGCCTGCTTGGGGGAAGTTGAAGTTTACCATAACCTTGGTGGAAAATTAAGGCTTTCTCCACTGCCCCAGAAGTCCAGAATAATAAACCACAGAGAGCAAGCCCAGCAAAATTCCACTTTCAGAAGCCAGGAGGAGCTATAAGCACATAGGTGTTATTGGCAAGAAGCAACATGCTTAATTATCTTGACACTTGAGAGCAGAGTGGTTATCCTTTACAGTTTTAAGTGCAAACTGAAATCTTTTGAAAGAGGTTCTATATCAAGAAGGGAAAAGCCCTGAATGTATTAAAACAAGATTACAAGCATAACATCCAAAATATACAGACATCATGGGTCTTTAAAGAGTTCATTAGAGAAGTATCTCTTACTGCAAGAGAGAAAAAGGAACACTAATTTCTTGATCTGCCATACTGTTTTTAAACGAGTGCTATGCTGGATACAACAAGATTGCTCATCAAATACTAGTTTAATTTCAACAGAAATAAAACCGTAAAGTTGGAAAGCATCTGACATCACTTGCAGTAGGGATACAATCAGGACAACTTCTTTCGGAAGCTGCTTGTTAGGGGGAATTGCTAGCATCACCTACTGTCAATGGCTGTTGGACATCTTTGAAAACACACACGCAATAAATACCTGTACAATTACATGTCCCTACAGAACCCCTGCACCAAGGCAGAGCATAAAGACTGGCCTGAGGAGCAAGTCAGAATTATAAAGCTAAACAGAACTGTTGCTCATAGTCCCCCTTCCTATCGATACACGCCTTCTGCATTCACTAATAAATAATCAGAGTAAATAATCAGCATCAGGAAGACGACAAAGAATACTTTATCAGAGGAAGCAATTAAGTGTCATCTATGCATTCAGGGTTTCTGGATGCTGTTAGCAGAGTTTAGTCAAGTTTTCCACAATCACCATACTTTTCTCTTCCACAGACACATGCCTTGGTATCCGGGGGGTCAAACACAGAACTGCCAAGTACTTTCAGGTGCTATTCACATCAGTGAGAGATTTGCTTTGAGCGCAAATTAAGTGTTACGACAAAAAATGGCATCACCTAAAACTAAAACCTTTTACCCTAAGTTCTGTGACTCCATCCAATACCAATACTAATACTATCATAAGACGAATGGGTAAAGCCAGCACTACCACAGCAAACATAACAGGAAAAATCCACCCTGTAAGAGAAGGGCTTGAAGAGTGCAGCGAATAGACAAGTATGGGTTTGGTACCAAACAGGGCAGTGGTTCTGCGAAACAAAGTATATGATTGTGTAATGAAAAGACTATCATGATACACGTAAGAGCTTAAATTCTTACAATATGAATACAAGACTTACAATAACAGTTTATAAAGCAGCTGGGTAAGCAAAAGATTCAGTGAATTCAGTGAATTTTTCTGTCATTTCCACTGGAACTGTCATTCCAGTATTTGCATATATAATACCAATTTCAAAGAGTAAGTAGCACTAATCTCTTCCTCTTACCAAATCCCCAGCCAGAAAAAATACACATACTTCAATGTAAACCTGACAAGTCAGAAGTACTTGCAATTTACATTTAGGATCTTTCACTGTTTCTTCTTCTTACTTGCCATTATATTTCACAGCCTTGTTATTCACAGAGCTGGTCTTCTATAAAGTCTTATCTAGGAAGGTACTGAAAGATATTTACCTAACAAACTAATAAATACTTAGTTGTCATGGTTTTACCAGGATATGACTCACTTCAGCCTTTTACAAACCATGTACTCCAAAGAACAAATGGCTTCAGTTCACAAAACATGCAAGTGTGCTTTTTTGCCTATGACATCACGACAGTCATGGCTGTTCCTTTTAAAATGTCAAACAAAATGAAATGAAGCATAAAAAAACCTGAAATCATAGGTCTGATTTGTAGGCCTTTATATATGATAAACTGAAGGGGAGGGGGGGCAGAAGGGTGTTTTGCCCCCCTCCCCTTGCTTTCTGGATTTGTAACACTATTAGTTTTCCACATTCAAAAAATATTTTAAAAATGTCTGGGGTTCCATCTGAATCATAGTTCAGATTCAACATGATACACAAGGCAACAAATTTTAGTCTTAATTGATAAAAATATCAGTACTGGTGCTTTTTGTTCAAACTGAAGTACTTTGGGTTTTTTCCAGTTCAGGTGACAAAACTGAAGACTAATATTTCTTAAACCACTTAATTTATTCCTTGGAGTGATGAAAGTAGATGGAATTCCTTGGAAAAATATTAATTGCATAACACAAACAATTCCACAGAGAAAAGGGAAGGGAGAAATCAGAAAGGAGAAGCAATTAATCACCATAAACTTGAAAACTGAAGTTTAAGAAAGGCTGATTTACACCCAGACCACTCATGAAGTAATGAGTTCAGAAAAAAAGCTACTGAAGAATAAAGACAGCTATCCCTGCAAACATCAGGAGACGCTAAGTGACCCTCTGCTGTTTCCTGAAGGTGAAAATATGGAGAGATCCTGGAGAGGCAATACTCTGAAGTCGAATTGTAAGATAACAGTCTGAAATCCCATTAGGAGCCTAGTCCACATGAAATGCTCACAGCCATATCTCCTTTGTTTCTCAGGTGCATTACAGCCCAGGCAAGGAGAATATTAACATAATCTAAAACAGGTGATATAGAAGTTGTAAATAAGGTTCTCCACATTAGCAAGTTAGATGCAAAAGTGCTCTTGAAGCAGCAGGTGATGAATTTTGTTACCTGCCAAAGCCTAAGAAATAGAAAAAATAAGGTAATACAGGCTCCCAAACCACCAACCACAGAGAAGGCTGTAGAAAGAAGAAAAAAAAAAACACACAAAAACACCAAACCAGAAAAAAAAGGAAAAAAAGAAAAAAGATCAAACAAGTTATTCTAGCCACACTCAAATGTAAGAATATTCCAAACATCCATATATGTCAGCACCAATAAAAGCAGAAGTCAGAAAGACCAAATATAATGAGGAATAAAACTGAGGTTTGCGAATGTAACCTCACCCTGTAAGGAAGAGGGGGTGTCACCAGGAATCAAAAAAAAATAGAACAGCAGTAGCTTCCTGTAATACAAATAATACTGTGGTTACCCACCTTCTCTACTGCTGCTCATAGAAAAGCTATTTAAGATTAGGCCAAGTGAAGACTTTGCTTAGAAACAAATTTTTATGTATTGCAGAAAAGCAGAACGTGAAAAGAGACAATCATTACTATCTCGCTCCAAAGCCAGCACATCAGTCTGGTCAGACAATTTCCAACTAAGTAGTTTTGGTAGGCGAGAGAACACCTCCAACTCCTCCCATGCACAATAAATTACTTGCTGTACAAGCCTACCCACCACTGTACCCTTCAGGCTGAATGAAGGGCCACAAACGGGATGTCAGAGAAAGGCCAGTTCTAGGAGGCTCAAGAAAAAGATAAACCAAGAAATTCTGGTTTATTATCAACTGTTGAAATATCAGGATTTTCAACAATAGTTACAAGGAAAGAAAAAAAAAAAAAAGTCTTCAACGTGAAACATTTTACCCAGAATAAAACATGTCGAAGTGAAATCATGAGCTGTTCCACATACCTTAAGTAGACTTTCCAGCTCTCAGCAGCAGGTGCTCGATACAGGATGAAACATGAAAGCTGAAACAAACATTTATAATTGATTAGGATATTTTCTTGACATAACATCAAAGTAGTCAAATGTCCAACAAACTTAAGAGCAAATAACTGGTATTCTTATTATGAAAGACAAGATAACCTTCCAAAGGAAGGAGCTGCAGTACATACCCTACAAGTGTAGATTATTTAGCTGGAAGTCCTTAAGAAAAAAAAAAAAAGAAAAAAAAAACAAAAAAAAGAACAAACCACCCAAAAAAACCAAACCAACCCACAAAAGGAGTTTGTAGAAGCCAGGGGCTTACATTTGAAGGCAAAATAGATTTCTTACAAAGCAAGTAGCCAGAAATCCTGTAGGTCCCATGAAAGTAAACTATAAATTTCACAAGTTGTATGGGTTTTGTATTTTGAAGAAGGAGGGTTAAAGAAGGATTCCAAAGACAGCCTTTCATCTTGCTAATGCACATTTAATGGAGTCAACAGCATCCAGATCCAGAATTAGAAAGAGTGCTTCCCTGGGGGGGGGGGAAAGTGTGTGAGAGGAAATAGTGAAAAGCATTTATTTCCTTAGGGTATGTGCGTCACAGGACAGCCAGGCCAGATTTTAGCTGAAGTAACAAATACATACAGATATAGCTCAAAACGCACACGTAATACACTGTCCAGGAAGACTTGTGGGTTTTTTCCTTAAATGAAAGGATCAAACCGGAAGAACTCCAGAGTTGAGTTATCTATAGACTTGGCCTTGCTATTTTGCTAGCTGTTTTCACTCTTTTGCCTCTTGAACAAATATACTACAGGGACAAAGGCAGTACCAGTAGACAGACTAAGCTTACATATTAAGTACTTAGAAATCAATTTTTAAGAACCATTTCTGAACCCTCATTCACCTTAGCTACTTAAGTTTTTCCCACCCACGAAGGCCACCCAAAGATTTCCACAAGAGAAGAGAACCTGACGAGATAATGTAACACAAAAGAGTTACAAGAAACTGTGCAGAGATTTTTTTAATAAAAAACAGAACACTCAAATACTATTTTAAGTGTTCATCTAAGCTATAATAAACTGAAAATATACGAAAACCAAAATAATTAAATTTCTACATGTAAGCCACAGAAACGAGCAACAGACACTCACCTGAAACACACCCCCATACTATTGGGAAAAATATCACTGAGAACCAGAACTGCTTTTATGGCAGCATGTAAGACAAACGACACTGCCTTGAAACACTAATTTTAGAGTTAACACAGAATCTGTTAAGTCAGCTGGCTGTCCCATTATCTCCACCAGACTGAGTGGCAAACGACAGCTCTCCCCAGAATCGTGTCTGCTCTGAGTATTTTTAGGGAATTAGTCATGATTTGGGACAATTCGTGAACACACCAACGATTAACACAATGGGAATGACATCATGACAAGTCCTTTATGAAAGGGAAATCGCTCATGAGACTCTCAGATTTAGAAACCTGCGCAGTTACTCATTTAATTAAAGATGTTTTCTGATATAGCAAAATCTACTTTTAATTTCCGAGGCAAATACTAATGACCTTTCCCCACTCTGGGAAGTTATGTCAATAGCACCCTTAAAGCATTTGTTAAAATAATTGTGTGCGTAATACAATGGGACTTACCTACACGCAACATCAAAAATGCACCAAACACAAATACTAGAAAAATATTATTTTAATTGCTTAAGCATCAATAATGCAAATGCTTACAAGCATACTAAATTTTCCACACAAGTTATCCCACTGATTTTCAATAGAACTACCCATGTGTGTAAAATTCAGTGTACAAACACATGGTACTGTGATTTGATGTTGGATAGCAACCCGAGAGCACAGATAAAGAGCCTCTCCTTTGGTCATTAGCTATTAAGAGAGTAATGCAGTCAGAGATGACCCAAACACAGGATCATTTCACCTTCCCTACACCAAGAGCCATTTCCAGGCCCACCTTCCCAAAATTTGTTCCCACAGGCTACTTACTGATTTCATTCATTCAACAGTTACTCAGGAAGCAAGCGGTGACAAGAACTCTCCTATGCTCAACTCAAGTCTAACCAGTTGTAACACTTGTTAAAACACCAATTAGTCTCACTCTAATTGGCATAAATGCTGAAAGCTTCTAAAGTGGTCAAAAGGAGCTTCAAAACACAAGTGGTTTGGGTTAAGCAAAATATTGTGGGTTTATTTCAACTTTTTATAAAGAAAAAAATCTATACATATCTTACAAAATTATTTCTTTAAAGTAAAAATAAACAAATACATCTGCTGGGGGGAATTTTTCATAGCTTTTGAAATTTCTCTATTTTCTCCACAAGGGAAAAGTTTTCAGTAAACTGAGATTACTTAAATGTTAAAAGTTTAACACATTTTTTGTGGTGCAAAACTACTCCTTTTTAGATTTTTCCAACTGACGGCTGCAAGTTGCCCATTTGCTCCAGTTTTATTACTTTCCTTTTCTGTGGTTTTGGGTTTTTTTTTTTTTTACTCAGCTTTACCTATCACTCTCTCTTACCTTATTTTCCTCTTAAAAATCACACATAATCCTGCTTTTCAATTGAAAGATAGAGCATCTCACTTGTAGATCTAAACCTCCATATACAATGCCTGAAATTTTAAGTTTTCTCTTCCGGTATCATTCCATTCCCTCTCCAGTTTGATTTTTTGACGGAGCATATCACTGAAGACAAAAACCAAATACTAGTACCCAAGAAGAAAAAATTTAAAGTATCTTCTAGACGTGGAGCTTGTTCCTCACTTTCCTTATGTTTTTGGCTACCTTCAATGCTCTTTGATCATGTTGTTCAATAAATTTGTCCTCCTTGCCCATTTCTCATCACTCCATTAATTTACTCTTCGCAGATTCCTTTGGCACTACACTAAGTCACACAAAAAACTCCACAAAAGTTCACGGTAGACAGGAAGGACTTCAAGAGCTCTGCTAGTGCAGGGAAAGAACAGTAACAGCAATTTCTGGACACAAGTCATATAATTATGTCTCACCTCTGCTAAAGAAAATAACTAAGTTATCTGCAATATCATTGTTCCTGGTAGTTATACAGTACATACAGGTTTTTAGATACTTTCCTGTATCTTGTGTGAACAACTGTATACACACAGCTCCTCTACTCCTCGAGCAATGAGGGTAACGGACCTGCCTGGAGCACTTTCAGCAGTAGCACCGAAAAGAAACCTATGCAGAAGAATAGTACAACACAGCCCTGAGCACTGTCTACTAACAAATGAGCTACAGCCTTCAGGAAAAGTCCCAGAACAGTCAAGGCAGTTACTGAATTCTAGACTGACTCAAAGGCACTATTTGCATGAACACAAGTAGTCTTGAAACCCTTAGTGTTTTGGGATAATTGGTGCAAAAGCACTAACTTGATCTTAGTATCGCTTAGTGGCTCGGACACCAGAAGAACGTAGTCCGTAAAGCAGAATTTGGAACAGACTCATTGGACCCAATCACAGATCCCAAGCGTGTCAACCACAAAACATACCTGTATGGCTACCATCAGCCTCACCACCTGTAGTTCTACAGAAACTTGTAACAAGATTGTTATAACTTAACTGGGTGAAGAAGGGCAAACTTCAAAGATCTCAATTCCATATCATATTAAAAACACCAAAAAATAAAGGAGTCCATACTTACTATCACCGTCCTATTCATAAGGGCCATCATAGAAAATCAGGTATAAAGACAACAATTTAACAACATAGAACACAAGTTCGTCATTAACACTTAGAACTGCTCTAAGGCAGACTCAGTCCAAAACACTATCATATTTCAAGTGACAGCTGTGCATTAAGTTCTCACATTATAGGCACATGGGTGCCGCAGTTTCCCCCTCCCCTTTTCATTTCGACTATGCTTCAAATCCTTTCTCAAAACTCACTACTTTCATCTTGTCTTTCCAAAACTGATCTCGACTCAGCAACCCACGAGGTCTTGCCTTATTTCACAGCTTCTATCAACTTCAAGAGCAAGGTATTAAAGCAAGCGTGCTTTACGTAGATTTATTTTCACAACTTGCTGCAGTCCTCACCCTTCCAGCATTTTCACTCTATGATCTCTTGCTTGCTATAATACGACCAATGTTCCTACTCCCACTTCAGAATACTGTAGTTCAGTATTTATTTCAACAGAAGTAACAAAGACTTTTGAAAGAACAAACTTCGACGCAATCCCCATTTATCTCCTAAAAGCCACACAGATAAATACATTATAGAACTCCAAAGTTTGCTTCCTAGGAAGGGAAGCTCCTGTGTTCAATACTCCTCTCAGATCACGAAACAGCTTAAAGGTTTTGTTTGCCTTTAAGAGAGGAAAAAGCTGATTCTGTTGTAAAATGAAGCCAATGATATACACTCCTGTCTTTAAGAATTCCCTCTCCTACTTTGACGAAGAGAGAGCAAGGCATAAAACCAGCTGCTGAAAGCACTGGAACAGCGCGAGACAAATAATACTGCCATCGCACAAAGAAACGCCCCCCCCTTCTACTAAGGCTGAACGAGCAGGGGCTTGTAGCCTATGACACAACTAAACTTTCACTTCATTTAAACCCCCACCTGAGAATTAATCGCCTATGCTGCACACCATCTTCGTCTAAAGGTGCCTCATCTCCTGAAGAGATCCACTTGGTGGTTTATTAACTTCGTGTAGGTAACAAATTTCCAGCAACAAGAGAATGAAATGCAGGCTACCAAAGCTCGATTTCTTACAAAAATGAAATATTGATGCGACCTCTAGACAGAAGATGGAACAGAAGTGTGTTATATCCCACTCCTTCTTTTGACTCCATTCCTCGACTAAGTTTTGCAGGGGCTCCAACTACGTTATTTTTGTTTCCATCCACAACCCAAGACAGACAAGTAATAAATTCAATCTAATATTCACAAAGTATTCAAGAAGAGACAAAGTCAAAATATTCCCACAAGAGAAGCATGACATACACTTCTTTCCCCTCTATTTCTCCTGTAAACTTCAATCCTTGAACTGTACCATTAAAATACATGGCAAAAATAAAAGGACTATTATTCATTTCTGGAAATTGATTGATTTTTCCTCATAACCATTGATTAAAGTGTCCAAAACTATGTTTGTTCATGTGCACTAAGGTATATAATGACAATGCTATGCTCCTCCTCCTCGGAGGAGGTCCCCCACTCGGGGCAAAATCATGCAATTTACAAAGGCAATGCTAAACAAGAAATCCACGCAAATCTGAAATTATCTGATTATCCTGATAATGAACATTTAGTATCTAGTCTTACTAGACGCTTTTGTAACTGATTAAACAGAATTCAATAGAAATGATGAGCAAGAGGCTTCCCCTTGCCTCCACACCACACAGCGGGTTTTTTAAATGACTTTTAGTTCCCCAGACCATAGCAAGCAGCTTATAAGAGTTTATATTTACTGCATAAACATACACTCTTAGCTCCACCTTTTAGTTTAGAGGCTCCCTGAAAGCCCAGATGTAGCACTAAAATGTTAATTCCAGCGGCTTCTGCCTCTCAATTTTAAGATAGTGTTTAAAAAGCTATCCAATCAACGAGTTTATTCTTTCATAAGGAACATCTCAAATGCAGGGTACGTCATTAACGCCAGTTCCCAGCAGAGGCTGTACTGAGTACAGAAAGGCATACAGACCACGTTCTAATTCGTCTCCACACACATTTTCACTAAAGATTACTTAATTCTGTTTCCCAGTCTCAGTAGTGACTTAATCCTTCCATGGCAAAATGCTGAGAAACATTTTGACTTGCTTTAAAACAGATTTGAGTTACAATTAAAAGGAAGCCTACTGGTGCAATATCAAAATACAAGCTATCATACTAAAGAGTAAAAGGTAGACATAAAAAGAAAGTATAGATCCACCAGAAGTTCCTATTATTCTGAAAGCAGAGCTCAGTTTATGAATACATAACAAAATATAGTCATTAAAGGGCAGTAAAACAGGAATAAGAAAAGTCACCTTCTAGGGTGACTTCGCTTACAAAGTTTAGAAATCTTGCGTGTCTTCTTCCATGAAATTCATAAGAGTATGACAAGCTGGCACTTAAACTAATCATTCTAATATCAGTAACCAGTTTATAATTCTGTTTTTCAAGCCCTATCTAAGTAACATCTGCATCTATAGAAGAGCATGACAGTTTCATTTATGGACAGGATCTTCTCTCCATGCCCTTTACAGCCGTAACTGAGAACGGCATTCCACAAAGAAGACACAAGATGCTTTGCCTGCAACAGATTTACATCAAAGCTGCACAGTCTCAGGCAACAGCCAACAAGATAACAGAGAGGACTTGCATACAAGAGCTCAGAGAAAGCTATCAGTTGCTGGGGTTACTGTCAACTACCTTTTGACTATCAGCATAAACCTGAAAATAACAACCCCCACCTCCTTTACCTGTTAGCATCACCAAAATCAGTGCTGGATAGGACTCAAGAGGTCACCTTGTCAACCTGCCGCTCCTGAGGTGGGGACAAACAGCATTTCCTTTCTGACAAGAGGTCTAATTTGCTCTTGAAGACTGCCGCCAGTGACAGCAGTCCCCTCCCTAATCTATCCCAATGGTTTGTTATTCTTAGCATTAGAAGGCTTTCTCCCCAGGTAACCCAAGTCTTCAGTCCTACTATTTAAGACAACTATTTCTTGCTTTAGTCCCCATAAGCCTTTATCTTCTTCCTCCTTGTAGTAGTCTTAAGTTATTCACATGCATTATGCTACGAGGAGATAAAAAGTCAACCTCTTAATTGTTCAATTCTTGTGTGGCGTATTCTTCAGGCATCCGATGTGCTACTGAAAGCGTCCAAAAAAACGATGAAAACCCTTTCTCGATGTACAGTGCCCAAAAGTGAACACAGCGTTCAGACTAAATCCTACGAGTACCAAATTCAGTAGAACTGTTACCTCAAGTATTTAGCCCCCTGCTACTCCACAGTAGAGTACGCCTTTTTCTGCACCAGAACCAGGTTAATCCCAAACTGCGCACCAATCAATCAATAACCTGCACATCACTGCTTACTCAGCTCTCGTAGAGCTTGAAAAGTATGTTTCAGGCAGATGTTTGAACAAAATTCAAAAGGCACTAAACAGGGTGTAGGGAGAGGCTGTGGAGTTGAGAGCCACCAGAACAAGTACAGAAAACAGCCAGCTCTGTGACTTATATAAACTACAGTGAAAATGACAAGATAATTAATAAACCAACTGGAATCTAGAAGCCTCTAGGATACAGTGCTTAAGCCTGAAACAGATGAGAGCTGATAAAAATTCAGAATTACTTCTTCAGCCATTAATTAACAGCATTCCCATAATGGTGCTGCTAACACAAGAGTAAGAACGGAAACTGTAATTTGTAACACTTGCAAAGAGCTTCATTGCAAGGAAGAGACCCTTACACGTCAGCAGCATGTAAAGGTTTCCTGGGTGAAGGCTGGCAATAGAAAACTAGTTAAAAATGTATGAAAATTAAACAGTCTTCAGTACAATTAAAAGTGGAACTTGAGATTAAAACCCTGCGACTGGTGGCTCATCTCAGAGAGACAGGCATATATATATATAAAATCGACCAGGTTTTGTTCCTACTCATTAAATAAAATGCATTTTATTTAGTAAATGCAAATGTAGTTCCCTGTCATGCATTGTGAGAGGCTAACAAGTACACTTACAAACGTGAACTAATTGCAATGGCCATGCCAAGGTTCATTTCTAACATTAAGACGGCACCTGAAATTAACAACTTGGATCCAACATCGTGGTTTCTACTTTTCCTCGTGAGGGGTACCTCAAAACCCTCTACAGAAAGCACTTCAGAACTGCCATATGTTTATGTGCCAGTGCATGAAGCCTGAGCAAAGCGCTGTCCTTATTTTAAAAGGGAATAAACAACAGCACAGCAGGTAAATTAGTTCAGCCAACATCAAAAGGGAAAAAAAAAATAAGCCACAGAAGAGGTAGAAATAAAATTCTTGCCTCCTGACTTCCAATACTGTGGTTGTATCAGCATTTCCTATCTCTTTCCAGCACTGTTTAACAAAATCGGTGGTTATCAGGCACGAGGGGTCTTAGGCACTGGCAAGAATACAAGAATACCTCCATCAAGTTCTGGAACTTGCTGGGGGAAAGGGTGAAGAAAGGGCAAAGAAAGGGCAGTAAGTACTGAAATTAAAGTAGTATGAAGGTTAACTCTCTACAAAAAAAAAAAAAGTTCAAAAAACTGAACTGTGAAGGTACCTATTACACACGTTACTTTTGTGTGCTACTGCCTAGACTGTAAAATCAATTATGAAGAAGTAACCCTGCTTTAAACAGCTTCCACTACAGAAGAGCATCAGTAAAGGCACAAAGGGGATGAAGGAGGAGACTGCTAAAACATGAGGTATAAGCAGGCATAAAAGAACCACAAGAGCATTCATTCACCAGCAAAAGGAATCTGTGCTTGAAGAAAAGTGGATGAGAAATAGCAGGGGAAGAAAAAAGTTGGGAAACAGCTTGGTTAATTAACCAAAAATAAAAAGGAACTGTACCCTTTTAAACACTAACTTTATTTTTCTCCTTTCTGTATTAACCTTTACTTGAGAAAAAGTGGGCAATAAAAATTCCAATATTCTAAACACTGACAATTTTTCCCTCAAAGGACAGAAAAATTATGACTGTCTAGTCCAACAAAGGAAATCAAGAACAGATACCTTTGTAAAAATAAGAAAATGGCAGTAGATTTTATGCTTTTACACTATCTTTCCTAGAAAAAAAATTAAAAGATCGCCTAAAATCAGTAAAAGGAAATTCTCTTTTAAAGATCACGGAATTTCTGAATCTCAATGCTACAGAGTATTACTGAGGACAAACTTGCCTCAGCATTCACGCTGAACATAAAACTTACAGCAGACAGGATGAAACAGGTATTGATTGATATAAATCCCCACCACTGGGTGTAACTCAGACATTGGGATTTATAAGTCTCTTCCTAGTATCTTCAGTAGCAGTAATCTTGAAGGCATCACTAGGAAATTATCAAATGTAGATGGAATCAAGACCTTACTGGCTATTGTACGCCCCATGGATTATATCAATAAAGACTCCTTACAGCGTTATGAAAGCCCTGGGAAAAAAGTGAGGTGCCTAGTTTAAGAGGTGCATCCCAATCTGCAAAATATCTCATTTAGCTCATTTTGAGCTCCTGCAAAACTAGACTTCTGCTACCCCCTTGCAACCAAATTATTTGCTATCCTAGCAGCAAGAAAACAGTAAAGAGTAGCAGCTCCTCGTTCCCATATTAAAAAAAAAAAAAAAAAAAACAGCTGCTGCTTCAAATCCTTCCCAGGAACTTTAATGGGACTAGAGGAAAAATTATCTCTGCCTTCCAAAGACACTTTATAGCCTCAGATGGTCTGCCCCCTCTCCCTTCCCCCAAAACGAAATAAAACAAAAGCAGGAATTGCACATTTTCATGTGTGGGTAAACAATGAAAAACCCCAAGCATGGCAGCAGGAAGCAGGAGCAGTTCGCTGTCAGTAGAGCCCTCTGACCTCTTTCTTACTGTCCCAAACAGTGAGAACAGCTTCGGCTCTATCTCTACAACCCCTGCAAAGGCAATGAGAAGTGCCTCACTTAAGGACTCTTGACATAAACACTGTCTAAATGCTTCTAAATTTACTGTTCATCAACATACTCAGAACGATAGCAGTGGCAAGGAACATGTAATCTCCCATTCCTGTCTCCAGGACAACTGATGCACACGTTTTGCTTATACACGTTCAGTGAAAAGGAAGGAAATTAGTCCAGGGTCTTAAAATGAGTTAATTTACAGTTTCATGGGCAGGGAGAGAGTCAAGATTCATCTTTAAGATTAAGCTCTAAACTGACCTATATTGCACTGTAAGAAGTTGGAACCCTGCAGCAAAACGAAACTGAGTTGAGTGCTTGTCAGTTCCCATTCCCAGGAAAAAAAAAAAAAAGATTAAAAAAGTAATACTTCGGCACAATAGGAAACTAACAAAAACTACTTAAACTTTTTCTACATGCCCCTTCTCCTCTGAAGATTATTAAAAAAAAGAGGCAGAGGAACAGTGCCGAGAGTTAGAGCGTGGAAAAAAAAAGTTTTGAAGTCATGGGGGACAAAGGAAATGTAATACAGGAGAGATTTACTGGCTCAGCCGTGGACTGCTGCAGACCTGAACAAAATT
Source organism: Ibidorhyncha struthersii (assembly GCA_013398815.1). Taxonomy (NCBI): domain Eukaryota; kingdom Metazoa; phylum Chordata; class Aves; order Charadriiformes; family Charadriidae; genus Ibidorhyncha; species Ibidorhyncha struthersii. The sequence goes on along the minus strand of VZSZ01003327.1, from coordinate 128,379 downwards.
TAGACGTACCCACATAGACGTACCCACAATTAACACTGATGCAAGCAAACCATCGGATGTTCTGTACCAAAGCCTGTTGCCTTCGGCTTTTCTTATTTACGTCTTCCATCCTGATTTATACTTGACAGAAATTGCATTCGAACCTTGTAAATGAGATTCAAAAATGATTCTCCAATTTCTTCTTAATCTCCAGATTTCAAGTATTGTCACAGCCAGAGAGCGTTCTGTTTCTCTGGTTCTCCTGCCATCTCTGAAACCATTTCTTCCACATACGTGATTCCCCGCATCAACTCCCTGCAACAAGACATCCCCCGACGTGCCTTTCAAAACATCCCCTTCCAAGTTTTAGTGGTTTATACACCTTTCAGCACAACTGGGTAATCACAACTCTCTCTTGTGTCTGCTCTAATACAAAAAGAGAAAATCAGATCAAGCCATTTGAAGGTTTTTGTGCTTTGGGTTGGTTGATTTTAATATTTTTTTTTTGTGCAGTTGGGTTTTCTCTTTTTAAATTTTCTATTCATGAAGACCTAACACTCAGAAGTCCCCTCAGTTGCAAAACTTGCATCCCAGTGTCAGAAACACTAGATGTTGAGCAAGCATTCGTACCTCAGGAAGCTTACATGGTAGGAAGAACACAAAGTTACTACTTTGTAGTAGGGAATAGGATAGGGAAAATGAAAAATTAAAAAAAAAAAATTAAAAACCTGCAGGTTTTTAAGCTGTTCAGTCCCTAAACAGCCACTTTCTTCAACAGTTTATCTGATCAGCCATCAACTACTGCCTGAATACGGAGGGCAGGGCGTGAAAAATGTAGATCTCTCTAAAAGCTCTCTCGGTCATCTCCACTGAAGTTCTTCCTCTCCTACACTAAAAAGACTATTTAAAACCAGGTATCTATCGGGGTATCACATTTTCCATTTAATTTCCCATTCTTTGAACTTCATGTCTTTCTAACAGACACAATAAAGCACATTCATTGTACACTGGTAGAACACACTGGAATTCAGAGGTTCCTAAGTGTCAGTCATATACAAATCAAGAGACTCAGTTGAAATTGCTAACAATTTACAACCTCTAATCTTGCATTAATCTGCACGAAATTCTAGGGTTTTTTCAAACAATAAAATAAAAAAAGACAGCTTTTAGGACAAAATAATTATCCTGTAGAAGTTACCGTTCAGGGAGACAAGAATCACCGTACTCCAGCTGCTAAATAAGTACATTCAAAATCCGAGTTTTAGAGCATTCCTAAATCATTTCTGCTGTCACTTCATACAAGAGCTCAAAGTGATATAGTAACTGCAACTGTTTGTTGCAGTTTTTAAAATCCTGACCTCTAATTAAAAACCTCTTCAAGAAATTAAGTCAATAGGTCCATGTTTTCATGTTACTCAGCAATGGTACTTCAAACTTTAGAATTACTCTAACACCAGATGAGAGGAAAACAGATTTAGTCTGGAACCCACACCTGAGGGAGCTAAGTATCAGTAACACACTTGAGTTTTCATTGACAGCTGTCCGAAATGAGGACTCAAACTCATTGGTAAGAAGTAAATAAAACCCAAGTTTTCACTGCTGGCATCCCAGAGCAGTAGTTGTAACAGGAAAAAAGATCTGGAGTACGACTTCTAGCATAAGAGTCCCCTCTTTAAACACCTTCAAACAATTTATTGAAATTTGTCCAGAATGTGAGAATACAGAGGCACTTTATGCAATAATCTACATCAAATGTGAAGGTACAAATGTTCAATTTAAGACAAAAAATTATGCAAGACTAAAAACATACAAGATTTGAATATACAGATTTTACAGCAAAATTACAACCTACTTAGTTACCAATATTCTGCAAAACATGACTATTGTTTAAACACCAGTGCAGGCAGCTGTCAAAAACCTGTAGGTGAATACACATATTTAAGAACAACCGGCAACACAGTGTACTACTATACTGTGTCCTACTCAAAACTATATGTTGAGAACACAGAACACACATAGTGAAAAAGACTTTTCTGCAAATCCCAAGAGATATGAAAGGAACGGGAGTAGCCTGTATTGTTAGTATGAATGTTACATCATATGAAAGACAGAACTGCTACACACAGCAATCCATAGGAGGGGAAGAAAAAACTGATCATTGTTATACAAATGGCAAGAAATAAAAATTCACTGCATTTATATATACATTTAAAAAAAAAAAAGTAAGATAATCTCCTAAACCAAAGCCACCTGGTTTACTACTTAATCCCCAAAAAACTCTCCTGCTTTTCTCTCCTCCTATCACCCCCCCCAAATATCTATTAGCTTGGTGGAACTCACAAAACCAAGATTGCCCCCATTCAACTACTAGCCACCATGTGGTAAACCATTGTATTTTTTTTTTAAAAAGAGCCCTTTCAACAACATGTAACATACTTGGAAGCAAAGCTGCATCACTAGATATCTGGAAGCTGAAACACTTTTTAAAGCCATTTCAGCAAATTACACATCCAAGACAGAAGAGCGCTATTCTAAGAACATTCATTTCTGGATTAAGTACTCCGATACACTACTAGTTGATTGATTGCTGTCAACTACATATGCTTAGGACTTTTAATAATACCTAAGGCTGAATAAAGTTTAGAGCTTTTGACAAGTAAGTACTATGTCATCTTCCTTTTACGTGTACATTTGAACCCTCCCGCAAAATAAAAAGGTCAACCAACACAAACATCAATCCAAGCCATGTTCTACAAAAACTGGATTTAAGACATAATAGCACAAAAGACAAATTAATTTCAGAACTGTTTTTCTCTTGTTGAATAGACTGTAGAGTTTGTAGTCCTGTGACAGAAAATGTCTCCCAGCAACTAGTGTCTCCTCCCTCTTTTGGGTTTGGGATTTTTTTCTTTGTTTTGTTACCAGTACCCCAGATTTCAAGTCCATTAAATTTATCGCATGGGCTCTGATCTCAAAGGTACACATACACATTCTTTACAGAATCTCAGCCATAAACCTTGCTTTAAGAAAACCAAAGGCTGTGGCCCCCATCTGCAAATCATACCATACAGGCAAAGGTGTTCCAACAAACATACGAGGTAGGATAACGGCCTGATTTCAGAGGTAACAAAAAAGGAGCCGGGTGGAGAAAGGAAGTGGTGGAATTTTGGACACCGACAACATCAGTAAGATAACACGCTGTTCCAAATAACTATGTAACATTTAATATTTTCTGGCCCCAATCCAGTTATGCTCTTGACCTTACCCAAGTTTAATAGAATCAGAGATGATAAAGGCAGATTAGCTTTGAGGAATGTGGGACTTTTCCAATTAACACAGGAAAAAAAAAAGATATTAAACAACCAAAGGCCAAAGGAGTCTGAATTTTTAAGGGACACTGCAATACTATTTCACTTTTAAGCTAACATTTACATTAAATACTTCAATATGAATCCCCAAGTGTTTCTCCTTTCGTGTGAACTTTTTGTTCAATGCCTTTACTACGGCACTGCTATTATCCTAGTCAAACTGCCAAAAGCTGAGCTGCAGGCTGATGCTGCAAGAGTCCAACATTGGTGCTAAGGGCCTACCGGATACACTCTGCCTTCAGAGCACTTAAATAAGACTGACTGCAAGTCAGCTAACACACAGAAACAACATAGTGAACAGTCTTTCAGCCAGGAAAAAGAAAAGGGGGGGAACACCAAGAGAAAGACTACTCCTTGTTCCAAAAAAGCATCATGTGAGCAAAGGAGGTTGGGAAACAGAATGGATACGAAAATTGGCGATATACAGCACATGCTTCAAGATTAGTCCCAGGGATTTGAGGAGAAAGATACTCTGTTACAGCTGCAGAAGTACAATTCTCACTGCACTCCAAAATCGGATTCACAACCGAAAAAAAAAAAATAAAAATCAGATTTCTTCAAGAACAGCAAAGGCTCCTCTACCTAATCCAACTTCTGTGGCATCAGCCGGGTCGATCAAAAGCCCCGCTGAGGAACACTTGCTCCCCCTTCCTCGCTCCGGAATTCGGAAGCTGTCCCCGGGTATGGGACCGCAGGGCCGTCCCTGCTGCCCTCTGGATCAGACCGCCCCACTCGCGCGGTAACAGAACCCACCAAAAACAATAATAAGAAAAAAAAAGAATAATAATAACAATAAAAAAAAAAGGCACACCGAAACCTAACCCCTCAAAAACCCCAACACGCACAAAAATTAGAAACCTCAACCACTTCCCCCGCGCTCCCACCCCGGCTCGGAGAGGCAACCACAGATTTACCGAGCACGCTTGGAGCACCGAGGGGACACCGACACCACCACCTCCT